>OY856414.1:6295000-6895000 GCA_963693085.1 Alisma plantago-aquatica
TTCATTGAACAATACCATTCATCCTTCATCATCATCCCAGCAGATCCGCTAGAGAAAACATGCCAACAAAGTTGGTAGGAAAACATGCCAATTGCACACCAGAATCAGTGAACAAGGCTAACAATGTTATACTCACAAAAAGGGTTGGGATATTCAACAACTTTACTGTGCTAGTAGGCATACAGAAGAAATCATCATTTCTCCCAAAATTTACAAAATCTAAGGATAAGACCCTCAATGCTACAATCATATCCGCTGTAAGTCAAAGAGTTTTCTTTATTGTTGGGATTTGCCGCGGTTTCTAGGCAACTCCAGTTCTGAACAGAGGAACTTTATGCAATAGGTAAACGAGACGCATGCAAATTGGAAGTGGAATACCAATACTATAGTTTGAAGGTAGAAGGCTGCGGTATTGAAATTGAACCTCGCCGTAAATCATCTTCTAACAATCTATGGGTCCACTTCTTCGCTCAGTATTGCCTGTCGAAATGCCTCACCCAGGTAGGTAGGCAATTGCTGGCAATGGGCTCGGGCCCGCTTGCACTCGACGGGGTAGAGGAGTCCCACGGTAACTTTCTTGTTCGCTTCCTTCTCCATGCAGGCGTAAAAAGCATTCCTCGCCTTATAGCAGGTGTAGGCCTTCTCCGCAGCAGCGGGCTGCTGTGCGTGTGCAGAAGCCATTCGCCGCTTCACATCAAAGCACCGCTTGCCTTGTGCAGCAAGCCGCTTGGTGACCGGTGAGGGGAGTGTTTCACTTAGTCAGCCTTTCATTAGATTCGAACTTAGGTTGCTTGGATTTGAAGCGGATGACAAAGCAGCCTGTGTAGACATGTGTGTATCGTGGAATGGAAGGAATATAAAATATAACTAGGCATATTCAAGGTAAATGTTGGGGGAGAACTATGAAATGATATACACACATTGCCAGGTACTTGCATCAACATAACCAAATATTACAGTTTTGAGACGTCTCTCAAGTTTTCACATCTAAAAAAGGACTAAAACGACATCATTAGCAACTACGAACACATAATTTTGAAGTGTTAGATGCAACAAAGTGTTAACTGAAATCTATGTACGGAATAGAACCAGTTTGAAACGCCCTTCCGTTCATCAAAAAATGTCTAACCAACAAAATCAGCAGCTGCAACACTAGCTAACATTATACCGAAGAGCTTGAGCTAAATCCATCGCAAGTTCTGCTGTCAACAAGGCGGCATCTAGCTTCAGTGATTGCCTTTTCAGCCATTTGTTCTTCATCTCCCGCACACGCAGGGGATCCATGCTATTGAGGACCGACAACACTAACATCTCGTCCACTTCTGGATAAACCTCCTGAAAGATGCTAACGAGACCGTAGAGTACAATATTGTCTCCCTCCTTGAGCTCACTCGAAGGAACTGGAGTTTTGCCTTTCTTAGTGTTGTTGGGATTTCCATTGCTGGTGTTTTCTCCCAGAGAAGACTTGTTCGTCACCGGCTTCAGCGGAGGGGCAGAACTGTGATAGCGATGGATGTTGCACGCCCTCCCACGTTCCTCCTTTTTGTAGGGAGATGTCTTCTTTGTCTTCCGCTTTGCCTTGGGAGACTGAACAGTGGAGACCAGCCGGACAGCTTGGGCGCCCCAAATTTTCTTGGAGAGCAAATAAACAGTGTCCTTGTGCTGTAGTGAGGAGCAAACCTGGAGTCGTAAGAACCTCCATCTGAGGTATCCGAGTTTTCTTCCTATTTTTTTGCTTGTAATATGGTCCGGAATGTGTCCCTGCATTGCCTGGTGGAGATGCCTTTGACCAGGCTTCTCGCCATTCTTAACGAGCTGAAGGTAAGTCCTCAACAGCAAGACCAAAGGTATGGACGACAGCACCCGTTCTGGCCTCATCCGGGAAGTGGAGGATTCACCAAGCTCCATAGCAGCTGTGCTGGACATTTCGCTGGTGTGAGAGTGGTGGTTGAGACCGACCTCGCACAGCTTCGTGGTGTCTGTTATATGTAGATTTTACAGAGAATAAAGAGAGAGGTCAAATCATCCAGAAATATACGGATACCTCTTTTGCGAAAAAAATTGTAGTCATTTCCGACTAACAGATACATGCTACAATAATCTTTATAAGGGTTAGAACTTTTGAAAAAGTATAGAATGAGAGCCAATAATTCGTTGCTCAATAGTTTTGCCAAGCGCTGTAGAAAAATCCATCCGGTCTGCATGGAGCAGCTTCATTTATTATATCTTCGATTCATCAACTACACTAATGAACAACCATTTTCATTATGAGTACGCCATTCTCATAGATATTCAAGTGACAATTGTTGCAATAATAAAACAAGCTACTCAATATAATTGTGTTGTTGATCTCTTAACCAATGGCATGATCTCCTTACACTAATCCTATAACCTCCAATAGTTTAATATGAAAACTAATTATTAATGAAACAAAAATGATACTGAGTTGATGTAAATATTGATTAAGCTGAAGAGAAATGGACCAATATGGGTTGATTTAGGGTCTAGTTCACCAAGAAGCCAAATATTGAATTCGACCATAAAACATGCAAGATAAATCTTGATACAATTTTTTCAAATGCATTATATTTTGAAAAAGAGATGTTGTGAAAATTCGACAACCTAAGAACATCAGAATCAATAAGTATGGCATGTGTGCTTGAAGCCATACTGAGTTATTTAGTAGGTTAATTTGGAACGAGATGACAATCTCACTAAAAGGTTAGTGTTCATTTAAGGAAATTATATATGTGTCTTGATATTGTTTAGATATTTTTATAAGAGATATTAGTTAGCTTTGGGTTTTTTTAATCAAGAAATAAGAATGATGGAAGTAATATGTTGAATAAGACTTCCCTTCATATTTTGGTAATTAATAAAAACATGGTTGGAAATTTATGTATGTCAATACATATGTCATTTTTCCATGAAACTAAATATTAAATATGATTGGATAAAAGATTGTGAAATAGAAGAAATTCTCTAGAAATTATTTTATTATAGACTTTTAAATGAATCTGAGTAATTTTCAATGGGAGTCTAACCATTATATGTAGGGGAAATTGGAGCATTTAAACCAGTTTATGCAACTCTTTTTAAATATTCACATGTTTTTGGACTAAACATTTTTACACAAAAGAATTGTTGAGCCAAATAGATTAGCTTAGAGAAAATGTAAGAGTTGTCATTTTGGGATGGATGGAAGATTCCATTGACCGTTGAACATTCTTCTTCTCATATCCCAAATAAGAAAGGGAGATGGTTTATAGTCTAAAGATTGATGGAGACTGGTGATTTAAGGGATTTTGGGTACTTGTATCATACAGATGAGGAAGTATGAGTGTTTATGTTTTCTAACTAGTTTTAAGGGATAGATGAAGCCACACATGTCGAAAGATAGGGTCAGAACCATTTTATATTGAGAAAAAAAATGAGATAATGATCTCATGCATTGGATTTTGTCCATGAGAAAGAAGGTAACGACAAGGAACATGATGACTCCCCATAGGAGATGGAGGGATCCATGAGGCATGAGGTAGATAGCAAAAGGCTTTTAAAAAATCTCTAGGTGGATTCTCTCCCTATACATAGAGCACGAAGGAAATCTAAGTTGGAGCATGACTTGCATGTTTGAAGATGATGAATTCATGTGACGTTTTATCTAGGAAGAATGTTGTGTGAAATTGTGGTGCAGGTTGATAAGTACTAAAAGAAGAACGATGGTCAGTTTAAATCAAATAAGTCTTGTGTCAATTTTTTGCATCAAAAAATTACTAATATGGTATCATAGAAAGATTTGGCATGTACAATTTTATGAATAGTGTAATGGTTATTTATTTTATTAGATAATTAGGTTAATTTTCATGAACCCAATTATTCCTAGTGTATAAATGGTGGTTAGTGAACCTTAATCAACTTATTTCTTGATGATGTTATCAACTAAGCTCTATTTAATAAAGACCTAAAGATATTACATGAACTGTAGACTAAAACCCTAATTAAAGTACGATCATCTTTGTTATGTGTCATAATATGATCAACATAAAAGATTCAAACTCTCACTTATAAGTTGTACCCTAGTTTAATTATGACTACCTTTTCATATTTTAACTTTTCTTGACTTAATAGAATTTCTTTGAATAGTCATGTGAATCAGTCTACATAGCACATGTCAAAATCAATCTAGGTGACCCTCACACAACTTTTTATGTATACTCTCCACCTCTACATTGGTCCTGATTTTAAGTGATCTTTCATTGTTCTTACCACACATCCATCTCAAACATAAAAATTTCATTCACATCCATCTTGTTGATGTGTTGTCTCTTCACCTCCCAAAAGTCACTCCCAAGTTGCATGATTGGTTGAATACTTGTTTTGCAAAACTTTATACTTAAAACATACTTATCCAATTGAACTCCTTCATTTCAACCGTATGGGTTTGAAACTCAATCCAACATCATTGAACGTGATCATAGATTTTATTACTGTAATCATCCACTTCATCCAACTTGGCCCCCATTCACAACTCTAGAAAGGCTAAAAATGCAATGCATACACCCATTCTTATTCTATAGGTCTTAAATTCATTAAATTGCAATGTACTTCTGTGAAATTCAACTTTTCCCTTTCATATTTCTTGCAATTTATCAATCAACACAATATCATTAGCAAATAAAATTCAACAAGGAGTATTATCATGAACATGTAATGTCAATTTATCCACAACAAGAACGAATAGATATGGGACTACTGCCAATCTTGGATGTACCCCAACTATGATAGACATTTTGGTGTCTCAACTCTTCAAAATAATCTACAAAGCTTCCATGAATATTGATCACCGACCATTTCGAAATCAATAAAACTATGTGAAGTTCTATTTGTTATTTTAGTAAGAGTATTCCAATTACTAGTATATAAAGTATAAAATATGAAGTAACATTCTTAACTTTATATTATTTAAAGATAATGACATAGTATACTAAGTACACATTGAATAACCCTTGGTTTGTGTAAGAGTTTCCTTAAATACGTAGTAATGTTTTTTAGATACTATTCAGTCTTGGATTGAAATTAACATAGTGAGGTTGATGAAAATCCAACAATGGTGGTAGTGTTTTTTATTAGGTGGATACCTACCATTTTGACATGTTAGTGTGGACCTTGTGACTGGCCTAAATCGCGCGTCCAAAAGGAGCGGATCTGAAGTAGTCAGACTTTTAAATAACCCGACTCTTGGGCCCCCGCAACGATGACGGGGTCCGAAGTAGCAATCGGGGTCGAACCATAGGGACAAGGGTGGTAGTGCTAAGAACACTGAATCGACACTCTACACTCCAGTAAAAGCTAGGGGAGGATAAAGTTCCCAAAGGGGACAACAGGCGGAGATCGGTAAAATAAAAGAAAACTATCTCCAACTGGAGTTACGAGGAAAATTAAGGTTTTTAACATTTATCAGTTTTTAGGGATTTTGCGCAACAGATCCGAAGGAGATAACGCAATTGCCTCGGTAAGGAACGAAGGAGGAAAACTTCGGCATAACAAGCGGCAGCAGGAAACATCCAGTACCCCTTCTCTCAATGAGGGTACCTCTAACTAAGCACCAACTCCCTCTCTCAAGGTTGATGGACTTCAGTTAGAGTGGAAAGGTAACTGAAGCAAGTCCAATCCTGGGTACTCTCGTACTCCCTGATCGGACCAAATGCTAGAGTTACAACACCTCTCTCGAGGGGTTGTAACGGGAAACACGATTTGATAGCTAGACAAAACATGATCCAAGCATACAAGCTAGAGTTCAGATGCTATCCAAAGAAACCATCCAACAAAAAGGGACCAAACATAGAACAACAGACATTAATACTCCTCTAATTCCATTAGCGTAAGCATTATATAAAAGGGTTTGGGTTACATTGCGTAAATAAAGAAAGTAAATGACTGAAAAAGGGAAGATAAGTATCGTCTCCTTGATTTAGGAGAGCGACATGCAGCAGCAGATCCCTAAGATTCCTCTAGCCCGATACCAGTTTGGAGCTCTGCCCGATACGCCTATGTCGGGCGGCATCCTTGTCGGGTGATAGGCCATGACGGGCAGACGTATCGATCAAAGCACTCATGCCCGATACGATCGTGACGGGATGCCACCCTCTCGAGCGACACACAGTGACGGGTGACTCGTATCGGACTCGGTATCGTGTCGGGCTAGAGACCGCTAAGGGTATAAGGTTCCTCATATCGGGTGTCCTCGTTGGTCGATATCGGGCTGCTGCGGCGATCGGGACGAATTCTAAGTGAACCATTCCCGCCCTCTCGGGTCGGGGAAGTGCTCACCTAGTATCACCCGGTACGCCTCTGGGACGCGACACACTAGCTCCAGGTGCTTTCCAAAGTTAGCTTTCACGAGATTCCGACCCGTCCCATTGAAGTCCTGTAGTTGCTATTTATAGGTAGCGGTGGGAAGAAGTTGTGGTTCTCCAGGCGCCACGTGTCCTCCATCAGCTCTATTAGTACGGCTTCAGGGATGCCCGACGTGCGTGTCACCCGGCACAGCGGGTGTCGGGCAGCAAGCATGTCGGGTATCGTGACGGGTGGGCGCCTGCCAGTGGGTGGCTTGTATCGCACGACATGTTTCTTTGGAAGAGCTGTCGTGGCGGGTACAGCTCCCTGTCGGGTAAACGGCGCGTCGCCCGTCAGAGTCTCCTTGCGCGGCACATCTATGTCGCGCGGCATCCGTATCGGGGTGCTGTACGACGGGTAGTGAATGTGTCGACCGACTGGAAGGAGGGCCGATGCAGGTAAAACTCGTTCATGGGCCAGGATGGGCCTTTTGCTGATCTTGAGTGGAAATAATGAGGAAAACTATGCAAAAGATGATAAAATTGAGTTAAGAGCGTAGCGTGGCCTGTTTATTCAAAAACATGACAAAAAGAAGAGGAAAACAGTTTAAAAGGGTAGTTTTGACGACAAAATATGGGCCATAAATATCAAAAAATTTGTTGTTATCAACTCCCCCAAACTTAACATTTTGATTGTCCTCAATCAAATTTGTTTTTTAAACTTTGTTTGTGATGCTTCTTCTTAACCGGTATAGTTTTCGGACAAAGGGTTTGAGCGAGTATGGAGATGTCTTAAAGAGAATATTGCCTGACCACGAACAACAGACTTTACTTTTCCTACCTTATTTAAGCAAAAAAATTCTCCACAGCTTCGGCGAGACTTGGGTGCATGATTTCGAAGTTAGCTTTCACACCAAACAGCTTTTGGGGACAGAAAGTTGTGTGTTTGGGTAGGCTTAAGGCTTTTTGGGTTTTTCTTGCTTCCCATCAGTCCATCCAGGTACGGGTCAATTAGCGGGCAAGTGGTCCCTGCAGTCCAAGCCAGTTGGCTTTAGAGCAGTGATTTCACATCCTACATACCACTGCCCCGGATCTACAATGCCTAAAGATGGGTACTTTTAGAAAACAAGTGTGTATTTTTTTTTCATTTGGCACAACTCTCATGCTTTTATTCACTCTCATAAGGCTATTCTATCTTTTTGGGATTTTTTTGGGTAAGGGAAAACAAAAGAAAATGTTTGCTGTTTAGGCAGCGTTTTCCTTTAGCATACACATCTCTTAGCTGTTGTGAGATTATTTTTCGAACTTTTGGCGTGGAAAGTCGTAGTCTTTTGTTGTTTGAGGTTGCATTTTCAAAAAGACAAAACAAAACATGCACCTCTTTGGACACAGTGAAAACAAACTGGCAAGAATTTGTATCATGTTTTTACTATAAAGTGTCTTTGTACATATGTATGGAGACAAAATAAGCAAAATTTTTGTATTTTTGTATGAGGCATGTATATGTATATGTAAACATGTTATAGAAAAAGAACAGAAAGAACAAAAGGGGTGAAGTTCGAAGGGTTTTTAGTACCTCCCTCACTGGTACATAGGATCCCCCCCAAACTTACTCCACACTCTGTCCCAGAGTTGTGAAGTAGATAAGGTAGGGTAATGTTAACTCAGTGAGGGTTAGATGGTGAGTGTGCCTTGGCCAGATAGAAGGTCCCACACATATTCTCCTCGGTTTCTGTTGTAATCGATGTGGTGGAGCTGGTCAGGCGTCTCTTGATTTGATATCCATTCTAGCACAAAGATTTCGCAGTCGTTGGATAAAGGAATTTGTTGTGGACTGCGGTGGCAGAACTGGAGCTCGTGCCATTTGCTCACTGCCATTTCCAGGAATGGTTGTATCAGCGCCGCCACCTCGTCGTAGTATTTTCGTACTAAGTGCTCGAGGGATGTCAACGTTGTCGATGTACACTACACTGGATGATCTTTGTTGCTGTCCGAGCTGTTGTAGAAGATTCCTACTCGTTGGCGAGTGTACATCATCAGGAGCGTCCAGTGGTTATAGTGCAGGATGGGTAGGAAGATGGTGAGTGGAACCTTGCGCTACAACTCTGCCAGAAAGGATTGCTTCGCTCCTGTCTCGTCGGCAAGGCAGATGTTGTTGAACATCATTGGATGAGCTATGTATGTGTGTTCAAACTTCTTTTGTAGTATCTGGATGTAGGCGGACACCACTGATATCGCCAAACATCATCCTTCTTTTACCATGTCCCTTAGGTCATCAACAGGGACTATGCCACTACCTGCCTCGTAGATGACGTCTGCGGGGGTAGAGTCAGCTAACTTCAGAAGAACTTCATTGACCTGCTACTGCGTGAGTGTAGAGCACGAGAAATGGTCGAAGTTGTCGATCATTTCTTCTTATGTTTCAGGCGAAGCGGGGTCTTCAATTTCATGTACTTCCCACAAGATTTCTAACCGCTTGCCTGCCCCGTAGACGTCTGCTTCTATCTCAGCTTCTTTCTCTAGAGTGTTGCTGGGTTGCGAAGATTCGTCTGCTTGGTCACTATCCAGCAGCTTCTCTGGTACCCCTGCGTAAACATCGATAAAATCCTCGGAAAACTAGTCGAGATAATCATAAGCGTAACCACATACCTGATTTGATGATTTCAAAACATTAAGCAAATCCAACCAAGAATGCAATCCAAGCAAGAAATTCAACAATCACATAATTCCTGAAAAGAATATGTACTCTATTTATTACACACTTTATCAAGAATCTACTTTATTGACTTGTATTCACTTTCTAGGGTTTCTGGATCCATTTTAGGGTTTCATTTTGCAATTAGGGTTTCCCTTCATCTTTTACCATATTAAACCTTAATTTTATGCCATTACTCATAAACCCTAATTATCTCTTCTATTCTTCAATATTAAGGTTATCTTAACAACATATAACCCTATTTTCATATTAAAGGCACATTAATCATCAATTAATTTCATTAAGCTTCTTTTTCATTAAAGCTACTATTTTATCCTTTTAATCCATGACAAGATCATTATACGCATTTATCATCAATTCAAAGTTCATTGTGGTCTAATTAACATATGAACTCAATTTGCCATTAATTATACCTTTCATACATGAGAAAACCCTAATCACTACATTTGGGGTTTTTATCCGAAATGAGGAACTTTAATGCTCAAAATAGATTAGAATTGTCATATAACCACATATTTTCACATCTTTCAAATTATATATGATCTTATCCTCTTTTACCCTAAATTAGGGTTTCTAAATGCTTAATCATTCTCATATGAGGTAAAACCCTAAATCATGTAATTTCACATCTAGATCAGGTTCGAATCTAACATTATCATTCAACAAATTATTAATACTTAAATTAACCCATTAAGCATACTAGATTCAACCTTTAATCACAAAAAGGGTTTTTAACTTAACTTTTATGCACTTTTCATAAACTTATTGTACTTTTGCAATTAGGAAAGGAATCAATCTTTAAAAGTATTTTTATTGAATTCCTCTCGTTCTCTTGATCAAAATACATATATTATTTGTATTTATCTGAGCTACGGTCTATTAGATATGATTTTTGTAAGATATCACTTACCAGAGCCAATCAGAAGTCGCCATGTGTCCTGCCCCATGCAACATTGCTCGTTTTAGACGAGAACATTTCGAAAAGATACAATTGCCCTCACTTAAGTTGTGCGCCTCTTCAACCCACGGAGGGCAGAACGGTCCAATGGCCCAAGGCCTTCTTCATCCTCGTGATACCTAGTCCTGGGCGCCGATCTGCAGCAAGTTGCAGCTGCCCCTCTCCACCCCAGACCTCGACGGCCTCTGGGGAAGCTTCCTATGCCTCTGTCATTCCCTCTCGCAGGTGAGGGGTCTTTGGCACACAGCCGGTCGGCCGAGATCGCACCCAACAGAGCTGCAACCGCGACCGTGCTGCAGCTGGCTTGAGGCGTCGTGTGGGAGCGTAGGAGCACATGGACGATGGCCGCATCATTCTCTGAGGTCGTGGGTGCGTCCCACTTCCATCAAGACTACAAGTACACCCCCTCATTGCTCCAGGGATAGAGGTACACCTAGGTTAGGGTTAGCACGGAAGGAAGAAGGAGAAGAGGTTAAAAACACGTGGGGTTCTCCTTCCCTTCGAACCAGGGCTCTACCCCTTATATAGGGGTGAGAAACGAAGCCCTAGGTAGGTTTATACATGACTCAAAGAGTCCCCTTTCCAAAAGGATTCATATTCCTTCTAGGAGAAGTATTCTTCTCTCTCCTCATTAACCTTTTGTTAAGCTTTATTTCATGGATAATTGGAAAAAAGAAAATCATTTCTCTTATTATTATTGTTCCTCCATTTTAATCCATTAACCACGAAATTATATTTCCTTTTGTTGAATCAATACTTCTTTTTAACTATACCTCATAATCATTCATTATGCCTTATTTGACTTTATTGGTATTTTCTCTTTCCTCTTTCTTCATTGGGACTCCTTGGATCCCAAGAAACTCTATGATTTCGAAATTCCTTTTCAAGGATACTTATTACCCTTCTAGATGCATCTATATGCATTATTTTGCATTATCATGTTTATTTCTTATTAAAATATATCTTTTTGAGGATTTCTATTTATTTCTCTTTTATTTTCCTCATTGGTATTCCTTTTATCATTAGGAATCCTTGGGATACGAAATTCCACCAAGGATAATTCAATTATACCTCTTTTCACTTGTTTTCCACATTTTACCATTATTTTCAATTTCTTTCTTCACAAAGAAATATTTAATTGATCTTTTCTTTTCTTATTGCATTCTCTATGCAACTTTGTACTCCTCAGAACCTAAGGAACCCAAGAGGCACGAAATCCTCTTTGGATGGGCCTTCTAAAGGTTTCCACATTTTTCTTTTCTCAAATATTTAATTATTCATTCACTAATTGAATTTTCTTGTTATTTGGGCCCAATAGCCAAAAAATCCCACAACACAAACATCAAGGCTATTGTAAACAAAATCCATTTATTCCAAATACATTATATCATTATTCATTCAAATATCCTTAATACGAGAAATTACATTTCTCACCAAATGAACCCAAAAATTGGGGTTGTAACATCCTTCCCTTCTTATAGGAATTTTGTCCTCAAAATTCTGTCAAGCAAACAAACAATTCAGGATAAGACTTTTCCATATCCACGATTGGCCCCTATGTGGCTTTACCATACTCATGGCACTTCCAAAGAACCTTTATTATCAAATATTTTTTTCTCTGAGTTCTTTCATCCTGGCGTCTATAAACTGCACAGGTGACTCAGGCCATTTTAGCCTCCCTTGGGCTCATTAGGTTCATTGATCAACACATGGTCGGGGAACCTCACATAGTGCTCTAAATTGGACACATGGAACTCATTACTTTATCATGAGGGGTAAGATCAAACTTAACCTTCTCCACCAAACCATGTCAAAAGAACCCATGCATCGGGGACTCAACTCTCTTAGCTATAACATAGAGGGGTCAGATTTTTATGTCACATATTCTCCCACAGTGAACTGCATGTCAGTCTACTTTGCATCTGCTCATGACTTTCGTCGTCTCTAGGCTCCTTTCAGCCATTGCACGATTAAAGCGACTTCATCTACACACACTGTGGTCCTTTTCTAACCATCACATGGTATTTTCACCAACATCACCTTACGGAAGTGGTAACTGACACAACCTCCCTTACAGAGCTTCTTTAAATCCCGATACTGGCTGTGGTGGTTATCTTCACATCTTTCATAGGATAAGAACTGTCTCTAGTTGTCACCCTGAACGAGCACACATGCGCTCATCGGACCCGTTAGTCTGGATCATACTAACCATTAGTTAGGGGTGATAAACTGTACTAACATAGAGTTCTTCATGTACCTTCTTCCATCTTATGGAAGTAACCCTTTAGGTTATACTCAAGAACTTTTGAATTCACCGCATGGTGTAGTTGAACCATCTCTCACATATGTAGTTCAACCCGATCTGTTCCTTGACAGTACTCTTTCTTTCTCATGTCATATAGGTAAGGCGATCTAACATAACCCACATTGCATCTTGACCTTCCTTGGTCTAGGGGAGACTTATCACAACATCCATAGTGATGAACTCCCATTCCCTCATGGGAACTCTTTATCCTCTATATCAATGCACTGGGTAACTGGTGTTCGTCCTTCTCCCTCGGTTTGCATGGCCATATACCACATTCAACTTTATTTTAGGTATCTAAAGTACCATTGTCACTTATTATCTTCTTAGTACGTTGTATGGTGATCATAAAATCATGATCTCCTATATGTCATGATTCCTCAAGATCGATACCTCAGAAACCCTAAACCACTCTCATCAGGGTTTTATTACTTTCCTATCCAAAGAAGTGTATCTGAGGTTCTTTCACTATATCAAGGACTAGACTGGCTCACCAAACAACCATTAACTGATCTCGTTACATTGGTGTTAGCCAAACATATCTTCTTTTCCAAACTTAGGGTTAGCCAAACAACCTCTTCTAGCAAAACTAGGCAACTATATCTCAACCAGAGCATCCATTACTACTTCACATCCTTAGGTATTAGGTAACATTGAAGACATACACTTCCTTGTATTTCACTTATCAGCTCAAGCTCAAGCTCGAACTCTAAGTCTATCTCCATTAAGAACACTTTGAGCTCATCTTCTGGGTGATCAACCTCAACCTTGTATGACTCATATCTCATGATACAAACATCCTCATAAGGTGACTACCTCATTCCTCTTAGTGTTTGTAAACCATCCATGTATCATTCACTTTACCAGGGTATGTTATCTTCTCTGTCCTCATACCTCGTAGCAACGTTCCAACTCACATCATCTTTTATCCTTAGTGTATGGCATGCGTACTGTCCTATCTCTCACTCCCATAACAAGAGGAACTAAGCATTTGGCGGCTGTCCAAATACAAAGTTCTTCCTGTTCCACGAGTAGAGATAATACATCCCACCTTGCCAGTACACCTTCAAACCTAAGTTGAAATGTGCAACTTATGTCTCTACATCACAATCATTTTGATATCAAAGTTACTCCCATGGAGCTGACCTCATACCTACTAGATCCAAACACAATCCTTGGTCATCGCCTCTAGGTCTATAGGGTGCCGGCACTTTTGGGGTCACCCCTCTTCCCTCATGCATGCAGAGAGTGCCCTACTCATCTGCTCTTTGGGTCCCATGAGTTCGTGAAGGTGATCAATCTCCTAACCCATGGCCCTCAGACAATGATAGTTGTTACCTCTCGACCCTATGGTCATGTGCAACTAGGGAATTAGGCAACTCCTACTTCCATTGGTCTTATCCCTATCTGACCCTAGGATAGACTTAGGATTCTCTTATAGTACATGTTCAACTTGGAACCTTTCCCTCATCATCTCTCTTTCTGCATTCAAGGGCTAACTTTCATCCTTTCATAGGGGTCATGGTGACCTGCCTACCTTGGTCAGGCCCCATACCGGTTACCTCCATGGTAACACATCCTCATGCAATTAGAGATGGAGATATATGGGTCTACAGGTTCATTTGCATACCATGTACTTCTTCACTTAGCTTCTCAAGATCCTATGAGACCCCTTTAGGTTTTCTCAAAACCCACAAAACTGGGATACACCCTACCAAAGGGTCCCTCTCCCAGGATGGGAGGAAACTACGACTCTTGACAACAAACATCTTTAGGGTTTACATCCATATGAGCATGCTTAACCCAACAACTACTAAGGCACAAGCAGACCACCTACTAGACCATGCTAGGTCATACTTGTTCTCTTTCCTCAATAGTGGATCAAGATCTTACCTTCCCATGTCATCAACTTTAGATGTGAGGGGTTCATCAAACACACCTTAACTTAAGGGGTTTCCCTTTCCTCTCAACATAAGAAGTACTATGATCTCCTCTATAGAAACTCAACTCTCATCCTGAGCATTAGGTACACCACTTCCCCTCTTAGTCCTAGGAACCCTAGGTTTACTTTTTGATGACCAACTGCATGCTCAATCTCTTAACCACAAATTAGGCATGTATAAGGTATGACATGCACTTCCTGTCATCCTTCTACTCGAGCAAAACTTCAGAGTCGAATCCTCCTTAAGGACAACCAACAAGGTACAAGGCCACACAACATGTCACTAAACCTCTCCAGGGTATACAGAACTTCTTCTTCCTTTCTTAGAAGGTAAACTCTTATACCATAGGCACATAAGTGCTAGAAGCCTCATCCTCTCTCTAGGGTTTGGTTCCTCCCATGGCAACCAAGACATCAAACTTTAGGGATCAAGCATGTGGTGACCACTATCATCCACTTAGGTCGCATCATCCTCAACTTCCCACTGTTCCTCATATCTCGGAGTCTAGGCTTCTGACCTTCTTGTATGAGTCCTGCTTTCTCTCTCTCTCGAGCTATCACTCCAACCAACCTCACCATTAGAGGTCCTCTCTTTATGAAGGATCAACCTCAAAAGCATCCTCTTCATGGGTGAAGCCTAGGCTTGAACTTACATTTGCTCAAGATCATCCATAGCCCTTTATGCTTATTTCCTAAGCTAACTATCATACTCTTCCAGCCAGGGTTTCAATCTATTGCTCGTACCACTGATGCCTACTGGGTGCCTATTATGCCATGCTCATATAAGCTCATGGGGTTTCCATGGGTTCTTCTCTATCCTTATCAAGGAAGGAGCTATCCTTCGTTCTGACCTACACGACCCCTTTCCAGGGTTGGGTCGCCAAAGGTACTCGGTCATCCAACCTCTCATGGCTCATATGGCATCCCAGGCATGTCCATCCAAACACCTGGTCTACCAAGACATCTAGCTCTTCGTGTCATCTCTCTCTCTAACCTTCACTTAGGGTTAGGGTTAACATCATCCTCAGAGGATGTGCCAGGTCTCTACTTTTAATGGAGATCTCTATCTCCAAGACTAACTCTCTTTACTTATCCTCCATACAAGAAGGTCTAGACTCAGGTCTCTCCTGAGGGCATGACAACTTATGTCATACGTCCTAAGCATGTATCTATTCTTTAGTTTGCGCTTAATCTATTAAGCTTATGTCCATGACATCTTATTTACATGCTTTTCATTAATTTGGTGGAGGGTTCCTTAAACCTTATTAACCTTACCCATAACTCAAGAGGGTGAGGAGAAGAAAGAAAACCCTAATCCTTTAGGTCCTTAACAAAATTTTGTGATGATAAGGGATGAATAAGATGTGAAAGTCCTAAAGGTATCTTATTTCGATTCATACCCTAAGACTTTGGCCAGGCAGTCACACGGATCCGGGAGTCCTCGTATTCCGACTAGTGGTGCGGAGGAAAATATTGCCAGCCCCCGGTCGTGATCCTTTTCTAGACACCTCTGTCTTTCGGATAATCCTCTAATAACTCCCTTGGGTTGTATGGAGTTTGTAAAATTTAATAATTATTAATGGTTAAGTGAGGAACCTACGCTCTGATACCAAATGTTACAACCCCACCTCCTGATAACCCCCAATTAAGGGATACCGAGAGGTCGAAGCCGCACCCATAACTTCTGGATCAAAGGTTCGACACTTAACCAAGAACGATTATTAAATTTCAACAATCTATACTAAAAAGTTGTAATAAAATTTTGCATACCTTTTGAAAATTTTGGATTTATAAACATCTATCCAAGTATGTATTCTACTCTAACTAATCCTCCTTGCATTTTACTTCACGTATTTTGCAATATGACGATTTACTATTTGTCCTTTTGGCTTGTACCTAAAACGCCGACAAACAAAACGTCGGTCAGCCGAAACTGGTATGTGGGGGAAACAATAAATGTGCAACTATGATAACAACGTAATCATTCAATTAATCATTTAACAACCAAGATTACATTTTAAATATAACTCCGCGATCCATGAGTACCCCATCCTCTGTGGTATCCCTACAATGGACCTGGATACTACCTTCCTTATGGTAGATCCCCATTAAACCCCTCATGGTCCCACCTATAGGCGAACCAGTTTCTAGGGTTGAGTCACATGGCACTACTCGTAAGTAGCCCACTCCTTAACTCATGGCATGCTAATGGGTCTCATGGCACTACACTTGGTAGCCCAATTTCTAACCCACGATAACCTAGACCTTACTCTAGGTTACCCCTTTTAGCCTTTACAAGCCACAGAGGTGGACCCGGATCTAGCCAGTTATACATGTATATTCATAGTGATAGTCATAGTCACTCTATAGTTGCATGAAATAAAAGCATCCAATAGTTATTTCAAGCCTTGAGGGAAACGTCGATAAAATCCTCGGAAAACTAGTCGGGATAATCATAAGCGTAACCACATACCTGATTTGATGATTTCACAACATTAAGGAAATCCAACCAAGAATGCAATCCAAGAAAGCAATTCAACAATCACATAATTCCTGAAAAGAATATGTACTCTATTTATTACACACTTTATCAAGAATCTACTTTATTGACTTGGATTTACTTTCTAGGGTTTCTGGATCCATTTTAGGGTTTCATTTTTCAATTAGGGTTTCCCTTCATCTTTTACCATATTAAACCTTAATTTTATGCCATTACTCATAAACCCTAATTATCTCTTCTATTCTTCAATATTAAGGTTATCTTAACAACATATAACCCTATTTTCATATTACAGGCACATTAATCATCAATTAATTTCATTAAGCTTCTTTTTCATTAAAGCTACTATTTTATCCTTTTAATCCATGACAAGATCATTATACACATTTATCATCAATTCAAAGTTCATTGTGGTCTAATTAACATATGAACTCAATTTGCCATTAATTATACCTTTCATACATGAGAAAACCCTAATCACTACATTTGGGGTTTTTATCTGAAATTAGGAACTTTAATGCTCAAAATAGATTAGAACTGTCATATAACCACATATTTTCACATCTTTCAAATTATATATGATCTTATCCTCTTTTACCCTAAATTAGGGTTTCTAAATGCTTAATCATTCTCATATGAGGTAAAAACCCTAAATCATGTAATTTCACATCTAGATCAGGTTCGAATCTAACATTATCAATCAAAAAATTATTAATACTTAAATTAACCCATTAAGCATACTAGATTCAACCTTTAATCACAAAAAGGGTTTTTAACTTAACTTTTATGCACTTTTCATAAACTTATTGTACTTTTGCAATTAGGAAAGGAATCAATCTTTAAAAGTATTTTTATTGAATTCCTCTCGTTCTCCTGATCAAAATACATATATTATTTGTATTTATCCGAGCTACGATCTATTAGATATGATTTTTGTAAGATATCACTTACCAGAGCCAATCAGAAGTCGCCATGTGTCCTGCCCCATTCAACGTTGCTCGTTTTAGATGAGAACATTTCGAAAAGACGCAATCGCCCTCACTTAAGTTGTGCGCCTCTTCAACCCGCGAAGGGCAGAATGGTCCAATGGCCCAAGGCCTTCTTCAACCTCGTGATACCTAGTCCTGGGTGCCGATCTACATCAAGTTGCAACTGCCCCTCTCCACCCCAGACCTCGACGACCTCTGGGGAAGCTTCCTATGCCTCCGTCGTTCCCTCTCGCAGGTGAGGGGTCTTTGGCACACATCCGGTCGGCCGAGATCGCACCCAGTAGAGCTGCAACCGCGACCGTGCTGCAGCTGGCTTGAGGCGTCGTGTGGGAGCGTGGGAGCACATGGACGATGGCCGCATCATTCTCTGAGGTTGTGGGTGCGTCCCGCTTCCATCAAGACTACAAGTAGACCCCCTCATTGCTCCAGGGATAGAGGTACACCTAGGTTAGGGTTAGCACAGAAGGAAGAAGGAGAAGAGGTTAAAGACACGTGGGGTTCTCCTTCCCTTCGAACCAGGGCTCTACCCCTTATAAAGGGGTGAGAAACGAATCCCTAGGTAGGTTTATACATGACTCAAAGAGTCCCCTTTCCAAAAGGATTCATATTCCTTCTAGGAGAAGTATTCTTCTCTCTCCTCATTAACCTTTTGTGAAGCTTTATTTCATGGATAATTGGAAAAACGAAAATCATTTCTCTTATTATCATTGTTCCTGCATTTTAATCCATTAACCACGAAATTAAATTTCCTTTTGTTGAAACAATACTTCTTTTTAACAATACCTCATAATCATTCATTATGCATCATATTATCTTCTTATTTGACTTTATTGGTATTTTCTCTTTCCTCTTTCTTCATTGGGACTCCTTGGATCCCAAGAAACTCTACGATTTTGAAATTCCTTTTCAAGGATACTTATTACCCTTCTAGATGCATCTATATGCATTACTTTGCGTTATCATGTTTATTTCTTATTAAAATATATATTTTTGAGGATTTCTCTCTATTTCTCTTTTATTTTCCTCATTGGTATTCCTTTTATCATTAGGAATCCTTGGGATACGAAATTCCACCAAGGATAATTCAATTATACCTCTTTTCACTTGTTTTCCACATTTTACCATTATTTTCAATTTTTTTCTTCACAAAGAAATATTTAATTGATCTTTTCTTTTCTTTTGCATTCTCTATGCAACTTTGGACTCCTCAAAACCCAAGGAAACCAATACGCATGAAATCCTCTTTGGATGTGCCTTCTAAAGGTTTCCACATTTTTCTTTTCTCAAATATTCAATTATTCATTCACTAATTGAATTTTCTTGTTATTTGGGCCCAATAGCCAATAAAGCACACAACACAAACATCAAGGCTATTGTAAACAAAATCCATTTATTCCAAATACATTATATCATTATTCATTCAAATATCCTTAATATGAGAAATTACATTTCTCACCAAATGAACCCAAAAATTGGGGTTGTAACAATCTTCTTCCACTGTGGGGAATCAGACGCATGTCGTAGGATCCCATCAATATTTTGCTTAACATCTACATGCCACCTCAAATTCTTCACATCTATAGGATTGGTAAATAAGTGTTGAAACTTTGGTATTATAGGTAGATACCACATCACCTTGGCAGGAGAACCAGTTTTGGACTCCCCCGAAGTCGTCAATTTATACCTTGACGCACCATATTTCGAACAATCTTTCAAATCCACATAGTCCTTTTGAAATAATATGCAATCATTTGGGAATGCATGTATCTTCTTGGCCTCCATTCCCATTGGGCACAACAATTTCTTTAACCGATATGTTGAGATTGGCAGCTCGTTTCCTTCAGGAAGAATTTCTTTCAACAAAGACAACAATGACGTGAAGCTTTTTTCGCTCCATCGATTGTTAGCTTTTAGTTTATACAATCTCAACACAGCGCTAAGCTTTGAATTTTTCTTGAAAACCCAATACACATTATACACTTACAACCTAAGTGAGATTAGGTGTTCAAGAATAGTCCCAAACTGGGGACTATCCAAGATTTACTCCTAATGAGTAAATCTTAGATGGGTTTCTAGGCCAACAAATACATGTGCTGTCATTCTATAACATTGATTTCAACATTTTGAGTGTCCGTGCATGTTCATAATCAAGATAAAGATTACACATAAATTAGTATGACCTAGGGATGGAGAGATAATTCATAATTATTGATTTCAAAATTTCAAACTAGCTCATGCATTATCATCAATCTACATCATACAATAGGGATTCATGTAGATGTTAGGGCAACATATCACTACAAAATTAGAGATTTAACATTAGGGTTTTAATATCTTACATAGATTTATCACAAGATTTCAACAATATAGTTAATTTAAGATTATGGTGAAATGTGTATTAGGGTTTTAATATCTTAATTCAACATGCATCAAAATTTACAGAATTAGGTCAAGCATTAGTATTCAATTGCAAATATATATTCTTCTTCCTACTCCATCCTTACCAAATGGATAAAAGCAAAGCACGACCTGCATGTGGGATGGACACGACGGCCGTGGCTGTGTTGGTCGACCACGACCGTGCTGGCCAGCACGGTCGTGGTCGACCAACACAACCAAGGCCACCGTGTCCAGCCCACATGTAGATCGTGCCTTGCTTTAATCCATACATTTGGTAAGGAGGGAGCATGAAGAAGAAGGGGTGGAGGAAGAAGAAGAGGTAGAAGAAGAAGAAGGACATCAACTTACTTGTCAATGGTGTGGAGGAAGAAGAGAGCAGGGAGCTAGCAAGAGAGTAGTGGCTGGCCGGAGCAGCGATCGAGTTGGAAAGCATCGGTTAGAGCTAACAGTGAGCGGCGGTGGCTAGCAGCGGACCAGTAAGCGGCAACGGAGGTGGGGGCAGAGGAGCAGTGAGCGGCGGTGAGCAGAGGAATCATCGAACCTAAAACCCTCAATCGCGGAATGAATGAAACAAAAGGGGAAGAGTCTGGCTCGCGCAGGTGCTGTTAAGTTAATAATAGGTGTCAGTTATTAAAACAACATACGCTAAAAACTATAGGCGTCAGTTACCAATACAAAACTGACACTATTGTTCATTTATAGTCATTGGTTCCAACTAGAAAAACCGACGTCTATCTTTATATGCTGACAAAAATAAATGTTCTCGAATTAAGACCATAGTCATCAGTTTCCGTATAAAAACCGACGCTAAAGGGGGGGGGGTGAAAAGTTTTGCGGTTAAGTGTGCAAAAAAAACAACGACGTCGGTTATTGTAAGACAACCGACGATAAAAATTGGTCAAATTTTTGTCTCGCAGAAAACCTTTAGTCGTCGGTTTCTATTTTTACCAACCGACGATGTATGTTAAATTTTGGAGGAAATTTTTTTCACTGGAAAATTTGGATTTAGCGGTTAATTTTAGGCGTCGGTTGCTTATTAAGGAATCGATGCTAAATAAAATTAATACCTGTGTCTGGTCACCCTTCACAGATATATGTCAATTTTTTTATTTAACTGACGCTTTATGTTTTAGGCATCGGTTTTTTTATACAACCGACACCTTTAAAAGTGACGTTATAAGCCATTTCTGTAGTAGTGATCAGTGTGACAGATCCAATTGAACTATATATATAAGAGAGAGATAGTTCAACTACACCATGCACCGAGTTCAAAGGTTCTTGAGTATGACCTCAAGTTTACTTCCATGTTGAGAAAATAGGTATAAAGAAGAACTCAATGCTAGATTGAAGTTGAGTAAAACTGTAACATCCCTGACCTAGGTTATGCGTTAACCCTAGATGTTTTGCTTAATAAAGTTAATTATATGCTTACTCTTATTTCTTGAAAAGTAATTAAGGCTCAAGAGGAACTTATATTTCAATTTTAGTCCTTTCTGAATAATGTTGAAACAATGTTTTGTTAGTTTTGGACTAAAGTGCAAGTTACCCAAGTTGAGGGGTTAACTTGCACATTGTACATGATAAAATGTTCCTCAGATGTTGAAGCATCATAGAAATGAGTATGATGCAATGGTATGGCTTCCACAAGCTTGAGAACCAAGATAGAGCTTGCTGAGCAATGTTTGTACATTAAAACCTAGTTTGGTGTAATGTGCAATTTATCCTAAACCTAGTGTTCAATATGCAAAATACCACTTCTAGAGGGTCCCTCATGATTATTGGTATCATGAAGAGAAAATAATTTGAGAGGGGCGCCTCATTTGAATCACTTTGGAGGAGAGAGAATCTTGATATTAAAATAATCCAGATTTAAGCATAATTGAAACCCTAATTCAATTTAATGCAAAAATAAATTAATTAATTGAAGTGCCCTTCAAACAAAATTGAGATGGTTGAAATTTGATAAGTTTAGACGTCCTTGTGCCTTGCAAAGGCCACGAAATATCCTAAGTAAGTGGAGAGTCCACTCACATTATTTAAAAGAAAAGTAATATCCACTCAACTTTTGATATTATTATTATAATGGTTAAGGTGCTTAATTTCTTTTCCTTTAATTCATGGATAATGAAGAGGATTGAAAAGGGGAAGAGGATGGCTTCGTTGGCAAGGAGTTGAGGGGGAGATGTGGCATCAATTTAAGAAAATAAAGGAATTAATTATTACTTTCTCTCTCATTGATTTTTCTTATATACATCCCATTTCTAAGCCAAATGAAAGGATTTCTCGATCCTTTTTCTTTCCTTGCTTTGGTTGAATACTAAGGGAGCTAAGGAGAAATAGGAGGACGAACTCCAACCTGTAGGTAAGCTCTTAATCATCTTCAACCTCGAATTCATGGTGGAAATAAAAAATTAATGCTTGATTTCTTCTTTACTTTATTCAATCTTCAACTCTAGCCATTCCTTTTCACTCAAAAGCTTGAGGACGAGCCTTGGGAGGTTGTGAAAGCTTCTTACACCATTAA
Source organism: Alisma plantago-aquatica (assembly GCA_963693085.1). Lineage (NCBI taxonomy): Eukaryota > Viridiplantae > Streptophyta > Magnoliopsida > Alismatales > Alismataceae > Alisma > Alisma plantago-aquatica. The sequence continues at coordinate 6,317,670 of OY856414.1, forward strand.
ATACGTAAAGTTTGGAGCTTTGAAGCTTCTTTGAAGGTGGGTTATATAACTTGAACCCTTAACCGTCATTATTGCTTGCAAATTATTCAATATTTGTTGAACCTTTCTATTCTCTTGATTTCATTTTGATTAGTTGTTCAAATCACCACAAGAATCACAACTAATTTTGGAGGTTTGGAGCTTGAATATGATGAAGTCATATTAAGAACACACATCAACAAAAGAAGGGGCAAATGGTTTGCAAAACCATTTGAGTTATTTCGGTTTCAAAACCAAATGGGCAATTAACTATAAGACCGAATGGATAATTTGAACATCAAAACCGTTTGGGGTTATTTGCTGATATGATTGAGGAAGTTTCAATGGCTCAAATTGATTTGGTTATAATTAATTCTAGAAGAATGATCAATGGTTTAAAAACCCTAATTGATAGATTGAAGGATTCCAAAATGAATTGAACTAATTGTTTGGTTGATGGTCCAAAGGGTCTTAAGACCGTTTGGAGGCAAACAGTCTCAAGACCATTTGAGACCAAACGGTCTCCAGACCGTTTGGAGGTTAAGAGTTGTGATAATTGATTAGAGATCCAAGGGTTGCGATTGGATGTATTCCCAATGGTTCAATGGTTGATTGATTCAGTAGAACAAACCCTAAAACAAATCGATTGAATGAAGGGAACCAAATTGGTCCAATCGGTTTCATGATAGTTTGGACCAAACGGTCTTGAGACCGTTTGGGACCAAACGACCCTCAAAATGTTTGAAGGGCAATTGTTCATTAACCGTTTAGGGTTCATTCGTTTTCAATAATAAATTGATCAAACAGTTTCAACTATTGGTTTGTCCAATCGATCTTAGTGATGAATTGTTCAAACAATTTCTAATGTTGAGTGCCCAAACGGTTTCAAAACCATTTTGGAGGGAAAATGGTCTTAACCTAGATGCCCAAATGGTTTCAAAACCGTTTGGAGGGCAATTGACTTCAAACCATTTGGAGATTCAAAGGTCAAAACCGAATGGAGGTTCAACATATACAAAATTGATTGAAGACTTAAAGTGATGAAAGATCAGTTGAACCCATGATTGATAATGATGATTATCAAAGATAAGTACAATGGTCGAATCCCTAATGTACTTAGACAATCGGTACCCTTAGAGGGGTTAACCTCGGATGCTTATGGAAGCATTGACTCAATAAAGTATGTCAATCCTTTATTCAAGCCAAATTGAATCAATCTAATCAAGATTGGAGTAATGAACATCCTAGAAAGGATGAGAGAGAGAAATTCATACATGTATAATAATCATGTAGCAATCCAGCCTCAACACATTCAAAATAACTAGAATATGTAATTATGGTATGATCCTCGGTAAAGAGATCATGAAACCCTAATTGAGGTGGTTGATGAACCCAAACCCTAATTTAGGGCAGACCTATGTAAAACCATAATCTAGGGTGAGGGTGTGACCCTAATTCAGGGTATTTTAATGATAAAACCCAATTGGATGTGAATAGTACATCCTAACCCTAATTTGGGTATTTGAAATATGAGAAACCCTAATTAAGGGTAATGTCATGAGAAACCCTAATTGAGGGTGATGTTATGAGAAACCCTAATTGAGGGTGATGTTATGAGAAACCCTAATACAGAGATGTTAGGTAAAACCCTAATCAAGGGTGAAGCTATATGAAACCCTAAGTGAGGGTGATGTCATGTGGAACTCTAATCAAAGGTGATGTCAAAGTGAAACCTTAATACAATAATGTGATGTGAAACTTTAACTCAAGATGATGCTATGTACTGATATGTGACACTTTGATATGAAATCCTACCCTGATAAAGGGTAAAGGTATGTGGAGCCCTAATCTTGGGTTATAGTGCATGAAACCCTAATGTTAGGCAAAATGATGATAAACCATAACCCTACTTTGGGTAATGGGATGAGTATATTTAATTGACATAATTTGAGAAATTGTAACTTTAATGTGGAAACGGTGATGTTACTCTTACATTGCATATGTAATTAATACAACTATTATCATGTGCACTAATCATACATGTATCATGAGATATTGGACATAGCCAGGTATGAGCTATGATGTTTTACTATTGGAATTGCTTTATGGGCCTTGGAACACCTGGGCCCACTGTCCAAGGCTCTTGTTGAGTTTTAGGAATGACGACTGGCCCCACAGACCACCACTAGCCTCAACTGCATTGTCCTCACTCACACGCAAGCCGGGGTCAACTTCCCGACTGGTCACCCATCCCAGTACTACTCCAAGTTGAGCACGCTTAACTATGGAATTCTTTAGTGATGGGCTCCTAGAAAAGGAGGTGCACCTTGGTGATATGGGTAGTCCAATCATTCCTTATAAGATCTTTTTATCGGAGGCCTCAAATCCTGGGATGTTACAATCTCCCCCACTTAGGCTCTTGACGTCCTCGTCAAGGCTCAACTATAAGGCCTCATAATCTCTTCCCCATTTCAGTGCATACTCATAATGGCCCATGGACACCCAGCTCCCAATCACGGAATACCAGTGCAAGGGTGGCTACGTCAACCATGGACAACCCTTTCCTACATGCCTAGACTGCACGACTCAAGACTGGCATGCCATGCCCATGTGGGCCCCACCTACTGGAGGGGTTATGGCTTTGATACCATTTGTAATGCCTGGGCCCACTGTCCAAGGCTCTAGCTGAGTTTTAGGAATGAAGACTGGCTCCACAAACCACCACTAGCCTCAAATGCACACTTTGTCCTCACTCACGCGCAAGCCGGGGTCAACTTCCCGACTGGCCACCCATCCCAGTACTAATCCAAGCTGAGCACGCTTAACTATGGAGTTCTTTAGTGATGGGATCTCGGAAAAGGAGGTGCACCTTGGTGATATGAGTAGTCGAATCATTCCTTATAAGATCTTTTTATCCGAGGCCTCAAATCCTGGGATGTTACAGGCCTTGTGAGCCATAATATGTTGTGTTGCCTAGTGAGAGGTAACAAGAGATTAATGGGCTTTAGGAGCCAAGTGAAATGCCTACATTGCAAATATTATGTTTACATTGGTCAGATGACCTGGATGCATTAAGTTACATGATAAAGTGGTAATAAGTGTTTTGATGAATTAAGGGTTTGAACACCCATATTCCATAATCATGATGAGGAGATGTTTAAGGGATGAGAATGCCCTTGATGTGACAAGGGATTGAGATCCCAATGTTTAATAAAGCTTTGAAAAGAACTTGATAGAAATAGTACTCATCCTATGTAGAATTTATTATAATGATATATGTTTGAAAACATGATTGATGCTAAAAGAATATTGTAATGTACTTAATCAATCAAGTGAAATCTTCTCATGTAGAGCCCTGACCTTAGATCCATCATCGTCAGCAGTTTGGTGATGGTGAAACATGTTTTTCTATGGAAACTCCTGGAGGGCATACTTTTGAGTATGTGGGGGTTATGGGCGCGAATATCCTTACGCCCTAATGGAGTAATTGATGTGAGGTAAACATTAAATCTCTCAATCCTTCATTATATATGTCGGGATGGATGTATCACTAATCTCCCGAATGCCGGGATGGATATATCATTAATCTCCGGATGATTGTAATGTCGGATCAATGTGAGATAAATATATTATCTCTGAATTCTGAAGAGAGTACATCATGCCACTGTAACTCTAATAGCGAAGTTGCTAGTATACCCTGGAAAGCTATTTAGCAGAGACACTAGATGTCCTGCATTTGGTCCTCACACTGACTGAGGAAGATGAGGTCATGGGAATCCGGCTCTTCTATTGACCTATGTATGGTACCGATTTCAATTTCGCAATGGTCGGTTGGAGTATGAGCGGTATACCTCATCTCCTCAGGGCTTAAGTATGATTGTAAAATGTAATCAGCCGTGTAGCATATTTGCTTAAGGTTGAAATACGAAAATCAATTATTGATGTTACATTGCTGAGTATATTTTAGATGCATAAATGTTTTACATGTTCTTCATATTCCTTTTTGAATAAGTGATATGATGCTTTATTAAGATATAGCTGAAATGACTTGAATAGAAAATAATGCTCTAATCTGTTTAGACATTGATTTATCTGTTATTGAATACTTATGATTCTTCTGTTCAGTCTTATTCTATTAACTGCAATAATAATATTTCTGGCAGAGAGTTATATCTCTCACTGGGACAATTTCAATTGTCTCACCCCCGTGGGATTCAAATTTTTAGGTAGATGCAGAAGAAGAAGCAGAAACCCTACAGCAGGTGAAGAACAGCAGCAGCAGTAGCAGGGACAACAATGACATCCAGGTGGAGACACTGGCTGTCATGTTTGTGTATAGAGTCCTATGTGTCGTCTCTGTACTCTCAGGTCCTAGGAGTCAATAGTTAGTTTAATGAAATGATCTGAGATTTTGGCTTGACGCCTCAATGTTTTTGTGCTGCCTATGTACAGTTTTAACAGGACAGTTGATGTATGTAAACCTCGAGAAGAAATGGTACAAGTGATGTACTTGTGAACCAGGATGTTATTAAATTACTTTGGTTCTTTATGAAAGAGTTTTTTAGTTTATGGATCTCTTGGTAAAAAGTTTTAATTTTTAGTGATTTTCAGTAATTCCGCTGCAAATGAACGCTTCCGCTTAATTGAATCGTGTTTTTGTAAGTTGGATGCCACAAATTAGTGGTATCAGAGCTCTAGGTTTGCTGAGTCTACAGAGACATAGGATTAAGGTTGTTGAGTCTGTTCTAGTGTCTTCCAGTAATCTGATAGTGTCTTTTGCTCATATAGGAGGAGAAGAAAAACTTGATGATGTCTGGATCACACGAAGAACATGTTGCACCAAGAGGAGGTGCAAGAGGCCAAGCTAGGGAGGAACCGGAACCTGAACATCCCCAGTATGATCCAGCCATGATAGAGAACCCAGCCTTCCATGATCTATTTGGGCAGTTCATGGCAACCATGACACATGGCGGATAGAATGCCACCACTTGCACCTAGGGCACCAGCTCACCATGAAGGACGGGGAGCCGACAAGACATTTGAACGACTTCATGGGGTTGGAGCCACAGAATATGCTGGAACAGCTGACCCAGCAGATGCTGACATGTGGCTTACTGAGCTGGAGAAGGCCTTCAGAATTCGTAATATCCCAGAAGATGAGAAGGTTAGACAAGCATTGTACCTTCTTAAGGGGAGTGCTGGCCACTGGTGGACCATAGAAGAAGGCAAGAGACCAGGTGTTGAGATTAGATGGGAAGTATTTCAATGAGAATTCGTCAGTAGATACTTCCCTAAGACATTTCTGGATGAGAAGATCTCTCAGTTTGAGAGATTAAGGCAAGGACCAATGAACATTAGCGAGTATGTGGCTAAGTTCATGGAGCTATTGCGGTTCTGTCCGCATATGGAAGCTAATGATGAGGAAAGAATTCGGCATTTTGAGAAGGGGTTGAACACTGATTTGACCACTCCTGTGTCTGCCTTAGAGAACATGGAGAGGTTTTACATGTTTGTGGAGTCCGTAAAATGGATAGAGAGGTCTGTGACTGAGAAGCGACAGACCAAAAGTAAGAAGGTGTATACTCAGTTTCAAGGACAAGGTTCCAAAAGCTTTAAGAAATCGAGATTTTCTGCACCAATAGCACCACCAAGGTTCAATACCCAGACACAATGGACGTCAAATATGGGTAGAGGCCATAGTTTACCACCAGAAGGAGCCCACAGCTCAACATCAGTGTCAGTGACTGGACCACCCAAGCCACAGTCGGGGAACAAGGGATGTTTTATATGTGGAAAGATGGGACATTTGATGAAAGATTGCCGAGCTAGAGAAGCAAGTGTGACTCAACCTCAGAGGCAGAGTCAGCAAGGCTCTCAGAGGAGACAAATTCTGAGTGGTGCTAGAGGACGTGAACAAGCATCCCAAGCTGGATCGTCAGCACCCAACAACTGAGCATCGGGTCAACATCAAGCAACGACTAGATTCTATGCGATGAATTAGCCTGATGTAGTAGTTAACCCAAGGGTTGTGACAGGTTAGATGGAACTATTTTATTCTGATATGTCTACATCCTGCTTCATTTCTGTTGTAATTGATCCGGGTGCTACGCATTCCTTTATCACTAGAAGAGTGATCTTTGACGGCAACATGATTGTCAGTCATAGAGGAGATAGTTTGTTATTAGAAACTCCTTTGATGGGATCTGCAGTGTTGCGGGAGGTGTGTTCTCCCTGCACTCTTTTCTTTTTTGAACATCACATTCAGGTGGATCTTATACCACTTGAGATGCATGGGTTTGATATAATTCTTGGGATGGACACCCTAGAAAAGTATAAGGTTGTCTTGGATTGTGAGTCCAAGCAAGCTGTGTTCACAGATGATAGTGACACATGGATCTTTCAGGGAGAAAGAAAGATTCTTCCAACCTGTCTTGTGTCAGCTATGGTAGCTGAAAAGCTGACGAGACAAGGATGCTTTGCATTCTTGGCTCATGTAGTAGACACCACAATGGAGAGTTCTAATCCTTCTAAAGTTCCAATAGTTAGGGAGTTTGAAGATGTATTTCCTGAGGAACTTCTAGGTGTACCTCCGCCCCGAGAGATTGATTTTGTGATTAATCTAATCCCGGGTACGCAACCGATAGCACAAACACCGTATAGGATGGCACCTGCTGAGATGCCAGAGCTCAAGAAGAAGTTGCAAGAGTTGCTTGAGAAAGGCTTTATCCGACCGAGTACTTCACCATGGGGTGCTCCGGTTCACTTTGTTAAGAAGAAGGATGGATCGATGCGGTTATGCATTGATTACAAATAGTTAAATAAAGTAAACATAAATAACAAGTATCCTCTGCCAAGGATTGATGACTTGTTTGATCAGTTGTGTGGTGCAACTATCTTCTCTAAGATAGATATGAGGTCGGGATATCATCAGTTGTGTATCAAGGAGAGTGACATACCTAAGTCTGCCTTTAGGACAAGGTATGGTCACTATGAGTTCATAGTTATGTCGTTTGGACTAACTAATGCACCAACTGCATTTATGGAACTCATGAATAGAATCTTTTGACCTTTTCTTGATCAGTTTATAGTAGTCTTCATAGATGACATCTTGATATATAGTAGAGATGCTCAACAGCATGAGCAGCACCTCCGTCAGGCTTTAGCTCTGCTAACAGAGCATAAGCTATATGCTAAGTTTAGCAAATGTGAGTTCTGACTACCAGAAGTTTCTTTTCTAGGACATGTAATATCAGCCTCAGGTATCATGTTGATTCTAAGAAGGTATAATCTGTCCTGCAATGGGAACAACTGAAGACACCAATGGAGATACGCAGTTTCCTAGGGCTAGTAGGATATTATAGGAGGTTCATTAAGAACTTCAATTCTATAGCTTTACCCCTAACCAAGTTGACCAGGAAGGAGGTTCCTTTTATCTAGAATGACAAGTGTCAACATTCTTTTCAAGTCTTGAAAGAAAGGTTGACAAGTGCTCCTGTGCTGGTGTTACCTGAGCAAGGGAAGGGGTACATAGTTTTCTGTGATGCATCTAAGAATGGACTAGGATGTATGTTGATGCAGGATAATCAAGTGATTTCTTTTGCCTCTCGACATCTTAAGAAACACGAGGAGAATTATCCAACACATGATCTAGAGCTAGCTGCTGTGGTCCATGCGTTGAAGATTCGGAGGCATTATCTTTATGGAGAGACATTCCAGATTTTCACAGACCATTAGAATTTAAAATATATCTTCTCACAACATGAGTTGAATATGAGACAACGCCGTTGGATGGAGTTAATCAAGGACTATGATTGTACAATTGATTATCATCCAGGGAAGCCCAATGTAGTGGCTGATGGTCAAAGTAGGAAATCATCATCACCAACCCTAGATAAAGCACAGTTGAACTCCTTAGTGTGATCTAAGAGAGATACACTTATCTCCTTAAGGCAAGACAATATACAGCTTAAGGTATCGTTGTTAGCCGGGCTGTTAGCCGAGATGCACATAAAACCTACTCTGAGACAACAAATTAAAGAAGAACAACAAGCTGATACTATGGTTCAGCAGATCAGGTCAGAGTATGGTAGTAAAAAGCGAGATGGCTTTCATGAGTCAGAGGATCAGGTAGTCTGTTACCATGGTAGGATGGTGGTACCTGATGCCAATGACTTAAGGAAGTTAGTCTTAGAAGAAGCTCATTCTTCGATGTATGCAATGCATCCAGGGAGCACCAAAATGTATCATAACCTGAAGGATATGTATTGGTGGCTAGGATTGAAGAAGGATGTAGCTCAGTTTGTTATGCGATGTCCGGTGTGTCAGTAGGTTATAGCTAAACATCAAAAGCCCACAGGAACAATGCAACCTTTGCCTATACCGCAGTGAAAATAGGATCATGTGACCATGGACTTTGTGGTTGGTTTGCCTAGAACAACCAAAGGTCATGATTCCATATGGGTGATAGTTGATAGGTTGACTAAGACAACACATTTCCTTCCTGTCAAAACAACCTACACTGCTGAGAAGCTGGCACAGATATATGTAGATGAGATAGTGCGGTTGCACGGAGTCCCAGTTACTATTGTTTCTGATAGAGGTCCCCAGTTCACGAGTCATTTTTGGGTACGACTACATAAAGCTTTGGGTATGCAGTTAACGTTTAGTACTGCCTTTCACCCACAGACAGATGGACAATCTGAGAGGACCATACAAACCTGGGAGGATTTGCTTAGGGCATGTGTCCTTCAGTTTGTAGGAAGTTGGGATCTACACCTGAGCTTGATAGAATTTCCTTATAATAATAGCTATCAACACAGTATTGACATGGAACCATATGAAGAATTATATGGTAGACGTTGTAGTTCTCCCTTATGTTGGTATGAAATAGGAGAATATCAACTTTTGGGTCCTGAGCTTGTGCAACAGACAACTGAGAAGATTAAGGTAATACAACAACAGTTAAAGACTGCACAGGATAGACAGAAGTCGTACGCCGACAAACGGAGAAGACCTTTAGAATTCCAGGTTGGAGACAAAGTATACCTCAAAGTCTCACCTTGGAAGGGTGTTCTTAGATTTGGAAGGAAGGGAAAGTTAGCTTTCAGATTTATGGGGCCTTATCCAATCATTAAACAGATTGGAAAGGTAGCCTATAAGCTGGAGTTACCACCTGAGCTGCATAAGTTGCATCTAGTGTTCCACATCTCCATGCTGAGAAAGTGTCATCCTGATAGAGAGTTAATTCTGTAACCTGTGGAGGCAGAACTCAATGATGATATATCATATGTTGAAGGACCTGTGATGATCCTTGATAAACGAATTAAAAAGCTGAAAAAGAAAGACATATGTCTTGTGAAAGTTCTCTGGCATCATCGTGGCATTGAAGAAGCTACGTGGGAACTATAGGAAGAGATGAGGAGGAAGTACCCTTCTCTTTTCTCTTAATGTTTTCGTTGATGATTTCGGGGACGAAATCCCTGTTAGGGGTGGATAATTTGTAACATCCCTGACCTGGGTTATGCGTTAACCCTAGATGTTTTTCTTAATAATATTTAATTATATGCTTGCTCTTATTTCTTGAAAAGTAATTAAGGCTCAAGAGGAACTTATATTTCAATTTTAGTCCTTTTCGAATAATGTTGAAACAATGTTTTGTTAGTTTTGGACTAAAGTGCAAATTACCTAAGTTGAGGGGTTAACTTGCAAATTGTACATGATAAAATGTTCCTCAGATATTGAAGCATCATAGGAATGAGTATGATGTAATGGTATGGCTTCCACAAGCTTGAGCACCAAGATAGAGCTTGCTGAGCAATGTTTGTACATTAAAACCTAGTTTGGTGTAATGTGCAATTTACACAAAACCTAGGGTTCAATATGCAAAATACCACTTCTAGAGGGTCCCTCATGATTCTTGGTATCATGAAGATAAAAGAATTTGAGAGGGGTGCCTCATTTGAATCACTTTGGAGGAGAGAGAATCTTGATAATAAAATAATCAAGATTTAAGCATAATTAAAACCCTAATTCAATTTAATGCAAAAATAAATATATTAATTGAAGTGCCCTTAAAAAAAAATTGAGATGGTTGAAATTGCATAAGTGTAGACATACTTGTTCCTTGCAAAGGCCACGAAATATCCTAAGTAAGTGGAGAGTCCACTCACATTATTTAAAAGAAAAGTAATATCCACTCAACTTTGGATATTATTATTATAATGGTTAAGGTTCTTAATTTATTTTCCTTTAATTCATGGATAATGAAGAGGATTTCAAAGGGGAAGAGGATGGCTTCGTGGGCAAGGAGTTGAGGGGGAGATGTGGCATCAATTTAAGAAAATAAAGGAATTAATTATTACTTTCTCTCTCATTGATTTTTCTTATATACATCCCATTTCTAAGCCAAATGAAAGGCTTTCTCGACCCTTTTTCTTTCCTTGCTTTGGTTGAACACTAAGGGAGATAAGGAGCAACAGGAGGACGAACTCTAACCTGTAGGTAAGCTCCTTAATCATCTTCAACCTCAAATTCATGGTGGAAATCAAAAATCAATGCTTGATTTCTTCTTTTCTTTATTCAATCTTCAACTCTGACCATTCCTTTTCACTCAAAAGCTTGAGAACGAGCCTTGGGAGGTTTTGAAAGCTTCTTACACCATTATAGACGTGGATTTTGGAGCTTTGAAGCTTCTTTGAAGGCGGATTATATAACTTGAACCCTTAAACGTCATTATTGCTTGCAAATTATTCAATATTTGTTGAACCTTTCTATTCTCTTGATTTCCTTTTGATTAGTTGTTCAAATCACCACAATAATCACAACTTATTTCGGAGGTTTGGAGCTTGAATATGATGAAGTCATCTTAAGCACACACCTCAACAAAAGAAGGGGCAAACGGTTTGTAAAACCGTTTGAGTTATTTCGGTTTCAAAACCGAATGGGCAATTAACTATAAGACCGAATGGATAATTTGAATATCAAAACCGTTTGGGGTTATTTGCTGATGTGATTTATGAAGGTTCAATGGATCAAATGTATTTGGTTATAATTAATTCTAGAAGAATGATCAATGGTTTACAAACCCTAATTGATAGATTGAAGGATTCCAAAATGAATTGGACTAATTGCTTGGTTGATGGTCCAAACGGTCTTAAGACCGTTTGGAGGCAAACGGTCTCAAGACCGTTTGAGACCAAATGGTCTCAAGACCATTTGGAGGTTAAGAGTTGTGATAAGTGATTAGAGATCCAAGGGCTGTGATTGGATGTATTCCCAATGGTTCAATGGTTGATTGATTCAGTAGAACAAACCCTAAAACAAATCGATTGAATTAAGGGAACCAAATTGGTCCAATCGGTTTCATGATAGTTTGGACCAAACGGCCCTCAAACCGTTTGAAGGGAAATTGTTCATAAACCGTTTAGGGTTCATTATGTTTCAATAATAAATTGATCAAACAGTTTCAACTATTGGTTTGTCCAATCGATCTTAGTGATGAATTATTCAAACAGTTTCTGGTGTTGAGTGCCCAAACAATTTCAAAACCGTTTGGAGGGAAAATGGTCTTAAACCTAGATGCCCAAAAGGTTTCAAAAACGTTTGGAGGGCAATTGACTTCAAACCATTTGGAGATTCAAAGGTCAAAATCGAATGGAGGTTCAACATATACAAAATTGATTGAAGACTTAAAGTGATGAAAGATCAGTCGAACCCATGATTGATAATGATGATTATCAAAGATAAGTACAATGGTTGAATCCCTAATGTACTTAGACAATTGGTACCCTTAGAGGGGTTAACCTCAGATTCTTATGGAAGCAATGACTCAATACACTATGTCAATCCTTTATTCAAGCCGAATTGACTCAATCTAATCAAGATTGGAGTAATGAACATTCTAGAAAGGATGAGAGAGAGAAAGTCATACATGTATAATAATTGTTCATAAACCATTTGGGACCAAACGACCCTCAAACCATTTGAAGGGCAATTGTTCATAAACCTTTTAGGGTTCATTCGGTTTCAATAATAAATTGATCAAATGGTTTCAACTATTGGTTTGTCCAATCGATCTTAGTGAGGAATTGTTCAAACGGTTTCTAATGTTGAGTGCCCAAACGGTTTCAAAACCATTTGGAGGGCAAATAGTCTTAAAACTAGATGCCCAAACGATTTCAAAACCGTTTGGAGGGCAATTGAATTCAAACCGTTTGGAGATTCAAAGGTTAAAACCGAATGGAGGTTCAACATATACAAAATTGATTGAAGCCTTAAAGTGATGAAAGATCAGTTGAACCCATGATTGATAATGATGATTATCAAAGATAAGTACAATGGTTGAATCCCTAATGTACTTAGACAATTGGTACCCTTAGATGGGTTAACCTCGGATGCTTATGGAAGCAATGACTCAATACACTACGTCAATCCTTTATTCAAGCCGAATTGACTCAATCTAATCAAGATTGGGGTAATGAACATCCTAGAAAGGATGAGAGAGAGAAATTCATACATGTATAATAATCATGTAGCAATCCAGCCTCAAAACATTCAAAATAACTAGAATATGTAATTAGGGTATGATCCTCGGTAAAGATATCATGAAACCCTAATTGAGGTGGTTGATGAACCCAAACCCTAATTTAGGGTAGTTCTATGTAAAACCCTAATCTAGGGTGAGGGTGTGACCCTAATTCAAGGTATTTTAATGATAAAACCCAATTAGATGTCAATAGTACATCCTAACCCTAATTCAAGGTATTTTAATGATAAAACCCAATTAGATGTCAATAGTACATCCTAACCCTAATTTGGGTATTTGAAATATGAGAAACCCTAATTAAGGGTAATGTCATGAGAAACCCTAATTGAGGGTGATGTTATGAGAAACCCTAATTGAGGGTGATGTTATGAGAAACCCTAATGCAGAGATGTTAGGTAAAATCCTAATCAAGGGTGAAGCTATATGAAAACCTAAGTGAGGGTGATGTCATGTGGAACTCTAATCAAAGGTGATGTAAAAGTGAAACCTTAATACAATAATGTGATGTGAAACTTTAACTCAAGATGATGCTATGTACTGAAATGTGACACTTTGATATGAAATCCTACCCTGATAAAGTGTAAAGGTATGTGGAGCCCTAATCTTGGGTTATAGTACATGACACCCTAATGTTGGGAAAGATGATGATAAACCATAACCCTACTTTGGGTAATGGGATGAGTATTTTTAATTGACATAATTTGAGAAATTGTAACTTTAATGTGGAAATAGTGATGTTACTCTTACATTGCATATGTAATTAATATAACTATTATCATGTGCACTAATCATGCAGGTATCATGAGACATTGGACATTGCCAGGTATGAGCTATGATATTTTACTATTGGAATTGTTTTATGGGCCTTGTGAGCCATAATATGTTGTGTTGCCTAGTGAGAGGTAACAAGAGATTAATGGGCTTTAGGAGCCATGTGAAATGCCTACATTGCAAATATTATGTTTACATTGGTTAGATGACATGGAAGCATTAAGTTACCTGATAAAGTGGTAATAAGTGTTTCGATGAATTATTCCATAATCATGATGAGGAGATGTTTAAGGGATGAGAATGCCCCTGATGTGACAAGGGATTGAGATCCCAATGTTTAATAAAGCTTTGAAAATAACTTGATAGAAATAGTACTCATCCTTTGTAGCATTTATTATAATGATTTATGTTTGAAAACATGGTTGATGCTAAAAGAATATTATAATTTACTTAATCAATCAAGTGAAATCTTATCATGTAGATCCCTAACCATAGATCCATCATCGTCAGTAGTTTGGTGATGGTGAAATAGGTTTTTCTATGGAAACTCCTGGAGGGCATACTTTTGAGTATGTGGGGGTAATGGGCGCGAATATCCTTATGCCCTAATGGAGGAATTGATGTGAGGTAAACATTAAATCTCTCAATCCTTCATTATATATGCCGGGATGGATGTATCACAAATCTCCCGAATGTCGGGATGGATGTATCATTAATCTCCCGATGATTTTAATGCCGGATCGATGTGAGATAAATATATTATATCTCGATTGCGAAGAGAGTACAACATGCCACTGTAACTCAAATAGCAAAGTTGCCAGTATACCCTGGAAAGCTATTTAGCAGAGACACTAGATGTCCTGCATTTGGTCCTCATACTGACTAAGGAAGATGAGGTCATGGGAATCTGGCTCGTCTATTGACCTATGTATGGTACCAATTTTGATTTTGCAATGGTCGGTTGGAGTATGAGCGGTATACCTCATCTCCTCAGGGCTTAAGTATGATTGTAAAATGTAATCAGTCGTGGAGCATATTTTCTTAAGGTTGAAATACGAAAATAAATGATTGATGTTACATTGCTTAGTATATTTTAGATGCATAAATGTTTTACATGTTCTTCATATTCCTTATTGAACAAGTGATATGCTACTTTATTAAGATATAGTTGAAATGACTTGAATAGAGAATAATGCTCTAATCTATTTAGACATTGATTTATCTGATGTTGAATACTTATGATTCTTTTGCTCAGTCTTATTCTATTAACTGAAATAATAATATTTCTGGCGGAGAGTTATATCTCTCACTGGGACAATTTCATTTGTCTCACCCCCATGGGATTTAAATTTTTAGGTAGATGCAGAAGAAGAAGCAGAAACCCTACAATGGGTGAAGAACAGCAGCAGCAGCAGCAGCAGCAGCAGGGACAGTAGTGACATCCATGTGGAGACACTAGCTGTCATGTTTGTGTATAGAGTCCTATGTGTCATCTCTGTACTCTCAGGTCCTAGGAGTCAATAGTTAGTTTAATGAAACGATCTGAGATTTTGGCTTGACGCCTCAATGTTTTTGTGTTGCCTATGTACAGTTTTAACAGGGCAGTTGATGTATGTAAACCTCGAGAAGAAAAGGTACAAGTGATGTACTTGTGAACCAGGATGTAATTAAATTACTTTGGTTCTTTATGAAAGAGTTTTTCAGTTTATGGATCTCTTTGTAAAAAGTTTTAATTTTTCGTGATTTTCAGTAATTCCGCTGCAAATGAATGCTTCCATTTAAGTAAATCGTGTTTTTGTAAGTTGGATGCCACAAAAACATATCACTCTTGACTGATGGGCAGTCAAGAGAGTATGATCCAGACTTTAGAGGGTCTGATGAGAGCATGTATGCTTATTCAGGGTGATACATGGGAGCAGTTCCTACCCCTAGAATAGTTTACTCATGATGATAGCCACCATAGCCAGTATCGGGATATAGGAAGCTCTGTAAGGGAGGTCGTGTTGGTCACCACTTCATTGGGATGATGTCGGTGAGAGGACCCTGTAAAGGTCAGAGAAACCACAGTGTGTGCAGATGAAGTCACTTTGATCGTGCGATGGCTGAGAAGATCAGGGGTGACAAGAGTCGTGAGCTGATGTGAAGTAGACTTTCATGCAATTCACTGTGGGAGAAAATGTGTTATGAAAACCTGACCCCTCTGAGCTATAGCTGAGAAAGATGAGTCCCCAATACATGGGTCCATTTGATATGGATTGGTGGGGATGCTTATGTTTATCCTTACCCCTCAGGATAACATGATGTATGATATGTTCCATGAGTTCGATCTAGAGCGCTATGTGATGTACCCAAACCATGTGCTGAGCCATGAACCTATTGAGCTTCTAGGGAGGCTGAAATATCCTGAGTCACCTACGAGCGTACAAGATACCAAGGTGAGAGAGAACTCAGATGTAAGAATATAAGATGATGAAGGTTCTTTGGAAGCACCATGGAGAGGATGAGGCCACATGAGAGCCAATGATGGACATGGAAAAGTTTTATCCTGATTTGTTTGTATATTTAATGGAATTTTGGGGGCAAAATTCCATTAAGAGGGGAATGATGTTGCAACCCCAATTTTCGGGTTCATATGGTGGGAAATGCAATTTCCCCAATAAATGTATGATTATGTATTTTGTATGAATTGTGTGTCTTGAATGGATTCCTTTGATAAATAGCCTTGTGTGTTTGATTTCGTGGGCCTTGTTGGCTATTGGGCCCAATAACAAGAAAAGGAAATAAAAAGGAAAAGGAATCAATTAATAAAGGAATAACTAAGATAATGAGAAAACAAAGATATATGGAAGCATATAGAAGGCTAAGAATTATCCTTCAAGGAGGGATTTTATATATTTAGGATTTGTTGAGTTCCAAGGAGTCCAAGTTGCAAATATAATAGGAGAAGAAAGAGATAAAATCAAATAAAGTATTATTAAGAAGGAGATTTGAGATAATGATGAAAATATAAGAAATATGTGGAAATATTGATAATGGAATCATTATAGAGTGGTTTTGACTCCACTTTACTTATAATGTTTATAAAAATAGAAATAGAGAAAATAGGAAAGAAGGAGAGAGAAAATATGTGTTTTATACATAATACATGCTTTATAAGTCATTGACTTGCAAATGAAGAAAACGAGTTATTCCTTTTGATTTTCGGATTCAAACTTGGAATATAAGTAGATTAAGTCTTTATAGACTTTCCATAAAAATTGGGATTAATTGGTTGAGTGGTTTAGGAGATATGGATTTTATAAAATTCCTAAAGTGTGGACAATATAAGAGGAAAGTATAAAATGTCACGATTAATAATATTTATTTTTCTGACTTTCATTTTGGCACACGCATCGACATCCCTTAGATCTGAGATTGATGGTGGTTGTATCGTCACCTACCTCAAGTAGGAAAAGGAAAGAGGAGCAATGATTCAAAACTTTCAGATTCAATTTCCTCTCCATACAGTTAATGTGTGAATCTAGGATTCACTCCATTAGATTCGTGAGAGAAAATCTCACCCATACATACCGAGTTTTTCATGCTTTGAAGGGCTAATCAGGAAACCTCTAATCTCGAGGAACTCCTCTGCCATAGCCTCAGACTATAAAAAGGGGATGGTTCCCTTCTGTGAGTTCACAAAATCCTTTGTATTGCTCAACGACACCCAACATAGTCGCCCCTACAAGCAATTGAGCAACTAACCTATCTTCCTCCTTGATTCCCGCTTCTCTGTTGTCAGTGCACAACCTCACCGTCCTCCCGGTTTAAAACTCCTCCAACCTAATTGACCACACCATTGGTTTTAGGGGCAAGAGTTGGAGGTTTGGTGCTCTTTTTGGCTACTCAAGAGCCCAGACGCCCGAAGTCAATAGTGGAGTTGACTGTTGAGAGCGTCTATATCACGAGTAGGAGTGGAGCAGCGAAGGAAGGAGACGACCCTGGTCAAAGGTTGAACCTACCCCTTGTGTGACTATAGATTGAGATTAACAAGGAAGGACAGATATGTCCTTTATGCGCTAATGCCGGCTAGCCACCAATTTGAGTATAATAGGGTAAGTTGTTGACGTGTTAGTTAGTGATTGGTTAACATATGATTATATTGCAAAAATCTTAACTCAATATTGGTAACTCATATGGCAACATATTATATATGAAACTTGCTCATAAAAATGCAAGGAATGCAAAAAATTATAATCAGCTCCTAATTTTGCTTCTTGTTCAGAAAGTACATAAAGTTGATAACTTTAATGCTATAAATATATCAAAGCCCTGGATCTTGATTATGGATGTATTTAATAGAATTAGTTGATGGCAGTATCAAAGTTTGACTTAATTTCATAAATATAAGGAAAGAGATTTAATTAGAGATAATTGTTCATAACTTGTGTAATTAGGGTTTACTAACCTAAAGATGTGAAAAATGGTAATTAGGGTTCATTTGTGAATTTGACTATAATCATTGATGAAATCAAAGTTGTCAATTCAAAAGAACCTGAACATGCTATTTGGCCTTAATGATCTTGACATGACCTAAAAAGATTAGGTTGGTAGTTTATTGTAAAAGAGATATGTTTGACTTAATTGGAATTCAATCATGCATATGATGTTGAAATTAGGGTTTGTGGGCCAAAATTGCATTAAAAGTGATAATTGGAAGGTGGAAGCTAAAACCCTAATAAAACCCTAAAGGGTGGTCTAGAAACCCTAATGTGGAACCTGAGTCAATCTTGAGGATGTTTAATGACACATGGGTGTTATGCATTAATTTCAGGATCACTGATTGATTGCTCGATTGATTATTCTTGATTATTCTTGCTTGGACGTCAAGTTACTCTGGATCAGGTATGTGATTATTTTATGAACAATCACCTTCAGTTTCATGGCATTTCCTGAATGTCTCTCAATTGACTGCAACCTAAACTGTTGGATGTTCAATTCTACAATCCTATAAAATCCCTATGTGTATCACAATTAAATATGAATGTGTTTCTCGAACCTACATGCCACTCTGATGTATGTTGCAAGACCAAGCCCCAGAGAGAAGGTCTGATTTGGTCAAGCCCAGAGGGAAGACCATTGGGCACCCTAAGAGGTGACCCCAGGCACCAAGCTCAGGATGAAGAAGGTGGCCTTATGTCCCTTGCAAGGATAAAACCCTAAGGGAGGGTAATCCAGGGTTTAGGGCAAAATCGGTTGAGAAGTCACATTGAAAATGTAATTTGGATTGTTAATCAATTATTTGCTATAATTAGGTTGTTAGAAACTATTTGTGATATTGTGATTGTCCCCCACATACCAGTATAGCATTATACTAACCAACATTTTGTTTGTTGACATTTTAGGTACAATTCTAAAAATGGACAAACAGTAAACTGAAATTTGTGAAGAGACAACTAAACTTTTCAAGGAGGATTAGTTAGATAGAATTTTTCTATGGATAGAAGTCTAGAATCTGAATTTAACAAGGTATGCAAAAGGATTTATTTTATTCCAACTTTTTAGTTTAGAAATAGTAGAATTTGATAATTATTTTTTATTAAATGTCAAACCATGGATCATGAATTATTGGGATAGCATCTCTTACCTCTTGGTATCCCTTGATTGGGGGTTACCGGGAGGCAGGGTCGTTACAATTAGAGTGTGACAATCATGAGATTTTAGACCTATCATCTTCATAAATTTTATTGAAACCAATCTACGGATATTAGAAGAGTAACCCCGTGGTACCTTATCATTAAGCAAGCACTCGCAAAAAGCTTTCTTATTCTTACTAGACAACGTGTAACAAGAAGGAGGTGAATATGTTCTTCGATCACTGCTAACTACTTCTGTTAATTCTTTCCTTATTCTCAGTTCACACAGGCCCATTCTGGATTTGATGCCATCTTTAGTCTTACCTGGTATATTCAACATAAAACGAATGATGCTATCATAAACATTTTTCTCAACATGCATGACATCGATACAATGCCTAACTGCCAAAGAACTCCAATAAGGAAGATCTCAGAATATTGACTTCTTCTTGAATAAAGATTTGTCAATTTGTGTCAGAATGGTACATTGTGATCTCTTACCAAATTCATTGATGAAGTCTTTTACTCTTTCATAAATAACATCCCCTGGTATAGGTTTAGGGGCACTCCGTTCCTCATTCGATCCATTGAAATCTTTTCACAACCTTCCATACAGATGGAATTTTGGAACAAAGGGGGAAGTGCAGACGAAACATCTTGAAAATTGAATATACATTATGCACTTACATCCTAAGTGAGATTAAGTGTTCAAGAACAGTCTCAAACCTGGGACTATCCAAGACTTGCTCCTAATGAGTAAATCTCAAATGGGTTTCTAGGCCAATGTCAGAAATGTATATATGTTTCCATTCATTTACCTATGATCATAGTTTCATCATTCATATCCTAGTTTTTATGGAACATCATTTAATTCAATTCATTCTTCCTTTTGGATTAGTTAATCAAGAGAGAAAGAAAACACTAATATTAAATCAAAGAACTAAATTAGGCACCTTGATTTAAAATTATTGACTAGATCTTTGAAAAGTGTCCCTCAAAGAGGTCCAAAGATTACAAATAATGTATGAGTTGATTTACAATAGCAACATCTTCTAATTTTGAGATTATTAAAAGAATGAGATTGGGCACCTTGATTTGAGATTATTGACCAGATCTTTGAAAAGTGTCCCTCAAAGAGGTCCTAAGATTACAAACAATGTATGAGTTCATTTACAATAGCAACATCTTGTAATCTTAATCATACCCTAGTCTATGTACAATATACTATAACGTTGGTTTCAACATCTCCAATATACATGCATGTTCATCATCAAGATAATCATTACAGATAAATTATTCATGATCTAGGGTGAAACATTCTCTCAAGATCAGGGATTTTCAATAGTGACATAAAGGGATAAATCATAAGATTTGAGCAATAATAATGACTTAGGCATCAAGATTTTCATTTTCAATCATTTTTCATATAGGATAGTCATTAATAGGGTACAATAGTCATTAGTAAGAAACAATAAGGTCAAGCAATTAACACCTAGTCAACTCTCTTACATAGCAGTAGGAGAAGCAGAGGCGAAGAAGATCCATCCGCAACCCAAGATCCAACAATGGCGACTAGCTTTAGTGATGGTGGCGCCTCTAGTGATGGCAATCAGCAACACCAGTAGTGGCAATGGCAGCGACAACAAGCTCCAAAAGCTCTAGGAGCGGAGGCTTGAATGACAGCGACTCCAACAACGATAGCGGTGGCATGGCGAGGTCCAGTAGTGGCAGCGATGGTGGCTCCAGTAGCTACGGTGGTGGTGTGGCGAACAATGGCAAAACTGGACTCACCAGAGAGAAAGGTTGGGATAAGAAGGAACAAAGAATGTGGGAAGGGGAAGAAATTTCATGGATCTTCAGTAGGACATTTTTTTGTTATAAAAAAATGAAAACTAAGGATTTAGTCGTCAATTTCTAGAGACCAAACCAACAAATAACTCCTAAACAAAAAATACACTAGCAAAGTGAAATAGTTGTCAGTTACTCATGCAAAAACTGACGACTAGGTACAAATCTAAACAAAAAAATTCTCTCAGGTTAGGGTTATAGTCATTGGTTATTTGGGTACAACCGACAACTAACTCCTAAACTAAACAAAAAAACCTAGACTTGGGCCATAATCATCAATTTAAGGCGACGTCGACGATATAGTTGTGAGGTTGTCATAGATTACCACCGACAAAACTGACGTCTATATACATATCTAAAAAAAATCATCTAGTGTTTGGACCATAGTTAACGACAACAAAGCAAATTGGGAGGGAAAGATTTTTGCAGGGACAAGGCACATAAATACATTGTCGTCGGGTTCTTCTGCAAAAGTGACGTTATTGGCCCATCCCCTCAAAATAAAACTTATATCACCAAGAGGGATTAGTCGTTGGTTATTTGTTAGAGTCAATGACTAATGAAGGGATAAATTTTTCTGTGGGGACATGAGGCAAAACATGTGTCATCGGTCATTACAAAAAAACTGACATTGGACTGAAAATTTGGAGGCCAAATTCTTCCCTAAAAAGTTGTATTTCATGGGTAATTTTATAAGCCAATTTATATGAAAAGAAACTGACATTAAAGTAAAAGTGGTACTCGTGTCTTTTCTAAACCGACAAGACTTCAAATATGGTGACGGTTGGTTTAGTTAACCAACATCGTTGTCCTTAGGCGTTGGTGTTTTTTGTATAACGATACCATAAAAAGTGATGTTATTTGTCATTTCTATACTATGTGCATTCCTTTTGTTTTCATTTTTTATTTTGTAAATATATTAATATATTGAAGAGTGAATGAGGGTTCATATTATGCAAAACCTAGTTTTTTTAAGACTTGTAGTTTTTATGTACAATGGGTTGCTTGATATTTGTTGAAAGAAGCCATCTTTTTATATCTTAGAAACAATACAACCCTATCCTATAAATAGGAGGGGAAAACAAAAATCCCTAAGGGGCCTATTATACTTAGGCCCATATTACATAAGACTTAAGTAAAAAGAAAATACAAATAAAGAGAATGCAATCATTGAAGATAAATATATCTAGATACTCCCCCTCAATCTGGAGTAGATATCAATCATGCCCAACTTGCAACATAGATCCTCAACTCTCTTTCCAGAGAGAGTCTATGTAAAAATAACTACAATTTTCTCATGTGTAGGAAGAGAAGGGGTGGTGGTCTACTTGGTCAGCACAACATCTCAGAGAAAATGGTAATCCACCTAAATATGTTTGATCATTTCATGAAAGATAGGATTACTAGTGATGAAGGTAGAAACACGATTTTCATGGTACATAGTAATAGCATGAGTGATAATAAAACCAAAGCTAGAAATAATAGTTTTGATCCATAATAGCTCACAAGTTGTCAATTCCATGCATGATACTCATATTTTGTACTTGATTTAATGATAACATTTTGTTTCTTACTTATCCAAGTAACCAAGTTACCCCCTGCAAAGGTACAATAATCAGAGGTAGATCTCCTCTTAGATTTATACCATGTATAATAAGAAATAGAATATCTAATAACATCTTGATACCCATTTCTTTTATAAAACAGTCCATGTCTAGGTGTGTTCTTCAAATATCTCAATCCTCACCATGCAACTACCCACTAACACTTCCTAGGGAATCCATAAATTTGTCTAAGAACACCAAAAACTAAGCATATCTGGCATAGTAATAGTAAGACATAAAAGTTATCCAACACAGATTTTATAGCTAAATTTATCTTCTAAGGGGTGAGTAGATTATGCCCATAGTTCATGTGTTTAGAACGTAGGGAAGACTACAGGTAGGCAACCAAGCATTCATGTTTTAGTAAGTAAGTCTAGAGTATACTTTGTCTGAGATAAAGATACTCCATCCTTGGTATGTGGTACCTTAAAGCCAATAAAATATCATAGATGCCCAAATTCTTTTGTTACATATTGTTTCATAAGATATTTTTTTTTATTGCCGGGGGAACCCACCCCCCTAGGCGGAGGCCCAGATAGCAGGGATGGATAAGATATTTCTTTGTATCAACAATTCCTACATCATCAATGTCAGAAAAGATTATGTCATCAACAAAAACAATGAGAACAATTATACCAAAAGTAGTGGTTTTCATAAACACAAAATGGTCAATTTGAGATTGTGTGAAAACCAAATTTGTCTAGTACACGGGATAACTTGTTAAAACATTATCGGGGACTCTATTTGAGACCATAACTGGATTTCTTTAAAGGAAAAACTTTCCCATAATACTCCCACAAAGCAACATAACCATGAGGTTGTGCATATAAAAAGTATCCTATTAATATCCATATAGAAAGGTGTTCTTGACATCTGGTTGATGTAAGTGCCAGTCTTTATTAATAAGAATAGAAATCAGCATATGAATAAAATTTAGATTGCAATAGGAGAAAAGGTTTCAAAGTAATCAATCCTAGCTTTGTGTGTGTATCCCTTAGCAACAAATCTGATCTTCACACATTTAGTTGTCCCATCAGGCAAGTATTTCATGATAAAAAGCCATCAACAACCAACTTGATTACTACATGTATGGAGATCAATAAGGTCCCATGTCCCACGAGAGTAAAATGCATCCTTCTCCCCATCCATGGCTCATTTCATTTAGAGTGTAATAATACCTCCTGTACATTCTTTGGGACAAAAATTGCATATAACTTAGCATTAAACTGAGCCATGGGAGAATTCAAATGAGATGTAGAAACATGTTGAGAGATACCATATTTGCTATCAGGTAGCTGCCCCTTCCATAATACAATAGGAATGTCAGAATCAAATGTTGTAACAAAACTAATAATATTAACATTGTCTTGAGGTGGATCATTGATATTAAAACATACCAAAGTAGAAGATATTTTATGTCACAAACTCACTTTTTAGCAACCCCCAATTAAGGAAGGTCAAAAAGATGATAGTCATTACCTACAAAAATTACCCAAGGATCCATATTTTAATAAAATAATATATAAAAGAAGATAATTTCATTCATTTCAAAAATTATATAGAAGATGCTTACATGAACTTTCTATTGTTCTTTTGAGAATAAACAATTGTCTACACCCTCCTGTTAAATATTTAATGTTTTCATGACATTTCCATCTTTATGTTCATGTCCTTTATCATGTATATTAATATGAACAACGTGAAACAAATATGTGATCAATACATTGTCATATTGGTATGTGTGGTGCATTCAAAATGTGCAAGTAAATAACAACTTATATTCCAACAAATACTTGCAAAAATAAATTGACATTTTATTCACATAATCTTTTTTATGTGATATTCATAGTGGCATTATAATTGGATAGAATGTAAATAAACAATCAAAATTTTAATTGTTCAATCCTCTAGAAAAACCTTGAAAAGCATCGACAAACTAATGAGGTTATTCTTAGGCATAACCATGTACCTCGATGGTGAGCCATGTAGATTATCGATTCATACTTTAAGCATATCATCCAAATCAAGCAAGAAAATGAAGCAACCAACTTTCATCTGCATATATATATAAATCCTAAAGTGTCACCAATCACATCATTCAAGTTAAACCCTACTCGGTCCTAAACTAGGATTTATGTTTTCTTGATTTCGAGTTATCATTAGGGTTATGTTGGATATTACAATTCCCATGTTCATTGTCTTAATGACTCAAGAGCCATAATTCATATTAGATGTTGCCAAGATTATCAAATATATCATTAATTGCATCATGAACACTTACATCAATTTATGTGCATTAACCTAGCAAGTTATGATCTTTTATCTCCAAATCATCATATGCATGATGATTCACATTATATATACAAATCACCATCTTTAAGATATTAACCGTGTTAATTCTTCATTATATTCCACAAAAGCAATTTACATCACAAAGAAGTATATTTAACCCGATTAACCATATGTTCATTAAAAACTAGAGTTTTTAGACTTTAATCACCACTTAATCACATATTAACCCTACTTTTGGAACATGAAGCACAATTAGGTTTCCATTATATTTTATTAGGGTTCTACATGTTCTCGTGATCAATTTTCATATATTGCATGTCTTGATCCAATCATCCTAGCAAATACTATGAAATTTCTCAATATAATAATATTTGGACCAATAAGACAATGCCACATCAGCTTTTAGTATTTCCTTATATTATTCTCACCCATCTCATAACTAAAAGAAGAATTACCTCTTTGTTCTTATAGGTGATGCATAGTCCCAAGGGCCCCCTGGTCTTTCCATTCTTTGCTTCTTTCTCCTTGCGCCCTTGCTCTCCCACGCGTACACCACGGCCAGAACCAGGCTGCCTACCCTATCCACGGGCATGAACCTGGCATCTCTGATGTTGCAACATCGGTGCCTCTAGCATCGATTGTCGAAGTTCGACCCCCTCCGTCACTTCTACAAGTTCCTGTCCTCTCTCCCCCGCTCCGATGTTCGGTCTTCACGACTATATGCGTCTTCCGTGTGGAGATCGTTGCAAGTGGAGTTGATGTACGCACTTGTATTTGTTCAGTGTCTAAAGTTGATATCCTGAAAGTAAATAATATGCAAATAATTTGATAAAAAATATTATTTTTTCACTTATATTGTACCTCCCATTTTCTATCTACCATGCTCATTCCTTACTAGAGTTGAGGTATGCACTCTACCCTTTTCATTTATTAGAATTCATATAATTTGAGCAAATGAACATCAAGAATTATTTGATAACTACTATAGCATTATCAATAAGTTTCACACCTCCTTTGTGACGTCTAATGTGCTCAATCCCTAAAAGGAATGTTGTTATTGTAGGTTTGTGGCCTGTTGTTAAACTAGATTCCTACTTTACAAGAAGTATCTCTGGGTAGGAAAAGGACTCACTAAGAGGGTTAATATTAAGGATATTAGAAATATTTCTCACAACCTTAGGGTTGATGCCACCACACATGAACCCAGATTTCATCTTGTTCACCAATTGCATAGAGACTGCTTCATAAGCTCTAGATTTCATCTTGTTCACCAATTGCACAGAGACTGCTTCATAAGCTCCAATAATACCGACTATACAGAGGAGGGATTTCTCAGAAGCTTGAGAAAACAAAATAACATCGTCCACATATAGAAGGACACCATGAGCATCACCTTTTTCTCTGTTCTTAAAGTGGTCAACATCACATGTGTCAATGATCCTCTTAATTTTTTAACATAAATTTTCTTCAAATAAGATTAATAATAAGGGTGATAGGGGTTTCCTTGATTTGTCCCTCTATGCATCCAGAAGAAGCTCATTGTAGAACTATTAAGGGTAACACTCATCCAGGCATTAAAGAAGAAGCTAATGCAAAGTTTAATAAGGTTATCCATCATTTTAAACTTACTAAGAACAACACTGAGAAAGGACTCATCAACAAGATCATAGGCATTAGCCATAACGTACTTAATAACCATATTACAGTTATTGTTGTCACCTTTCACAAGATCATGCAATAATTCTTTGGTCATTTTGATGTTATGAATGATATCTCTACCTTTTACATACGCCCCTTGTTCGTTCAAGATCAAACGCATGAGCATAAGCGCCATTATATTCGAGATAAGTCTAGCAAGGATTCTCAAAGAAACATTCTCAATGGAGATGGGTCTAAAGTCTTTAATTAGCTCCACCAAAGGATAGAGCTTTGGGGTCAAGGCTATTTTCCAGCAGAACAAGATGTGATGACATATGTTGCCTCTAAAGAAGAAATCAGCCAACTTGACAAAGTCCTATTGGATAATATTCCAAGCCACCAGATAAAACTTTAGTGTGAAGCCATCTGGGCCAGGCATCACATCTAAGTCCATCTACTTAATTGTATAGAGTATCTCTTAGAAGGAGGTGGAATCCAAGAGTGTAAAGTTATCTTCACCAGAAAGGAGTGTGGGGATGTGATCCAAAAAATAAGCATCCAACAATAAAAATCTAGGATGAGGTTCCTGATAAAAGTTTGCAAAAAAGTTTGTACCTACGTCAACCATCGTAGGCTGACCCACAAGTTGTGGACCTCCATTTACACAAATGGAAGTGTTGGACCTTCTCTTTATTCTGCATTTTATCACCACATTATATAATCTTGAGTTCTTTTCTACATCACCCAGCTAATTAATACTTACTTTAGTCCTAAGACGATGCTCCTCAATATCTAAAAATGTTATCAAGCTCCTTATCAGTGTTACTTAAGAGCATCTTTGTACCCCTGTCAGCAAAATCATCAAACCAAATTTGTAATGTATGAATGACATCTTCCAAATCTTTCTTTCTCTAAGACATGTCATTGAAAGTCAACTTAATCCACTTCTTCATCATCATCCTGAGATTATTGAGCTTCATAAAGAACCTCAATGACGGATCACCCCAGTTCGTCGTATCCCACCCTTTTTTAATCATGTCCAGGCAGTCTCCATGTGATAACCACAATTCAAGGAACTAAAATGGGACGGGCTATTTAAGAAATGGATCTGCGCGGTCTTTAAAAGAAATAAGAATGGGGCAATGATCCGAAACTCTAAATATGGTAAGTAGATATGTAACCTAAGCCTAAAGAGAGTTAATGTTATGGTAATGATTCTATAGTGAATAAATGTTATACATGTTCTTCATATTCCTTAAAGGATAAGTGACATGTTGTTCTATCAAATTATATCTGCATTGTTTTTGATAAGAATGATGTCCTAATCTGTTAGACATTGAATTAAATGCTGCCAAATAAATATAATTCCTTTGTGTATATTTATCCTCTTAAGCTGCAATAATAATGTTTCTGGCGGAGAGTTATATCTCTCGCTGGGGCAATTTACAATTGTCTCACCCCCGTGGGAATCACATTTTTAGGTGGACGCGGACGAGGAGGCAGGAATCCTTCAGTAGGTGAAGGACAAAAACAACAACAACAGGAATAGCAGTGAAGTCTCAGGTGGAGACACTGGCTGTTATGCCTTGTATAGATGTAGATAGAGTCCTATGTGTCGTCTCTGTACTCTCAGGTCCTCGGAGTAGTAGTTAGTGCTTTCAAGATTTTGGCTCAGTGCCTCGAGATTTTATACTTCCCGTGTTTAGCTTGACAGGACAGTTAATGCTTGTAATTCTCAGAAAGAGATGATACAAAATATGTACCTTCGAGCAAGAATGTAAATGTGTTACTTTGGTTCTATGTGAGAAAGTTTTCCTTTGATGGATCTCTTGATAAAAAGGTTTTAAATTTTAGTGATTTTTGGTAATCCACTGCTTAGTGAACGCTTCCGTATTAGTTAATTATGTTTTCATGAGTTGTATGCCACAATGAATGTCCATAACTAAATTTTGACATTACAAGCAGTGAGAGTTATCTAGAAACACATCGTTGCTACCCAAATAATTCAGAATGTAGGAGAACAACTTCAACCTCTAATTTGTTATTGGTGTTATAATGTTTGCATAGTTTCATTGTCACTAATATCCATTTGAACTCGAGGCATGGAATTGTCATCCTCTTCAATGTTTAATCAATATTCCTTGAACTAGAGTAGTCTATCTGAGATATACATAAACTCAATATCACATATTGACTCAAATGAGCACGACCATGCATTTCTCAGTCTCACATATCAAGTGGCTAGTATATCATACTCCTGTAAGAGGGACAAATCCCATCTACATCACTCACAGTCATTCTCTTGTGTCATAGTGCATCCAATTATCACCTTTATGGCAACCCTTATTCAAGGTCATTGTGGATGATGCCAAAGTACACCAAATGACATATGATGAGTGTAGTGATTTCAGGTCTAAGAACTACACATGAGGAAGTCTTATCCTTCTTGTTTGTATGTTTGATGGAATTTTGAGGGCAAAATTCCTATAAGAGGGGAAGGTTGTTACAACCTCAATTTTTCATATGTTTTCATAATAGAAATGTAATGTTTTTATGAATATGGACTTAATTGAAAAGGTTGTATGCTTTGCTTCAAAGAAGGGATTTCTTTGCAAATCTCCCTTTTGATAGGAATTTCGTGGTTCCTATTATTAGATTAATCCAATAATGGATATAAAAGAGAAGAAGAGAAGAAAAGAAGAAATGTCCAAATATTAGAAAAAGATACAAGATAATGAATACTAAGCAAATTATTTATGAGAATTATATAGAAATCTCTAGAAGGTGGCATTAATGGCCACAATTGAGTAAATTTCATTTTTATGTGATTTCTAATGAAAGAAATAGGAAAAGAGGAAAAGGAAATAAAAGATAAAGAGAAATCCTTGAAAAGAAATCTTTTAATAAAGAAATAAGTAAGACAATGAGAAATAATGGATGTGGATGCATCTAGAAGGATAATAAGCATCCTTAAAAAGGAATTTCAAAATATTAGATTTCTTGGGGTCCAAGGAGTCCCAATGGAGAAGAAGAAAGAGAAACTACAAATAATACAAAAGTCTTAATATGAGGATAATGTGTTATGTAATTAATGACTTTTGGTATTATAAAAAAGAAATACTTTTGTTATAAGGAAGTAAAACTTTGTGGCCAATGGATTAAAAGCCAAGCACAAAGAGAGTAATAGTAATAATTTTTGGATTTTCCATTATGAAAGTATTCCAAAATGAGATTCCTTAATAACCAAGTAATATGAATAAACAAGGAAATAGTTAAAAGTGAATTTACATCTTAGCAAGGAAAGTATGTTGTTATAGTTGATGGGGGACTTGTTCTCCTCGTGGGCAGGCATGCTAGGGCGCTGCTACCTATCCCTAAATAAGGGGGGGGGACCCATAGCTTTGAGTTTTCCCTGTCTCACACCCATCTTCAACTTGTACCCGCTCAAACCCTAACCAAGGGGGATAATGCGATCCCTGGAGTGACGAGGATCCAAGGATGGGAGTATGGAGGAAGCGCGATGCTCCCACGACACCAGATAGGAGTCTGACCATGCACGACGCCGCTCTGACCCCTACACGACGCCATAAGAGGTCTATAGGTCGGCCGCACGTCGCAGGTCTGACTTAACCACCCTAGCCGTAGCTTGGGGGTGTTGCTGGGAATGATGGGGGGTGACAGATGTAGAGGGACTGAAGGCGGTGGTCGTCGGCGTCAGGGAAGGGGAGCCGGAGCCGTGCCAACCTCTATTGTGGCGAAAGCGGAGGCTTTCTATGAGGAAGAAGATGAGCGGGTGGCGTTGGACAGTTTTACCCCTCCTGGGTATGAAGAACCAGGTCATTATGTGGGGGAAAAAGAGTAATCCAGTTGTAAATCAGCCAAGCTACGCAATGCATGGGATGGCTGACGTGTCAGCATCCCATTGGTCCGAGTAAGTGAATCTTGCAAAATTCGTATTTAATTAATGGTAGCTTGGATTGGTACATATAATATATGAAATTTGCTCAGAAAAATATGAGGAATCCAATAAAAATAGTTTTAGAGCCTAATTGCTCTTGCAATTCGAAAAGTAGTTAAAGTTGTCAACTTTGATGCATTAATGATTAAGAAACCCTAACATTGATGTTAATAAGATTGGGAAAGGTATTATGGGCGTTTTTAATCAATATTAACATGTTGATTATATAAAGGACACATTAGATCCAAAAGGATGATCTTTATGTGTAGTTTAATGTAGGGTTCCATGTACATGAATATGCTTTAATGGACCTTGAAACCCTAATTTTTGTAATTATGACTCTTAATGGCTTTAATTGTTCAAATCCATGAATAAGGCTGAGATATGATGATTCTAAGATATTTTGAGTATACAAGATTCTAATTGTGGATAAATACCCTTAATTTGGTAATTAGGATTTTCTAGTGGATAAATGTGGAATTAGAGATAAATAGAGTTCATATGTGAATTGGACTATAATGAAATATGAGTTGTCAATTCAAAAGAAACCAAAGATGATAATTGTGCCTATGATGTTGAAATTAGGGTCTGTAAACAAAAAGGGTATTAAAAGTAATAAAATCTTTATGGAGGCTAAAAACCTAATAAAACTCTAACGTTGGCCTAGAAATCCTAAGGTGGAATCCAAGTCGATCTTGAGAATATTTTGGATAAAATAATGTCACTTGGATGTTATGCATTAATTTTAGGATATTGTTGATTGCTTGTTTGATTGTCTTGAATATTAATGCTTGGACATCAAGTTACTGTGGATCAGGTATGTGGTTACGCTTATGGTTAATCGCTTTAGTTTCACGACGATTACCAGATGTTTTATTGGTTGCCTAAAAATAACTGCTTGGATGACTTTTATTTCATGCAACTATAAAGTGACTATGATTATCACTTGAAATATGTATACCTAACTAGATCAGATCCTAGTCCTCCTCTGTGGCTTTTCTATTGATGAAAAGGATGACCTAGTACATGGTCTACCTGTTAGGTAGGACCATTAGGTTATCATGAGTTAGGAATTGGACTACCTATGTGTAGTGCCATGAGACTCTTTAGCATATAATGAGTTAGGAATTGGGATACCTATGGGTAGTGCCATGTGACTCATCAACCCTAAGTATTTATCTACCTACTACGTAGGATCATGGGGGTTAATTGGGATCTACCATATGAGAGGTAGTAACCAGGTCCACTGCAGGTATAACACAGAGGTTAGGGTATGTATGGAATGATTAATTATGTTTAAGATGTAAAGTTTTCTTGCTAAACCATAATTGCTTGCAATATGTTGTTATAGATTATTTCCTAATTATTGTTTCCCCCACATACCAAGTTTTTGAGAAATAAAAGGTATGCAAAGTTTTATTTTTATTCTAGCTTTCAGTATAGTCATGGTAGAATTTAATAATTATTACTGATTATTTGTCAAACCTTTGATCCAAGAAATTGGGATAACGACTCTGATCTCTTGGTCTCCCTTAATTGGGGGTTACTGAGAGGCGGGGTTGTTACACGTGGTCTATTATTGCACTAACAAATTCACTCGGGGGTGAAATCCTAGAGTTTTTACCAAAACCTTGTGCAATAATACCACCCGCAAGTGGATGGGTCTTATCACAGTATAGTTAAGGATTGAGTCCCAAGGGACAACATTTTTAAGAATTGTTGCTATTCTAGTCTAGTTCAAGTAAGGCTAATATTTAGAACAAAGCCTGATTTGAGTTTAACTAAAATAATTGCAAGAAAGTAAAGAACAAAATTAAAGTTGAATCTAGATTAATGATGGGGATCGCTGGGGTGGTCCCGGGTTTCACCACCACTACACATGCAAACATATCCAACCACAAATATCCATGTAAGATCTAACATTCCAAATAGAACTGCTACGAACCCTCCCTGAGGGATGTTTAGGTTTGCATAAGCATCACCTTAGGCATCAAATGTCTCGTCACCATCTAGATCATGCACTTACGGTTCCGAAGATACATATATCCAATTGAAGTTGTGGCCCTCCCTAAGGGATGTTTAGGCACACAGAACCATCACCGTGGACTAGATGGCTCGTCCCCTCACGGGTCATACACTTACGACCTTAAGGAATCCCTTTCTATTTTTAGTCAGGGAGTCAACCGTGTTAATCGACATCCTATCCTACATATTGAAGTTATCGCAACATAGGAAAGAACAAGATAAAAGTAAGCAGATAATCAATCTATAAGCAAACATCGACGATTAATAATGAAATTAAAAGTTAGATACATTGCCTTGGAATGTTAAAATGAAAGGACATGAAAGCATGGGCAACGGGGATAGTCCCCACACCCCAGTGAAATGAAACAACTCGCTCATGATGCTAGAAACAAGAAGAAAAAGAGAGGGAAGATTCCGCCATGAGCATGGTGCAGAAGAGTGTCGCAACTCGGTGAAGATGATGATTTCTTCTATGCCATGTCAAGGAAGATCTGGACGAGGAGCGAGGGATGCCAAGACAGACCAGGAAGTCTTTCTCTCTCCACCTTCCTTTTCGTCTCATCCTCCTTGCTCATAGCAGGAGGAGCAGGTTGTGGATACGTAGGTGGAGTGGATGATGGGCGGATGCACAAGCCTGCCGCTCAACTTGGCTATGGAGATCGTCCTCCACTAGGGGTTGAGTGCTTCTTAGGCACAACCTGGTGGTGGAGTGGAGGATGAAGAGAAATGGAGGCGGAGGAGCTTTCCCAGGGGTCGAGCATGCTAGGTGCAGCCTGGTGATGGAGTTGTTGGTGTAGATCGGAGGGAGCAGGGGTCGAGCTCACAAAGGAGTAGCCTGGAGGAGTCCCGATTCTGATGCCCAAATGAGGACCCTACTGGTCTTATTCATAGGCACTGGTCAGGTCTTCACATTTTTGGTGTGAGTCCTTTACCCAGTTTGGACTCCTCATATTTGCTCCACGGTTTGGAAACTGAAAGGCTCTTAACAGTTTTAAGTATTCACCTCCAAACGAACTTGGAGACCGATAAACATCCTCACAGTCTTGAGACCGTGAGGGTCTTCTCGATCTAGTGTTATTTGCCTCCAACTGGTCTCCGGCCTTAGTGCTATTCATGGTTTGATGCCCGAGCACTCTACACTTCCAATCGGTCCCTGGAAAACGGTCTTCAAGGGTCAATCAGTTGTTCAATCTTGGATCAACGTTCTCACCTTCTCGCAGTTTCATCATTCGGGTTTGCTTCTTGGTCTTCACGGTCTTGCAAGACCGTCCTCGCGGTCGGAGGTCATCGTGATCCTCACGGTCCCTCGATTCCACGCGCTCTCGGTTCTCTTGCTTCACACAGTCTTAAAGACTGCTAGGGCTTGCACGTTCTTGAGACCGTTCACATCCCATGCGGTCTCAAGACCGTTTAATGGTCTCGGTCGCGAGGGTTTTGTGGCTGTCTGCAAAGAAGGTTGCTGTCGGGTGTCGTGGAGGTCAGTTGCAGGTGCACGGAGGAGACACAGCTCCTTGCGGTGGTGCCATGGCGCTTTAAGGTTGCAGGTAGGGTTGTGGACATGAGAGGATGAGGAAGAGGGGTGCTGGGCGACGATGGCATCGATGTTGTTGGTGTGAGGATGGAGGTTTGGTGGCCAAGCAAGATGCAATAGGTGGAGATGGTGGTCAGGGCGATGGAGGTGGAAGACGTAGGTCGCAAGCGTTGCTGGGTGCGTCGCATGTCGACGGAGGTCCAATCGGTCTTGTGCGAGCGGGGGCTCCATGCGGTCTTGAGACCGCAAGCCCTTCAAGCGGTCTTGAAACTGATAGAGGGATGGGGGTTAAGACCATGAGAAGCAGAGTCAGCAGGGTGAAGATCGCAAGGGTGCAAACCTGAAGGAGGAGGATCGTATAGGTGAAACCGTTAGGGCAAAACAGAGTTAGAAAACCACAAGGGCAGGTTGCATGGGTGAAATCGAGAGGTCCAAGACCGAATTGTTGGATGGATAGGGACTGTTGATCTGTGGTCGTGTGGTGAGGAGAAGGCCCAAGACCGAATGGATGATTGTGAGGGAAAAACCGCTAGGGAGTGGTGACTGAATGGTGTCCAAACCGATTGAATGAAACTGAATGGATTGAGAGCGAATGGTCAAGATCGATTGAGCAGACCAAATGGGAAAATTGCTTGGTCAAGATCTATTGTTCCATTTATTCTACATAAAAATAACAAATATAATCACGAGTCAATAACAATCCAGTGAATTAAGAAAAATTGAATATTATAGGATTTCAAGTGATAAAAGTGAATGCGTTGAGTTGAATTGGGCCCACGATGGCGACTGAAAATCATGATGAATGTGCATTCATCAAAACACACTGAACTTAAATGTTGCTCGTCCTCGAGTAACACAAAATCTGAAACAATCGCCAAATGAATACTTTCAACTCGTGTGATTGCCTCCTCTTCACATCACGATTGTTTCCTTTCTACTTAGCATGACTGAGCATCTCAACTTCCTGAGATCACTGAACACATCTTACCATATCTTCGTTCCTGAGTTTGTTTTCCAACATCACTTCCTCACTTTTTCCAACAACAAGCATTTCTAAGAGTTTTGTAAGAGTCCAGAGATACCCACAGAACAACAAGTGTGCATCTGATCTAACACTGGTATTTTTCAGGATAGTGGAGGCATTCATTGTGCCTTTAGGTGGAAGAGGGAGTGAAGGGTGGTATGGAAGGAAGAAATAAATCTCTCCTCTATTCAACTCGAGATTTTTATTATATGATTGCAATTTCATTGATTGCATTTTTTGGTGCGAATCTCTCCTTTATTTGACTCGAGATTGCATTATTTTGTGTGCTCATTGACATCTTTTCTTG
The DNA here is from genome assembly GCA_963693085.1 of Alisma plantago-aquatica. Classification (NCBI taxonomy): domain Eukaryota; kingdom Viridiplantae; phylum Streptophyta; class Magnoliopsida; order Alismatales; family Alismataceae; genus Alisma; species Alisma plantago-aquatica. Next base: position 6,352,845 of record OY856414.1, read on the forward strand.
GTGGTACGCCCCTATTTATTAGCGAGGGATATGGAAGAAGCGGATATAGAGGGAAGTGGCGTGCCACCCCGAACTTAGGGTTTGCCAATATTTTGGCTATTTTTGTTTCTTTTTTATGGATGGAGGGGTACAAAGATGATAGAAGAAGTGTAGAAGAGATGACAGATCAGAATGCAACTTGATTTACAATTTTGTGCTTTGGGTCGTTCTCTTTATCATACTCTACTCAAATAATTACTTGATGAGGACCCGGTGGGGGTTCCATGTTATTGTTCCACTAGTCAGTTAGGAAGCATGATGTGTTTGATCACTATTAGTTTGACAAAATCTTTCCATTTTTGCAGAAGGATCATGATGTTAGGATTCATAAGCTTCACAGGATAATGTCAATCAGTAGGCTAGTTTTCAGAAAATGGCCCTTTTGAGGACTTGCTTTGAATAAGGAGGGTGTAATGATTCAAAAAGCATAGAGAGAGAACTAGCCAGCTAGGTAATGGCTTTTTTTGAAACAAAAAGCGTCAAAACTTCATCAAGTTTCTATTCAATTTCTTTGAAAACTGAAAAATTTTGAAAATTTTGATAAAAAATGCAAGGACGAAATCTTAAGTCTGGAATAGATGGGTGTAGGTGGAAAGCAAAGTACGTACCACCCACCCTCCACCCCAAACTTAGAAATTTGCTCATCCCAAGCAAACTCTAAATCTGAGATGGAGGGGAAAATTCATGCCGGTTGGAATACCAGATGTGGTTGCGTTCCAATCACCGTGTGTCCTCCATCTGAAAATCTCAAAAATGAAGACTAATCAAAACTTAAGATAGCATCTTGCGATGCGATTTTTATTTAGTGCAAATTTTCTAAAAAGTAAAAACAAAATTAAGGAGATTTTCTAATTCAAAACTAAAAGTAAAAACAAAATTATTGACCGGGTTGCCTCCCGACAAGCGCCTTTGTTTTACTTCGATGGCTCGACATGGATACTATCACCATGGTGGGGCTCTGAGTGGAGCTTGAGTTGGATTGACATATTCTCTTGGTGGTTTCTTTCTCATCCATTCATTTATCCTTGCTTTGATTCTGGCCTCTCGTATTCTTCCTCATACAGAGTGGGCAATGTCAGAACACATAGGGAAACAACTTGAGTTTTGTTGAATTGTTCTTTGTTGCTCAATCCGAGGTGGATAATAGTTGTAGGGGATCTGAACGGCTTCATTGATAAAGTAGTGTTGTTGAGACTCGGAAGAAAAGTTCATTTGTTGATGCACTTTCCCTTCATAGTAGCAATGTTGGTCATTGATGTCAATCAGATATGGATCTGGGGGATGTTCTCGGTAAAAATTGCAGTCCAAATCTGTTGGGTTTTAGGGGAGACAGAGAAGGCAGCGGAAACAAAAATTTCTCCCCCAACCCATACCGAGGAAACGCGTCAACGTCTATATAATAGGAAAGGATGGTTTGTGGAATCATACCTTGTCTCGAGGCTTGGTCGGCGACAATACCTCGCGCAATGCGCGGTCTTCAACTCCGGTCTTGGACGGTGTCTGTGCAGCTCCTGGTCGCACCGGGATTGACGACTCCTCCTCCTACCAGACTGTCGGATGACAGTTGTCCTCCTGAGCGGCAGTGTCCTCCCGCCTCTGTAGTAGTCCACACGGACCACCTGGAACTCCACTCTCCTTGTCCCACAAGGAAGTGGAAGGAGTCGCACCCTCCTGTTGACGTACTAGTCGCCAACACACTCTCCTGCTACTAGTTGCAACTGCAGTTGTCCTTCCCTTGCTGCACCTCCCTTTTGCAGGAAGCACTTGCTCGGGATCTCTCACGGTTACCAAAACCAGAGAGAACGACAACTTCGCAAAGCAACCAGCTTGCATTGAGTTGTACTTTGAGAAGCCCCCAATACCCCTATATATATAGGCGGGTCATGGGATAGGGTTCTCTGTGCCCGGCAATACGGGACTAAAGCAGGAGTAGAAGGGTTCGAGAATTTTCCACAAAAAGCAACCGGTTCGCAACTTGAAATGATCGGTTCACAACTGAACCGATCGGTTCGGCCATTGAGCCGATCGGTTGGACCTGAGCCGATCGTTTGGGGCACTCCAACCGATCGGTTGGTGCCCTGAACCGATCGGTTCATGGTCCTAATCCGGCTCAAAAAGACTTTCCTTGTTTCGTTCTCAAGTGGTATCGTATACCAATGTTATTCCCAATTGAATTGGGCAATTTGAAACCAAAGGAAAATTCTTGCCGACATGACTTTCCCAACTGGTCGGTTGCACCAATTGAGCCGATCGGTTCAACTCTTGAACCGGTCGTTTCAACCTGGGCATGAGCCGATCGGCCTGGACACTCCAGCTGACCGGTTCAGCACCTCAGCCGACCGGTTCATCACATGAGCCGATCGGTTGGGAGCACAGGTTGGGCAAAATCAGTCAATTGCGATTTCAATCAATCTGATACTCCAATCAATGCGTCCAACACCTTGAACCATATGATATTAAGCTATCGACTGATTGAGTGTTTAATTGAACTACTAAACTCCTTTAGTAATCAATCTAAACATTGCTTTGTGGACAAAACTCCTCTTCCAGGTTAAATCCTATGTGTGTGACCCTGCAGGTCCATTTCACGTTGGCAGTGAAAGTCCATAACACTTATGACTTCACAAGCAAAGAGCGGTGTCTAGTCACACATCAGTGCTACCCAAGTGAAAGTAGAAAGTTGGAGAAAAACTTTCATCCTACAATTCGTGAATGGTGTTACAGTGAATGTATAATTCCTTTGTCACTGATATCCCGAATGAACTCGAGGCATGGAGTAGTCATCCTGTCAATGTTCATTCACTTTCTTGATCTCAGAGCAGATTGAAGGAGATATGTATGCCATCAATATCACATACTGATTCACACATGCGTGCGCACGCCTATCTCAATCCTACTCATCAAGTGGCCTTGGATATCAAACTCCCTCAGGAGGGACAAATCCCATATCTATCACTCACCCCTCAAAAGCCCCATGTGTCAAAGCCACCCAATCATCACCTTTATAACAACCCATGTTTCAGGACTGCGTTTGATGATGTCAAAGTGTGCCCAACGACATGTGTTGAGTGCAGTGATTTCAGGTCTAAGAATCACACTCACCACCATCACTGTGAGTACCGACTGTGACTACCATCTTATGGTTCCATGTGTCAAACTCACGGTGGGTCTGTCCGGTACACTTGTTCTCTAACAAGTACCTATGTATTTGGTTTGATATCTCTATATCATGACTAATGAGATTCTGTCATCAACCAACACCACAATCTAGTCTTGTGTGTCATTGCTGTCTATCTACCTTCCACAATGACATCCGACTAGGGACATAACAAGAATGTACAAACTCTTAGCATCCGTATGATCTCATCGTTCAGGTCCTCAACCTGAAAGCATACGTCATTGAGTACTGTCATTCTCTAGACATTCAATATGTTCTATCACTATCTCATATGACTGAACCAGAAAGAATTGGAAGCTTGCCTTTGATGTTTATCAAATCAATCTTAATGTATCCCACCAATCATCCCATGATTGGCTCTCAGGGCATACATACCAACAGACTCCCACTTGCACTGCGAGCCAATCACTCTTGAATCATATTCATAGTGATCTTCAAACATGTCCCACATGTTATTGTTCTCTTAGTGCGAACATAGTGAGTAATGAAAACACCTTGCCAAAGTCAGTATAAACTGCATGTCTCTCATCTCTTCGCTGTACGTCACACGTATGAGATGGAGTTGCCGTAATATGCGATCTAGTATTCCTTTGCTAACCTTTAGCCACATTGCATGATCAAGGATTCCAGACTTGTCATCAATGAGTGGAATATAAGTTCATCTCATGAACCTTCAGATCCATATAGTATCCACTGCTATTCTCTAACACACAGATACTCGGCATTTCCCTTTTAAATGGTTTTATTGGAACACTTCCAATTATCAACAAACTTTCACTTTTATACATCCCATGTATATTTTGCGATTAATTTTCTGTCCTTTCAGAAGTTCGCATCAATGTAACTCTTTACATCAAACTCTTCCTTATCTCCACAGAACTAGTACTTCCCAAGTACTTATCAAGTTCTTATGGTATTCCAGTAACCCTTACTGGAATCAGACAGACATCCATTCGTCATGTCTCACATACGAGTTATCAGGATGAGCACATCATATTGTCATGTCACACATACAAGATGATGAATGCATTTTATTCTTGCCATGTCATACATGCAAGACAATGGGATGATTACATACATGATAGATCCATATCTATTCTTAGTGTTCCCATTCTTCATAAGAATTGGACACTTGGCCTTGGGATACTAATATCCATATAATATGGACAAGTTTTCTCCCACTGAATCTGTGCATACTGAACCCTTCAGTACAGATTGCCAATGTATGCTCTCTCTTTTCCAGGTCAAGAGATTTGTCGAGAACTATCTCTATAGATCTCTATTCCTATCATATAGGAAACATCTCTATCTTCCTTAAAGATAATTTCCACTTTTGGATTTCCATTCTAGAACAATCCCATTTCACATCAATATGTGGAATGTGAATACGCTCCCACTAAATCACAGATCCCGTCTTTATCTTTGACATATCCGTCAAACCCTTTGACTATATCATCAAAGTAAAGATCCAATTTTGAGTTGCTTATACTCAATCAATCACATTGATTAGTCCATTGTAACTTATAGACTTCATTTGCATTAGTGGATTCACAAACCTTATAGGTTGTGTCACGTACACATCCTTGTTTTATTCCTCATAGGAATGTGGTTTTAGTATCCATATGCCAAATATCTCAGTCATTAAGTTGCAATCAACAAGCATCATCCTTCTCAAAATGTTATCCATGTGTCTTAACACTTAAGACTCATTTGCACTTATGGATTTCATCCAATGAGTGCTACCATCAAGGTCATACCTTATGGTTCACATGGAAATCATTTAGGATGTAATGGTCTTATACCATAACTCAAAATCTGATTCCTCATATTCATCTAGATAGTTGACTCATCATATGAACAACTCATTGATGCGATGATTTTGAGTCGCATTTATAGACCTTTTTCATATGTGTTTTGTGCCTTAATTACTCATTTTCATGGATATTATTGCATAATTCACTTTATTTGGTCTTTGCCATCATTTTATATCAAATCCCCTTTATTTCATTATTTTAAGCATTATTGATCATCTTATCATAAATCGTGTGGATTTATTTGGTCTTGTTGTATAATTTCAGGAAAAACAAGTATCTACATCCGTCGATACCATCGACGGATGTCGATACCATCGACCAAGCCACAGGTTGTCAGCCGAGAAGAGCAATACAGAGTCGATACCATCGACACCCAAGTCGATGGCATCGAGATGTCTCCAGGCTGCTGGCAAGGATGAAGTCGATACCATCGACGCAAGTCGATGCCATCGACACAAGGAGAGCTACAGCGTCGCTAAACGACAACAACCGACGCTAAAGGAGTCGATACCATCGACACCCAAGTCGATGGTATCGAGATCACCACAGGCGCTCAGAATAAAAGAAAGGAAAGCTGCCGCTAATCCGCCGGGTCGATACCATCGACCCACGTCGATGGTATCGACGCCGGCAGATATGCGTTGGATGTGTTTTGATTCCGATCGGACGGCTGTTGTTATTTGACGACCTAATTAGGGACTTATACCTAATGACGGCCGCCCAGACGGGAGGGGGATCTCATTTTTGATTGCACGAGTGCCGAGGAGGAGAGAAAGGAGAACGGAGGCCGAGAAGCTCATCCCGGGTGATTCGGACGCTGCCGAAGACAATTTCCACCACCGACAGGCGGGGAAAGCTTGTGTTCTACGCCAAGGATCCACCGGTTCCTCTCCGTTCAGGGGTTTTCCCATCTATTTCACGTTTTTCTTATGAATTCCCCAATTTCTACCATGTATTTGTGTAAGATGAACATGAGAGGCTAAAACCCTCAATCTTTAGGACCGGGAGTAGCCCGGGGATACATTGTATGATGATTTTATATTGATAATTCATATTTTTCTCTCATATCCGTGGTATAAATTCGTTTTCTCTATTGCTATTGTTATGCTTGATCACCATAATAATAAATTAATGCCCTTAATCACTTCGACAGAAGGATTAACGGTTGAAAAGAAATGAATTCTACATTAATTAATAAAACCCTTGACAAAGGAGTTGTAAAATTAATGGTGGGAACTGAGGGACCGATCTTAATGCGCTTAGTTTAGGGGAATGATTACTATGACGATGGAATCAACCTAAATCTAAGTAGTGGATTACACCACGACAGTGGGTAATTCTCAATTCAGGCCACTACCCGGATAGAGAGAGAAGTGTGAGGAATTATATGAAATCTAATACAATGTTGACCTGCGGTGAAACCGCCATCCTAAAGATATCCCTTTTAATTGATTAAATTAACCTTTAATCGATTGTTTTCTTTGTTTGATTTTTATTTTCTTTTGATTTGAACAACAAAACCCTACTTTGTTAATCGGTCTAGCTGATTGCGATTAGTTAGTAGAAGTCTCCAATAATTCACGTATCCCTGAGTTCGACTCAGGCCTCACAAGGCCTATATTACTCGACGCGTATACTTGCGTTTAAGCGCGTAGTAAAATACACGTCAAGTGTTTGGCGCCGTTGCCGGGGAAACGGCGAATTATTGGCACTTCGAGTGCTAAGAGCGGCCATTCTAGGCCACATTTTTTTATTATTATTTTTAAAACAATTTTAAAAAAATTCTTTTATTTCTCTATAATTGTGTTGACTCGTCCAAAGCATTGTACTGAACCCCTATTTCCATATTTCAGGTGCTTTGCATGGTGCACACGCGTAGTCGAGACTACGTGAATCGCACACCTGAGGTTCCATCTGCGGGACCAGAGGACGAGGACAACTACGAGGAGGAACACCACAGTGATATACATTCTGAATCTGAGCCGGAACAAGAAGAAGTAATGGCTGAAGCACAGACAATATGGGAGAAGATCAAGGCGTCTTCTTCCTCGGCATCAAAGGGGCCTATAAAGAAACAAGGGCTAAACATACCTACATACAAGATCGACCCAGCACTGATTAACTTGGTCAAATCCAATGCATTTCACGGACTGAAAAATGAAGATCCAGTGGCACACATTAGTCAGTTTGTTGAAAATTGCGATATGGTGAAGATTGATCGATTTCCACAGGATGTGCTTTACCTCAAGTTATTTCCCAGTTCCTTGGCGGGAGTAGCAAGAGAGTGGCTCCACAACCTCGATGACGAGTTTGTAGAATCATGGGATCACATGGTAGAGGTTTTCTTCGAGAGGTTCTTCCCTCCTGAGAAGACCAATGATATGATTAGGAAGATTCATAATTTCACCCAACAGGCGGGTGAAACTTATTCTGAGACTTGGGAGCGATTTCAAGTCATGTTGAGGAGATGTCCACACCATGGACTGGACAAGGAAACCCAAGTGAAGATCTTCTACTTTTCTCTCTCCGAGCATGATAGAAGTAATCTTGATTCAGCCGGATCTGGTTTCTTTCTAAATAACACGGATACCAGATGTTGGGAAATATTGAAGAACATGGCTAGGAAACAGTCATGGAGCGACAGAGGTGCCGTGGAACATGTCAAAGCTGCCGGTGAATCCAGAATAGTGAGGGAGCTGAATGATAAGTTAGATCTTCTAGCCAAGAAGGTGTTAACTAAGGAGGATGCATCTGATGATGGGGAGGCCCAAGTGAAATTCATGCAACAACAGGGCTATAGAAACAATGACTATTCATGGAGAAAGGATAAAAAGTTTTCTTGGAAGGATCCGAATAACTTTCTACAAGATCCGGATGCAAAGCCACAACCGAGAGCTGAAGATAAAAATACTGAATTGCTAAGCCAAATGGTCCAGCAAAATCATGAGATGATGGCCATGTTTGGAAAACAACTGCAATCTCAAGGTGATATTCTAACCAAATTTGGGCAGACGCTGCAAAGCCATGGAGCGCAAATGCGGGCATTGGAGACCACCGTGGCACAGATTTCAAGTGAGGTGGCGGCTATCAAGCACGCCAATCAACAGAAACCAACCGAGAATGCGAATGTGGTTCAAGCGCACCATCAGGTCAAATACATTTCTGTGGTGAGTAATGAAGAAGAATCTCAGGTGCAAGAAGTTGCAGAGGAAAAGAGAATGACGTTCAATGTGAATGCAACACCGGCAATACCATTTCCACGCACGTACTATGGACTGCCGGGTGGAAACCCTTTCTTCAGAAAATCTGATAGAGTTGTGAATATTGTATCTCCACCTAGGCAAAAAGAAGAAGTGCAAGTTTGTGCACATGCGGAGACAAAGAAGGTGGAAGAGGAACCACAACAAGCTGCTACTAATGAGGATGACTTGCAAAAGCACACGTCCGAGATAGTGAGTGAAGCAAGCTTAGGGGAGGTACCTCCGAAAGACTCATATGTGCCTCCTCACAAGCGTGTCAATGCGGCAGATGTGTCAAATCGGGACAATCCAAAGCCGAAGAAGGAGCACCGACACTATAGGAAATTCTTGGAAATATTCCGCAAGCTGCATATCAACATTCCGCTGGTGGAGATGATTGAGAAAGTGCCCGCCTACGGGAGGTTCATTAAAGAGATCATCAACAAGAAGAGGCGGATAAATGATGATGAAATTTATTGGTTGAATGAGACGGTGAGCTCGATGATTCATGGGAGTTCACCAAGGAAGAGAAAGGACCCAGGAGGTTTTTACATTCCGTGTTCAATAGGTGGTCAACATGTTTCTAGAGCGCAATGTGATTCTGGCGCTAGTATCAATCTCATGCCTTTGGCGACATTTCAAAAGCTGGGGTTAAAAGAGATAAAGAAGTTGGCTGCAACAATTGAATTGGCGGATGGGTCTACAGTGAGACCCTATGGAGTATGTGAAGATGTTCTAGTCAAGGTGGACAGATTCATATTTCCGGTGGATTTTGTTGTCATGGATATGCCACCACTCCAGCGCTGTGAAATTCTCCTAGGAAGACCATTTCAAGCAACGGCAGATGTTGTTACTGCTTTAGGGAGAGGTACTCTATCTTTGGGCATTGGAGGAGATCGTGTTGAATTCGAATTATCGCATGATCCTCTAAGTGCGGTCCCCAGGGTGAAAAGATTATGATTGTCACACCGTCTAGCCTAAGACGTTAAAGAAGGGCGCTTGTTGGGAGGCAACCCAATCATTGGTACATTAGGATAGTTTAATGTTAGGTGTAGTTTGCTTGTATTTTGTTTACTTTTTAGTTTAAAAATGATACCTTGATCCGTTTGTTAAATGTGCAGGAACAGGCAGGGTCGATACCATCGACACATCAGTCGATGGTATCGACATGGGTTCAGGTTGACACCAACAGAAATCGCACTGAGTCGATACTATCGACGGTCCCGTCGATGGTATCGACATACCTACAGGCAGGGCGCACAATAAAAGTCGATGGTATCGACATCCCATTCGATACCATCGAGATCTCTGGAGATTTTCAGAAGAAATCGACTCAGTAGAGTCGATACCATCGACACACAGGTCGATGGTATCGACATTTACAAGTGAAAAAGGCGGCTGCCGGGCTCGCGAGGCAGTTGCCCTAATCAGCGAGTCGATACCATCGACTTCCGTCGATGGTATCGACGGGCACACAGCAGTGTCGGTGTCAGTTATTCAAGACGGGGTTATTGGCTAAATGAAGTCACATCATCCAGAGCAAATTCGGACCCTACGGCCCCGCCATACCCGCCTCCACCACCATCGGACTGATCTGGTATCACTGTTCCGCCCTTAAGTTAGTCTTTGACTATGAGGCCATAGTCGGATTCAAGCTTAGGGGGGTGGCTGGAACAACTCTATCTCTATCTTTTATCTTTTCTTTAGTTGTTTTTAATTTCTGCTTTGTTATTTGTTTTTGCAATTTTAAGTTTTTATTTAGGATCCACATCTATCTAGTGTAATCGTGGATGTCTTAAAAATTGTCATCTTGCTGTTTTCATGGGGAAATTAAGGGAATTAAAAATTTTTTCTGTGTCATTTGGATAGCTGTACTTGGTTGTCCTTGGGGAACTTGTTCTATGAAAATGATTGATTATGTCAACTTTGAAGCAATATGTCATACTCACACCCGCATTGACTCATGAAAAGTGGATAGTAACGGTTGTTTGAGCCTAACCTAATCAAATGGTAATGAGACCTTAATCAGATGTAAGAGAAAGAACCCTTTAAACTACTACACATGTCAATAAGGAGGGACACATAATTTTCTTTTAAGGTTCAGTCACTTAATCTTGTGATCATTCCACCCCATTTCCTATATTCCACCCAAGAATTGGAAGTAAAGTGCAGTTTCAATTTCTTTTGCGTGCATGGCATGTAGATAGGTTTTGCATTGTTATTTTCATGTTTTTGCATAGAATAAGAAAAAATGTATAGTGATTCATGCACATTACCTTTAGGTGCATGTCATGTAGTTGCACTCATACTTTCATGATTTTCATGCATAAGTACACCATGTATCTCAGTTGACCTGAAAAGTGATCTAAATTGTTCCATACCCTCGCATTAGTACAAAGATTTCCAATCATGAAGGAAATAGCCTAACACATGTATCTCTAAGCAATTATGGATATGTGGGCTAAGAGGAAAAGAACAAAATCTGAAAAAGAGAAAAAAAAAAGAGAGAATTTAGAAGGAAATGGAATAAGAGGGAGAAAGGAATGATATCACTTGTATAACAGGGGAATTGAGTACATGATGTGGCTTGAGTAGATTTCTATCTCATTTTGAGGTAGAAGGTTAGTGCATGCATCATTCCACCCACTTTTAGGCAGTAGGGCATTCTTAATGTGCATTTGCATCATGTAGGGCATTTTGTTATATGCATTTTGAAACTGTGTAATACTTCCAAATTCTCCCATGAACCACCCATTCCATCCACCCGTTGCTCGGATTGGTAGGCCACCGTGATTTTCTCCTCACTCATGTTTATCAGGAGAACTGCTTCCATGTAGATGGTAGTTAGGGTGAGCAACGCAGTGTAGGTGATCACAAGATGCACCATGGCTGAATCGGCAAACTTTATTATGATAACTGCCTTATGTGATAGTGTTCATCAGTTTGAAGGATAATTTCTTTTATTGATGGTTATTGTCGCCTATAGGGTAATTACTGTTCTGTGATTAGGGTAGGCCGGTTTGAGAACGTCCAGTGGGAGTCATTTGTGAGGTGGGTTGGTGTTTTGATTGTTAGTTGACATTCGCAATTCTATTCTAAGGATTAGTTGCTCGAGGGCGAGCAATGTTTAAGCTTAGGGGAGTTTGATGCGATGATTTTGAGTCGCATTTATAGACCTTTTTCATATGTGTTTTGTGCCTTAATTACTCATTTTCATGGATATTATTGCATAATTCACTTTATTTGGTCTTTGCCATCATTTTATATCAAATCCCCTTTATTTCATTATTTTAAGCATTATTGATCATCTTATCATAAATCGTGTGGATTTATTTGGTCTTGTTGTACAATTTCAGGAAAAACAAGTATCTACATCCGTCGATACCATCGACGGATGTCGATACCATCGACCAAGCCACAGGTTGTCAGCCGAGAAGAGCAATACAGAGTCGATACCATCGACACCCAAGTCGATGGCATCGAGATGTCTCCAGGCTGCTGGCAAGGATGAAGTCGATACCATCGACGCAAGTCGATGCCATCGACACAAGGAGAGCTACAGCGTCGCTAAACGACAACAACCGACGCTAAAGGAGTCGATACCATCGACACCCAAGTTGATGGTATCGAGATCACCACAAGCGCTCAGAATAAAAGAAAGGAAAGCTGCCGCTAATCCGCCGGGTCGATACCATTGACCCGCGTCGATGGTATCGACGCCGGCAGATATGCATTGGATGTGTTTTGATTCCGATCGGACGGCTGTTGTTATTTGACGAACTAATTAGGGACTTATACCTAATGACGGCCGCCCAGACGGGAGGGGGATCTCATTTTTGATTGCACGAGTGCCGAGGAGGAGAGAAAGGAGAACGGAGGCCGAGAAGCTCATCCCGGGTGATTCGGACGCTGCCGAAGACAATTTCCACCACCGACAGGCGGGGAAAGCTTGTGTTCTACGCCAAGGATCCACCGGTTCCTCTCCGTTCAGGGGTTTTCCCATCTATTTCACGTTTTTCTTATGAATTCCCCAATTTCTACCATGTATTTGTGTAAGATGAACATGAGAGGCTAAAACCCTCAATCTTTAGGACCGGGAGTAGCCCGGGGATACATTGTATGATGATTTTATATTGATAATTCATATTTTTCTCTCATATCCGTGGTATAAATTCGTTTTCTCTATTGCTATTGTTATGCTTGATCACCATAATAATAAATTAATGCCCTTAATCACTTCGACAGAAGGATTAACGGTTGAAAAGAAACGAATTCTACATTAATTAATAAAACCCTTGACAAAGGAGTTGTAAAATTAACGGTGGGAACTGAGGGACCGATCTTAATGCGCTTAGTTTAGGGGAATGATTACTATGACGATGGAATCAACCTAAATCTAAGTAGTGGATTACACCACGACAGTGGGTAATTCTCAATTCAGGCCACTACCCGGATAGAGAGAGAAGTGTGAGGAATTATATGAAATCTAATACAATGTTGACCTGCGGTGAAACCGCCATCCTAAAGATATCCCTTTTAATTGATTAAATTAACCTTTAATCGATTGTTTTCTTTGTTTGATTTTTATTTTCTTTTGATTTGAACAACAAAACCCTACTTTGTTAATCGGTCTAGCTGATTGCGATTAGTTAGTAGAAGTCTCCAATAATTCACGTATCCCTGAGTTCGACTCGGGCCTCACAAGGCCTATATTACTCGACGCGTATACTTGCGTTTAAGCGCGTAGTAAAATACACGTCACTCATCATATAGATAATTGAGGTGTATCTGTCAAGAATATAAGAATTCACAACCCTTGTGATTCTTAATGTCCTTTAATAGTGTGGGGTATTCTTTTATTAAGAAGAATTCAGTTATTTGATAATCATTCTCTAAATCCTTAGAGTATGATTCCTTTTTGATTCAGACATCACCATGCCTTAATCATGAGTTCACTATGATACACTATCATAATCACTCATAAGGATCTCAAACATTTGGTCCAAGTATTTCATTCATTGATCTCATCAAGAATTAATACTTTACCAAATTTGTACTTCATTTGTGATAATCTTGAACACTTTAAGATATTCATATTGGTATTTCTCTAAACACCATTAGAAGTATTAGCATTTGTTCCAATAGGTATGTAAATACATCACATGTATTATACCTAATAGGATAATCATTCTCCCACTACCATTAGTGAAGATTGATTGATCATGTCCAAGATATTCATGTCTCTTACTGGTTCTCTAACCAAAAGAGTCTAGATTTATCCATCATATGGAAACTAGAAATGAATTTCTCATGATTGATGCTAATTTGATTGTTTGAGTTATCAATAACTTTAGGTATCATTTTATCTTATGCATACCATGTATCACAAGATAAACAAGGCATTGCCACAAAGATCATATCTTTGAGATTGAAACATCAACTTTATTAATTGCCATCATTGTCATACAATATGCAATAATAAAGTGTTTCTATCTATTGGCATTATATGAAATAGCAGTTCTCAACTCTATTTCGTGCCCTTTAGGCTGAAATAAACTGAAAGATACTCCTATCTATGGTAGAAACTCTTGCTCCAATGATGGGTACTTCTTTCTTGGTCCTTTCACAAAGGCCATCACTTCTTTGCGGATATTGCATATCATATATGACATATCCATATCTTGGTATCATATACCTCGGATAAAGAAGCGGTTCATTTCATGATACCTTAGGTGGAGATCTCCATCCCCTCCTTCATCTTCTTTTGTTCTTCCAGATATAGAGGGCAGTTCCCTCATACACCCTTTCCCCATGTGCCTTGAGGCTGAAGACGGCTTGGATTGCTGGCTAGCATCAGAACACTTCTTTGCTTTGCCCTTGTCCTTGCCCTTAGGACTTACCTTTTCTTTGATCACATCAAAGATTATGGTTTGTCTTTCTTTATCTTTGCCTCTACTATCCTCAACATGTCTAACAACTTTGTCAACGCTTGTCAAAGTTGTTCATGTTGTATCTTATCATGAATTGTATGATTCTCGCAACATTTGCAGTATCATACCAATAGCCAACCCTTGGCTCAGAGGGAATCCTTCACAATCAGGTTTTCCACTTACCCAATCACATTGAGTGTGTGAATACCTTACTGGATCTCCTTCTGTCATGCCATACTAGGACAGTGTTTTGGAGACATCGTATGTCTCATGTTGTCTCTGCAACTCATAGTTCAGAGAACACAACATCAAGCACTCCTCATCAATGTCATTCTCAGTATGCTTCCATAAGCATACTTTCAGCCATTGATGTGGTGGGATCGAGTTCATCTGGTTCTGGTATAACTAGGACTTAGAGCTTTCGCTCTTTGAGAACACTTCTCACCATCCTAACCAGTCGTGGAATTATTCCCATTTAATTTGTTGGTCTCAAAGACCCATCGCAAATAAAGTGATTTGTTGATTAACCATTTATTTTAACAAAAGGAAATATATGCAATTTTAGTCCAAAACTCATTTTTTTTGACTTATTTGATTGATTTGAAAATTTGACGATATAATTAGGCCTTTAATTAATTATCGCTCCCACTATTTTACTTCAAATTGATAGCCCTCACCACCAATTCGGAGGATTGCAGCGTACAACCTTCTAGTGGGCAAGATCCTGAAATCCTCTAAGTCATGAGTCAGCTAGGGCTGATCGCCCACAACTTAGATCTCTCAGGTAGGCAACTTTTGCCAATTGCATCATATGCAACTCTTGATAAGATGTCATATACAACTCCTTGCAATGATCATCTCCATGCCTCAAGGCGCTAGATCCTATCTAGGTCACCTTGTTAAGTCCGACCCAAAGCAAACACGATGAATATGCACCCTGCTAGGGCAGACCCACACATTCATCCTTCACGCTTCCACGAGGTAGACGGTGCACCACGCTAGGGCGTGCCCACACTTGGTCGAACAAGCTTTTCACGTGTGTCACATTTGGAAGGCATCTAAAACTTAATATTTTAATGAGGGATTTGGTTTAATATACATATACATATCCAATCACCACAATACATAGTACGTATCATATACATGCTATATCCCACAGAAAACATGCACAAACGATAAAAAGCGATGATTATGGCCATCCTAATGTGATTCCTCGAGCCAAGAGGAATCACGGTCATCTAGGTCTACATCACATGCAACCTGTACAAGATGAACATCTGTGCCTTGCCATCCAAGTTGATCAACTCATCACATGAATGATCTGTACTCTCCAGCCGGTCGTCTGGGTGCCACCAGCCGATCGGTTGGCTCCTCCAACCGATCGGTTTGCCTGGTCGTCGTGCATCTCATCATGTCCGCCACCCGCTTGTCTCGCTCCTCGAACCGGTCATCAACCGATCGGTTCACTCCTTGAACCAACCGTCTGGAACGTCAACCGATCGGTTCACGCCTTGAACCGATCGTTTCAGCTGTCGTCTTGATGTCCGCCGGTCTTCGACATAACAGGAAATAAAAATCTATTCTATTTATTACATTGCTTTAAAAAGGGAAACCCCGAGTTACATTCGGGGGGAGCAAAGGTAGGAAAGAATCTCGAATTATTTTGAGTTACATCAGGAATAAGAGAGGGAAGATCGGTGCGCATACTGAGATGCAAGCAACCACAAACAACCATACACAGATAGGGGTTTATAGGCCATAATCACGCTACACACATCCACCACAAAACTCATTTAAGGGCGACGCGTATCGAGTGCATTAATAATACATATCATATATGTAATTAGGGATTTTTGGATTTAGGATTGGACATGCATAAAGCCGATATTATTCACATCGTATGCAATAAATAAAGGCGACAAACCAAAATCGATCATATCGATATTCCTAAAATATAGAGCAGTTGACGTGGCTCTGATACCACTGTTGGGTTTTAGGGGAGACAGAGAAGGCAGTGGAAACAAAAATTTCTCCCCCAACCCATACCGAGGAAACGCGTCAACGTCTATATAATAGGAAAGGATGGTTTGTGGAATCATACCTTGTCCCTAGGCTTGCTCGGCGACAATACCTCGCGCAATGCGCGGTCTTCAACTCCGGTCTTGGACGGTGCCTGTGCAGCTCCTGGTCGCACCAGGACTGACGACTCCTCCTCCTACCGGACTGTAGGATGACAGTTGTCCTCCTGAGCGGCAGTGTCCTCCCGCCTCTGTAGTAGTCCACACGGACCACCTGGAACTCCACTCTCCTTGTCCCACAAGGAAGTGGAAGGAGTCGCACCCTCCTGTTGACGTACTAGTCACCAACACACTCTCCTGCTACCAGTTGCAACTGCAGTTGTCCTTCCCTTGCTGCACCTCCCTTTTGCGGGAAGCACTTGCTCGGGATCTCTCACGGTTACCAAAACCAGAGAGAACGACAACTTCGCAAAGCAACCGGCTTGCATTGAGTTGTACTTTGAGAAGCCCCCAATACCCCTATATATATAGGCGGGTCATGGGACAGGGTTCTCTGTGCCCGGCAATATGGGACTAAAGCAGGAGTAGAAGGGTTCGAGAATTTTCCACAAAAAGCAACCGGTTCGCAACTTGAAATGATCGGTTCACAACTGAACCGATCGGTTCGGCCATTGAGCCGATCGGTTGGACTTGAGCCGATCGTTTGGGGCACTCCAACTGACCGGTTGGTGCCCTGAACCGATCGGTTCATGGTCCTAATCCGGCTGAAAAAGACTTTCCTTGTTTTGTTCTCAATTGGTATCGTATACCAATGTTATTCCCAATCGAATTGGGCAATTTGAAACCAAAGGAAAATTCTTGCCGACATGACTTTCCCAACTGGTCGGTTGCACCAATTGAGCCGATCGGTTCAACTCTTGAACCGATCATTTCAACCTGGGCATGAGCCGATCGGCCTGGACGCTCCAGCCGACCGGTTCAGCACCTCAGCCGACCGGTTCATCACATGAGCCGATCGGTTGGGAGCACAGGTTGGGCAAAATCAGTCAATTGCGATTTCAATCAATCCGATACTCCAATCAATGCGTCCAACACCTTGAACCATATGATATTGAGCTATCGATTGATTGAGTGTTTAATTGAACTACTAAACTCCTTTAGTAATCAATCTAAACATTGCTTTGTGGACAAAACTCCTCTTCCAGGTTAAATCCTATGTGTGTGACCCTACAGGTCCATTTCACGTTGGCAGTGAAAGTCCATAACACTTATGACTTCACAAGCAAAGAGCGGTGTCTAGTCACACATCAGTGCTACCCAAGTGAAAGTAGAAAGTTGGAGAACAACTTTCATCCTACAATTCGTGAATGGTGTTACAGTGAATATATAATTCCTTTGTCACTGATATCCCGAATGAACTCGAGGCATGGAGCAGTCATCCTGTCAATGTTCATTCACTTTCTTGATCTCAGAGCAGATTGAAGGAGATATGTATGACATGAATATCACATACTGATTCACACATGCGTGCACACGCCTATCTCAATCCTACTCATCAAGTGGCCTTGGATATCAAACTCCCTCAGGAGGGACAAATCCCATATCTATCACTCACCCCTCAAAAGCCCCATGTGTCAAAGCCACCCAATCATCACCTTTATAACAACCCATGTTTCAGGACTGCGTTTGATGATGTCAAAGTGTGCCCAACGACATGTGTTGAGTGCAGTGATTTCAGGTCTAAGAATCACACTCATCACCATCACTGTGAGTACTGACTGTGACTACCATCTTATGGTTCCATGTGTCAAACTCACGGTGGGTCTGTCTGGTACACTTGTTCTCTAACAAGTACCTATGTGTTTGGTTTGATATCTCTATATCATGACTAAGGAGATTCTGTCACCAACCAACACCACAATCTAGTCTTGTGTGTCATTGATGTCTATCTACCTTCCATAATGACATCCGACTAGGGACATAACAAGAATGTACAAACTCTTAGCATCCGTATGATCTCATCGTTCAGGTCCTCAACCTGAAAGCATACGTCATTGAGTATTGTCATTCTCTAGACATTCAATCTGTTCTATCACTATCTCATATGACTGAACCAGAAAGAATTGGAAGCTTGCCTTTGATGTTTATCAAATCAATCTTAATGTATCCCACCAATCATCCCATGATTGGCTCTCAGGGCATACATACCAACAAAATCTTGTTGTGGAGGGGAGATGAAATTAGTAGTCTATGTCTATTGGGCTACTAGTGCATTCCAGAGGATGGTTGTTTCTAGATGAGGATGAGGTTCATGGGCACCTGAAGAAAGGTTAGTATGTGTAACCACAGGGCTGAGAGGTGTCTCCTCCACAGTCGGTGGTATTTCTTTTGTCTCTTCACACGCTAGTTCACTCTCAGCCTTCTCTTCACCATGGCCTTTTTCTTAGGGAACATCTGATTTTGAGGAAAGGAATTTTTGTTGCATCTGAGTAAATTGGTTAATACAGTCAACAAAATACGCCTCTTCCTCTACAGTGTGTTCTTTTGCACTTTTGGATGCATAGAATCTAAAAGATTGGTTCCCCACTCTTAGGGTCAAAACTCCAGCTTCCACATCAATTAAAGCTCTAGCAGTAGAGAGGAAAGGTCTTCCAAAAGGTGGGGGTAGCATGGATTCTCCCTGATGTCCATAACTACAAAATCACACGGGACATATAGATCCCCAAGTCTGATAGGAATATCTTCTATAATGCCAACTGGCTTGATCATTGAAGAGTCAGCAAGCTCTATGGACATTCTAGTGGGCAAGAAGTTGGTGAGGCCCAGTTTGTTGCATAGGCTAAGAGGAATGATAGAAATGCTAGCTTCGAGATCGGCTAGGTCTGGTCGGTTGACAGAATTGCTTATCGAGCAGTTAATTCTGAAGGTTCCTGGATTCTCATGTTTGCGAGGCATCCTATCCATCACTGAATAAGATGAGGTTTCTGCCAATTTCACAATCTGATGTTCTTCAGTTCTATATTTTTGACTGAGTAGGAGTTTGAAAAACTTTGACCACTGGGGCATCTCAGCCACGGCATCCAAGAGCGGGATATTGACATACAACTTTTTCATGATTTCCTTGAATTTGTTGAACCTTGTATCTAGCTGTGTATAATTGAGTCGACTTGGAAATGGCACACAAGGTTTGTATACTAGAACAATTAGCTCAGGCGTGTCTTCTGCATTAGCAAGAGTAGGTTCCTCAGAACTCGCCTTGTCGGTCTTATCATTCTGAGTGGCACCTGCACTATGCTCAGCACCTTGGCCATTTGTCACGGTGACATGAGTCGTGGGTTCTGGTAAGATAAAGCCTGAACGAGTTGTCACAGCTTTAAGTTGTTCCATTTTCCTCGGATTTCCTTCTGGTTTCCCAGCTAGAGCTCCAGCAGGTGGATTGAGGCTAGCTGCAAGTTGAGCTAGTTGAGATTCAATGGCCTTCTGGTAGGCTTGCTGGATGGCTATCATCGTCTGTTGCGACTGTAACATCTTCTCAATGGTTGTCACTTTGTCATATGGAGAAATGGGTCTAGCTTTTTGCCCTTATTGTTGATTCTGGTAAGGGACTTGATTGGGGTCTTGGAACTGAGGGTTGTTCTGGTAATTGTTGTAGTTCCTATTCTGAAATTTACCCCTAAAGTTTCCTTAATTCCTGAAATTTTGTTGTTGGTTATATTGAAATCTTGGTGGGCCTCGTTGTTGATTATTTGAACCAAGTTGTCGCGAGTTTTCCGCTCCTGAAGGATTTCCATATTGAAAACTAGGATGGTTCCTATTCTGATTTGGATTGTAGTATCCTTGACCAGGGATGGTGTTGATGGCATTAAGATTTTCCATTTGACCATTATATCCTTGGCCATAAACGTGGCTTAGAACAAAATCATAGAGGACATTGTAGGCTAGTGTAGAATGATCAGTGCCTTTACATGCTTCATAGAACAATGAAGCTGACTTGATCTGTTCTTGTTGTTGTGGGAGAGAGTGTCTTCTTTCATAGGCAGTAAGGGATGATTCAATATGGTCTTGCTTGGCAACTAAGAGTTTGAGGGTTTCAGTGATAGACTTGTACTCATGAATAGCTTCAACCATGGCTAC
Source organism: Alisma plantago-aquatica (assembly GCA_963693085.1). Taxonomy (NCBI): domain Eukaryota; kingdom Viridiplantae; phylum Streptophyta; class Magnoliopsida; order Alismatales; family Alismataceae; genus Alisma; species Alisma plantago-aquatica. The sequence continues at coordinate 6,373,197 of OY856414.1, forward strand.
CTTCAACACTCCTTTGCCTACAGATCTACCCCAATTAGCTTGATTTTCAGCTCCACGGGTGACAACCTTCCATTTTGTGATGACAAAACCCAAACATCGGATAATGATTAATGCAGAAGAAAACATTAGCAGTGGATTAATGAAATTCACTAAAAATTAAAACCTTTTTGCAAAGAGATCCATTTCCAGGAAACTCTAATAACAAGAACCAAAGTATTACATATACATTCTGATTTACATTGTACATGCCATGTACCATCTCATCTCGAGGAATATATACAATAGTTGCTCTGTTAAATCTACACATAAGCAACATAAAACCTCGAGGCATTCAAGCCAAAATCTTAGATCGATTCAAAAAATCACTAAGGACTGACTCCAAGGACCTGAGAGTATAGGGACGACACATTGGACTTTTATTTACAGGACACGACAGTCAGTATCTCCACCTGAGATGTTACTGTTGTCCTTGATGCTGCTGTCCTTCTCCTGTTGTATGGTTTCTACTTCCTCGTCCTCGTCCACCTAAAAAGGTTGGATCCCATGGGGGTGAGACAATTGAAATTGTCCCAGCGAGAGATATAACTCTCCGCCAGAAACATTATTATTGCAGATAAATAGTGATAAATTGAACAGAGATTCTTTATTATTAATAAGCAGGATAAATCAATGTTTAAGCAGAACAAAGCAATATCATTAATTTGATAAGGAATATGAAGAACATGTAAAACATTGATACATTTTAGGATACACTAAGTAATGTAACATCAACTATGATTTTCGTATATCGTCCTTAAGCAAACATGCTACACGGCTGATTATATTTTACAATCACACTTATGCCCTGAGGAGATGAAGTATACCATTTCATGCTCCAACCGACCACGATTACATAAAGCATCGGTTCCATACATAGGATAATGGAAGAGCCGGACTCCATCACCTCATCTGTCTCGGTCAGTGCAAGACCACATGCAGGACATCTTGTGTCTCTGATAAAATAGCTTTCCAGGGTATACTAGCAACTTCACTATAGAGTTATAGCCTGTTGCATGTACTCTCTTCAGGATATGGCCCGTAGCAAATGGCTGGTATTGTGGAGTCATGGCCCGTAGCCATACTCTTATTGGGATATGGTCCGTAACCATTCCTGTGCCTAATATATGGCCCACAATCATTCCTATGAGGCGTAAGGATATATTCGCCCATTACCCCCACATATTCAAAAATATGCATTCCAGGAATTCCCATAGGAAAACTTGTTTCACCATCACCAACTACTGACGATGATGGATCTATGGCCAGGGCTCTACATGATAATATTTCACTTGATTAATTAAATAACAATCAATATTTCAAACAGGAATTATTATGAAAAATGCAACAAAGAAACATGTAATACTTCTATCAAGTGCGTTTCAAAGCTTTATAGAACATTGGGATCTCAATCCCTTATCTCATCACTAGGGATTCACACCCTTCATCAATTACCATTATCATGTTCACTGGATCTGGGTATTCAAACCCTTGGTTCATCTCTGAACATTGTTACCACTTATCAGATAACTTTTACCTCCAGGTCATCTGACCAAGGTATTCGTGATACTTGTTACACAAGAATCTCACATAGCTCACCAGACATATTCAACTTCTTGTCACCTCTCACTAGGCAACAAATGAAATAATGGCTCACAAGGCCCATTGACATCATAACTCATACCTGGTTATGTTCATCATCTCATGATACCTGCATGGTTAGTATACTTGATAACAACCATATCAATTACATATCAACATTATGCAATACAAACATAACATCACTATTCCCTCATTAGGGTTAGGGTTTCCCATCTTTATCAATTAGGGTTTCACATAACATCACCCTATATTAGGGTTTCTCATAACATCACCCTATTTTAGGGTTTCTCATAACATCACCCTATTTTAGGGTTTCTCATAACATCACCCTATATTAGGGTTTCATATAACATCACCCCATATTAGGGTTTCACATAACATCACCCTATATTAGGGTTTCTCATAACATCACCCTATATTAAGGTTTCATAACCCATTACCCAAAATTAGGGTTAGGGTTTCCCATCGTCATTGATTAGGGTTTTATGATTACCTCATTAATCCAAACTCTAAGTCAGTGCTTCCACATATCTTGGAGCACATAGCATTATTTAAGTATTAAATCATACTTATCATTGTTCCATGTACTAGGAACATACATCATCATCATACTTATTAGGTTGACTTAACCTTTCACTAAGTACATACACCTATGCTTATCATAGTGTATTGAGTTTATTACTTTCATAGGCACCAAGTGATAATTACTCTAACTATATTAATCACCTAAGCACTTTAGAGGGCTTCCATTTGAAATCATCCTTGAGATACTTTTCAACCACTTATAGGGTTATTAGTAATTACATGGTTTGAATCAATTGGACCTTCAAACGGTCTTGGACCAATTGAACCTTCAAACGGTCTTGGACCAATTGAACCTTCAAACGGTCTTGGTCTAGTTGAACCTTCAAACGGTCTTGGACCAAACCTTCAAACGGTCTTGGACCAAACCTTCAAACGGTCTTGGACCAATTGAACCTTCAAACGGTCTTGGACCAATTGAACCTTCAAATGGTCTTGGACCAATTAAACCTTCAAATGGTCTTGGACCAATTAAACCTTCAAACGGTCTTGAACCAAACCTTCAAACGGTCTTGGACCAAACCTTCAAACGGTGTTGGACCAATTAAACCTTCAAACGGTCTTGGACCAATTGAACCTTCAAATGTTCTTGGACCAATTAAACCTTCAAACGGTCTTGGACCAATTAAACCTTCAAACGGTCTTGGACGAAACCTTCAAACGGTCTTAGACAAAACCTTCAAACGATCTTGGACCAAACCTTCAAACAGTCTTGGTCCAAACCTTCAAACGGTCTTGGACCAAACCTTCAAATGGTCTGAAGACCATTTAGACCTTAAACGGTCTTGAAGATTGATCAATCCTAACAGTTTAAGACCGTTTGATCCTCAAATCTGAATTGCAACCGTTTAACCCTAAATTAGGGTTTGAAACCGTTTGACCCTTGAACGGTTCGATGATGAATGAACCCTAAATGGTTTGGGACCATTTGGTCCTCAAACAGTTTGAGACCGTTTGGTCCTCAAACAGTTTGAGACCGTTTGGTCACTTTAAAGATGAAACCGATTGAACCTTAAATTAGGGTTTTGAACCTAATTGTGCTAGGGGTCTGAAATCAATTGAGTTTGATTCTAGGGTTTTATAACCAATTGAATTTTATTGTTTGAAGTTATTAGGTCATGAGACCAATTATTCCTTGAATCCATTGAGACCGTTTGGTCTCTAACGGTTTGAAACCGTTTGACCTCTAATGGTTTTGAAACCGATTGGTCATCAAATGGTTTGAAACTGTTTAAGCAACAATTTTGAAACTGTTTGTTCTTGATATTCTTGAGGTGTGTGCTAAGATGATGTCATCATCATCAAGCTTTAGACCTACGAATTTTGCTGTCATATGAATGGTGAATTCATCAATTATTTAAGAAGGAAATAAAAGATCAACATGTGATGAGGAATTGAAATCAATAATAACATTGATGGGTTCAAGTTATATAACCCACCTTCAAAGTAGCTTCAAAGCTTCAACCTTCACGTCTCTAATGGTGAAAAAATCTCCTTCAACTATCCAAGGTCCGTTTCCAACTCTTAGGATGCAAAAGATGGCCAAGGTTGAGCATTGGATAGAAGAGAGAAGAAAATGAATGCTGAAATCCGATTTCAACCATCAATTCAAGGTTGAAGATGATCATGGAGCTTACCTTCATCTTGGGGAACGTTTTCCTCCTGCTCCTAAGCTCCTTGGTCGTCGGCCAAAGCAAGGGAAGAAAGTGGTTTGCAAAATAGCCTCTCAAGTAAGGAGAAAATCGAGTATATGTAATTGATTTTCTATGAGAGAGAAAGTAGAAGAAAATTCATCCAATTCCTTGACACACGCCCCCTCACTTCCTTGCCTTCAAAGCCATCCTCCTTTCCCTCATTATCCTCTCAATTATCCTTGAATTAAAAGCAACCATTTAAGAACCTTAATCATTATAATATTATTATCCATTTTAGTGGACATTACTTTTTAATTAACAAATGTGAGTGGATTTCTTCACCTCCTTAGGATATTTCGGAGCCACTCAAGGCATTTGGACGTCCTTCCATTATAGTATTTCAATCACAACCTTTTTAATTGATGGGCACTTCAATTAATATATTTATTTTTGCTACAAAATAATTTCAGGTTTCAATTATGCTTAAATCTTGATTATTTTATCATCAATATTATCTCTCCTCAAGAGTAGTTCAAACAAGACGCACCTTTCTTTTTATTTTCTCTAAATGATACCAAGAAACAGTAGGGACATAATAGAGGTGGTATTTTACATATTCAACCCTGGATTTTGGGTAATTTTCAAATTACACCAAAACTAGCATTCAGTACACAAACATTATTCAAACAAGCTCCTTCTTGGAACTTAGGCTTGTGGAAGCCATACCTTAGATTCATTCTCATTCTTATGATGCTATAACACTTGAGGAACATTTATCATGTAACATTTGCAAGGTAATCCCTTAAATTGGGTAAACTGCACTTTAGTCCAAAACAGGTAAAATATAGTCTCAACATTATTTAAATAGGACCAAAATTGAAACATATGCTATCCTTTAGTCTTAATTACTTTTCAAAAGCTAAAGACAAGAATCTAAATGACTTACTTAAGCAATACTCCCAGGGTTAAGGCATAACCCAGGTCAGGGATGTTACAATTATCCACCCCTAACAGGGATTTCGTCCCCGAAATCATCAAGAGAAAAGAGAAGGGTACTTCCTCCTCATCTCTTCCTCCATCTTCCACATAGCTTCTTCGACGCCACGATGATGCTAGAGAACTTTCACAAGAACTATGTCTTTCTTTTTCGACCTTTTGATTCTCCTGTCAAGAATCAACATTGGTCCCTCTACATATGATATATCTTCATTTAACTCTACCTCTACATGTTTCAAAACCAACTCCGTATCAGGATAACACTTTCTCAGCATGGATATATGGAATACTGGATGCAATCTGTGTAGTTCAGGTGGCAACTCCAACTTATAGGCAACCTTTCCAATCCGTGCAGTGATTAGATAAGGCCCCATAAATCTAGGAGCTAACTTACCCCTTTTCCCAAATCTAAGAACACCTTTCCAAGGTGAGACCTTGAGATATACTATGTCTCCAACTTGGAATTATAAAGGTCTTTGCCATTTATCAGCGTATGACTTCTGTCTATCATGTGCAGCTTTCAACTGTTGTTTTATAACTTTAATCTTCTCAGTTGTCTGTTACACTATCTCAGGACCCAAAAGTTGGTATTCTCCTGTTTCATACCAGCAAAATGGAGATCTACAACGTCTACCATATAATGCTTCATATGGTGCCATATCAATACTTTGCTGATAACTATTATTGTAAGCGAATTCTATCAAACTTAAGTGTATGTCCCAACTTCCTACAAACTGAAGGACACATGCCCTAAGCAAATCCTCCAAGGTTTGTACAGTCCTCTCAGATTGTCCATCCATCTGTGGGTGAAAGGCGGTACTAAACCTTAACTGCGTACCCAAAGCTTTATGTAGTCGTTCCCAAAAATGACACGTGAATTGAGGACCTCTATCAGAAAAAATTGTGGTTGGAACCTCGTGTAAACACACTGTCTCATCTATATAGATCTGTGCAAGTTTCTCAACAGTATAGGTTGTTTTGACAGGAAGAAAATGTGCTGACTTAGTCAACCTATCAACTATCACCCAAATGGAATCATGACTTTTGATTGTTCTTGGTAAACCAACCACAAAGTCCAAGGTTACGTGATCCCATTTCCACTGTGGTATAGGTAAAAGTTGCATTTTCCATGTGGCTTCTAATGTTCAGCTTTAACCTGCAGACAGACTGGACACTGCATAACAAACTCAGCTACATCTTTCTTCAATCCGGGCCACCAATACATATCTTTCAGGTTATGATACATTTTGGTGCTCCCTGGATGCATTGCATACATAGATGAGTGAGCTTCCTCCATGACTAACTTTCTTAAGTCATTGGTATCAAGTACTACCATCCTACCATGGTAACAAACTACCTCATCATCTGACTAATGAAAACCATCCCGTTTCTCACTATCATACTCTGATCTAATCTGCTAAATCACAATATCAGCTTGTTGTGCCTCTTTGATTAGTTGTTTCACAGTAGGTTTTATGTGCATCTCAGCTAACAGTCCAGCTAATAAGGATGCGTTAAGTTATAAATTGTTTTGCCTCAAAGAGACAAGCATGTCTTATTTAAAGCATACTAAAGAGTTCAATCGTGCCTTGTCCATGATTGACAACGATGATTTTCTACTTAGTGCATCAACCACTACATTAGCCTTTCCCGAATGATAATCAATTGTACAATCGTAGTCCTTGATTAACTCCATTCAACAGCGTTGTCTCTTATTCAACTCATGCTGTGAAAAGATGTATTTTAGGTTCTTATGGTCCGTGAAAATCTAGAATGTCTCTCCATAGAGATAATGTCTCCAGATCTTCAACGCATGAACCACTACAGCTAATTCTAGATCATGTGTTGGATAATTTTCCTTGTGTTTCTTAAGATGTCGAGAAGCAAAAGAAATCACTTGATTATCCTGCATCAACACACATCCTAGACCGTTCTTAGAAGCATCATAGAAAACAATATACCCCTTTCCCTACTCAGGTAACACTAACACAGGTGCACTGGTCAACCTTTCTTTCAACAAATGAAAAGAATGTTGACACTTGTCATTCCAGACAAAAGGAACCTCCTTCCTGGTCAACCTAGTTAGGGGTAATGCTACAGAACTGAAGTTCTTAATGAACCTCCTATAGTAGCCTGCCAGTCCTAGAAAACTGTGTATCTCCGTTGGTGTCTTTGGCTTTTCCCACTCCAAGATAGATTCTAACTTTTTAGGATCAACATGGATACCTGAGGCAGATATTACATGTCCAAGAAAAGACACTTCTGATAACCAGAATTCACACTAACTGAATTTGGCATATAGCTTGTGCTTTCTCAGCAAAGTCAGGGCCTGACGAAGGTGTTGCTCATGTTGTTGAGCATCTCTACTGTAAATCAGGATGTCATCTATAAAGACTACTATGAATTGATCAAGGAATGGTCGAAAGATTCTATTCATGAGTTCCATGAATGCAGCTGGTGCATTAGTTAGTCCAAACGACATAAGTATGAACTCATAGTGACCATACCTTGCTCTGAAAGCTATTTTAGGTATGTCACCCTCCTTGATGTGTAATTGATGGTATCCTGACGTCAGATCTATTTTAGAGAAGATAGTTGCACCATGCAACTGGTCAAACAAGTCATCTATCTTTGGCAAAGGATATTTATTCTTTATGGTTACTTTGTTTAGCTGTCTATAGTCGATGCATAATCGCATAGACCCATCCTTCTTTTTCACAAAGAGAATTGGAGAACCCCATGGTGAAGTACTCGGTTGAATAAAACCCTTTTCAAGCAACTCCTACAATTGTTTCTTGAGTTCTTCCATCTCAGTAGGTGTCATTCTATAAGGTGTTTGAGCTATAGGTTGTGTACCCGGGATTAGATTAATCTCGAAATCAATCTCTCGGGGCGGAGGAACACCTGGAAGTTCCTCAGGAAACACATCCTCAAACTCCCTAATAATCGGAACTTCAGAAAGACTAGGACTCTCTGCTCTGGTATCTACTAGATGTGCCATGAATGCGAAGCATCCTTGTCGCATCAGTTTTTCATCTACCATAGCCAATACTAAATAGGTTGCAAGAATCTTTCTGTCCCCTGAAAAACCCATGTATCACCATTATCGGTGAACATATCTTGCTTGGAACCGCAATCCAAGACAACCTTGTACTTTTCTAGGGTGTCCATCCCAAGGATAATGTCGAACCCATGCATCTCAAGTGGTATAAGATCCACCTGAATGATATGTTCTAAAAAAGAAAGAATACAGGGAGAACATACCTCCTACAACACTGCAGATCCAACTAACAAAGTTTCTAATAAAAAGTTATCTTCTCTATAACTAACAATCATATTGCAGTCATGAATCACTACTCGAGTGATAAAGGAATGCGTAGCACCCAGATCAATCAAAATAGATACAAAACAAGATGAAGACACATCATAATGAAATAATTCCATCTGACCTGTCACAACTCGTGGGTTTACCACTGCCTCCGACTGATTCATAGCATAGAATCTTGCCGTTTCCTAATGTTGACTTTGTGCTCTGTTATTGGATGTAGATGAGCCAGCTTGGGATGCCTATCCACGTCCTCGAGTGACACTAGAAAACTGTTTCCTCTGATGACCTTGTTGACTCTACCTCACTGGTTGGGTTACCATTGTGTTTCCAACTGGACAATCCCTGGCTAGATGTCCTACATATCTACACTGGTGACATATTCTATTCTCTTGATATGGTCTAAAAGGTCCAGTCATTGACGTTGATGCTGCACTAGGGGCTCTATTTGGAGGAAAACTACGACCCCTACCCCTACTTGACGTCCACTGCGTCTGGGTATTGAACCTTGGTGATGCTGTTGGTGCAGAAAACCTTGGTTTCTTAAAACTTTTGGACCTTTGTCCCTATACAATGTATGCTTTTTCCTACTGTTGGCCTGACGCTTCTCAGTCACAGACCTTTCTATCCGCCTAACTGACTCCACAAAGGTGGCAAACCTTTCTCTATTCTCTAGAGCAGATACTGTTGTGGTTAAATCAACGTTCAATCCCTTCTCCAAATGTTGAATCCTCTCCTCATCTGTAGCAGCCATGTGCGGACAAAACCATAGAAGCTCCATGAACTTAGCTTCATACTCACTAATGTTCATTGGTCCTTGCCTTATCTGCTCAAACTGAGAGATTTTCTCATCCAGGTAAGTCTTGGGAAAATATCTACTAATGTATTCACGTCGGAATTCTTCCCATCTGACTTCAACACCTGGCCTTTTGCCTTCTTCTATGGCCCACCAATGGCCAGCATCCCGTTCAACGGGTACACCACATGTCTAACCTTCTCAGCTTCTGGGATATTAAGAATTTTGAAGGCCTTTTTCAGCCCAGTCAGCCACATGTCTGCGTCTGCTGGGTCAGCTGTACCAGCATATTCAGTGGCTCCTACTCGACGAAGCCGTTCAAAAGTCTTGCCTGCTCCATGTCCCTCATTGTGAGCTGGTGACCTAGGTGCAGGTGGCGGCATCCTATCTGCCATATGCGTCATAGTCACCATAAACTTCCCAAACAGAGCATGGAAAGTTGGGTTCTCTAGTGTGGCTTGGTCAAGTTGGGGATGTTCATGTACTAGTTCTTCTCTAGCCCGATCCCTTACACCTCCTCCTGGTGCAGCAACACTGCTTCAGCAGCGTGTACTTCGTGTGATCCAACCATCTTCAAGATTTACTTCTTCTCCTGAGAATAGAAGTCACTATCAGATAAACTGAAAGACACTAGAACATACTCAAGGACCTTAATCCTATGTCTCTGTAGACTCAACGAACCTTAAGCTCTGATACCAGCTAAATTGTGATGACAAAACCCAAACATCGGATAATGATTAATGTGGAAGAAAACATTAGCAGCTGATTAATGATATTCACTAAAAATTAAAACCTTTTTGCAAAGAGATCCATTTCCAGGAAACTCTGATAACAAGAACCAAAGTATTACATATACATTCTGATTTACATTGTACATGTCATGTGCCATCTCATCTCGAGGAATATATACAATAATTTCTCTGTTAAATCTACACATAAGAAACATAAAACCTCTAGGAATTCAAGAAAAAATATCATATCGATTCATGAAATCACTAAGTACTGACTCCAAGGACCTGAGAGTACAGAGACGACACATAGGACTCTTATTTACAGGCTATGACAATCAGTATCTTCACCTGAGATGTTACTTCTATCCTTGATGTTGCTATCCTTCTCCTACTGTATGGTTTCTACTTCCTTGTCCTCGTCCACCGAAAAAGGTTGGATCCCACAGGGGTGAGACAATTGAAATTGTCCCAGCGAGAGATATAACTCTCCGCCAGAAACATTATTATTGTAGATAAATAGTGATAAACTGAACAGAGATTCTTAATTATTAATAAGTAGGATAAATCACTGTTTAAGTAGAACAGAGACATATCATTAATTTGATAAGGAATATGAAGAACATGTATAACATTGATCCATTTTAGGATACACTAAGCAATGTAAAATCAACCGATGATTTCTGTATATCATCCTTAAGCAAATATACTACACGGCTGATTACATTTTACAATCACACTTATGCCCTGAGGAGATGAAGTATACCGTTCATGCTCCAACCGACCACGATTACATAAAGCATCGATTCCATACATAGGTCAATGGAAGAGCCAGACTCCATCACCTCATTTGTCTCGGTCAGTGCGAGACCACATTCAGGACAACTCGTGATAGCTCCCAATTCAACAAGCACATCTTCTGGAAATCCCTGACAGGGATCCCAACCTTTGAGGCAAAGACCTGCAAGGCCTTCAATATTCATTCTGGGTTGGTGCACACTCTACCAGGTGCACTCTTCCCCAGGACAGAGGGCAAAAATGTTAACATTTCTGATCTTTTCGTCCTTTGGTCCGTCCTTAATGGGTTGCCGGTCAACATAGGACGACAATTGATACACAAGCACATAGCTTACGCCCTCGAGAAAGAAGTATGTTTGGAGGACACATCACCTCAATTCTAAATTATCTCAAGATGGACAGACTACTACCCAGATGCACGAAAATCAAGGGCGACATCCTTACCAACGAGCCGACTTTAAAGAATTCATACATCATTAAGGAAAAAGATCTTAAGCTACACTACATCTTCTGTCCTATAGTAAAATCTTCTAGGACGCTGCTTCCCCTACCGGAACTCACAAAATATGACAAGGATAAGCTTCTCTTCACTGAAGAGGAGCTTACCAACCTCCTCGCGTCTATCCAGGTAGTAGAAAAGAAAGTAAAGGTTGGTCAGACAGAGCATATCATCATCGCCCCGGTAGCTAGAATAACAAAAATCCTAGTGAAACGACCATCAAAAGGGCGTTTTCAAGCACAACAGATGTCGGGGACGCCGACATCAAGACCAAACCTAGAAGCATAACTTCCTCTCCCTAAAGAACACATCACCACCTCATCACTAGACTCCTTCATCATGAGTCTATATGTTGAGCTTACCTTCACCACCACCCCCACCACGCTACCATCCTCCACCATTCCACAATCCACCACCCTCCCATCATTCTCCACAATAATTCCACCACCAATTCCCTTCCCCACATCCGCACCTCCACCCGCATCCTCCGCCTCCATCCCCTTCTCATCCGGTATCCCATTCACATCAACGATCGATCCATCTTTCACCCCGTTCACATCCACCTCCACCGCTTTCCCATCGACATTTACAGATCAACCCTTTTCTCCCAGAATGTCACCACCCTTCGCATCCGCCACCACCCCGACACCGCTAGTGACTCCATCTACAGTCACCACGCAGTTCACGGGACCATCATTAGTGTCTCTTTCACAAGACACTACCACCCTTCCACCCTGACCCCAACCATCCCACCCATCCTTTTCTGGGGTCCCTTTTACAAAGGTCGGTGAGGAACTAGGACGTCAATTTTACGCCATCCGAAACCTCCTCACTGACCCTTCTAACACAATGCAATCTACCTTTTCTTATGTGCAGGATCTTACAAAACAGGTCGCCAAGATCGACGAGAAAAACTGCGCCTTACCTGGCATCCTCTCAAGCATCAACCAATGGTAGGAAGTAGCGGCCACACAAGTCGAACGCATCGACGACCGCCTACAACAATTGCCACAGTTGGTGCTTGAGGTGAAAAGCCAGCAAGCAACGTTGGCTCAACAAGTCGAAAGGATCTCTATGCAGACTCAACCTCTTCCAGAGAGCCTTCGTGAGCTTAAGCAGTAGTAAACTGCTTTCAGCACGCATTTGGATGACATCACTAACACCCTTGCACATCTCAATATCCGCCAAGAGGAGTCATCAAATAATGAAATTAATCACCTACAAGCTCAAGTCATAGACCTTTCTGCAGGACTCCTCTCTGTCGAGGCACAATACTCTAATCTCAAGGAAACCTACGACGCACTGCTTGAGACATACGAGCATGTGCAAGTGGCTCTTGATGAATTACAAGCACTTCACTGGTAGTGCAAAAAAAACAACACCAAAACAAATAAAAGATAAGGCGGCAGACGACGAAGAAGAAGAAAGAGACGAAGACGAAGAAGAAGATTCTGACTCCTCCACTGACTCCAACGATGACAACTCCTCTTCAGATGAGAAACCTGATGACCCAGGACATGTTGGGGAGGGAACCATCTGAGGAACAAAGCCTTCAAAGAAGGGAGCAGACAAAAACCACCAAGAAGGTGGACAAGATCCCAAATCCCCCGATCACATTGAAAACATTAACATATCATATGGGGATCAGTTCCTTAACTATTCTGCCATGGGATCTATGGGGGAAGCTGTAAAAGAAGCGGCTTTTGCTGAATTCCAGCAATGTATCCTAGGAACCAGCATTATTCCACCAACATCAGCAACCCATCATTATTCCGCACCAGAACAATCGGTGCCTTTACCCCCAGAGCAAGAAGAGTCAGATAGAGTGAGTCTAGACACATATGATGAACTCGACTCTGATTTTGAATCAGAAAAAGATGAAGTTCTGCAACACTATATGGATGACCTAGAGCAGACTTCTCTTCCGCCGCTGCAAGAACTCCCCCCGCCGCCACCTCTACCTAAGAAGATGCACGACCTAGACATGGCGGCCATCTCTACCCTAGATGTCCAGAACATCTTCATCCTGAACACTATCGTAGGCGATGCCAAAGAAGGGGGGATATCATCTACAAAAATATAAAGACTAAGCGCAAGATGACACATGAAGATTTCCGCATCATCCTACGACCTCAATCAAAAGTAAAGATGACAATCTTCAGTGTCCTTCTTGCCAATGCTATCGAAACATACAGAAGCTCAAAAAGTCCGCAGTCAGTTCTCAATGCTTCACCTGCTTTGGCTCTAAGTCTACTATACAAGGGCTTACACAACAAGACTATCGAGTGGCTATGTAGGGGGATTGAACGGAAGGTACAATATATCACAGTACCCTTCCAAGTTTCCGGCCACTGGCTGCTCATGATCGTTGACACTGAAGCTCGTGACGCCAAAGTGTACAACTCCTGCGCTAGTGAGCTTAAAGTCGGAATCATCAATTTTGTTGGTCTAGGAGTCGGGGAGGCAAGATGCTTCCCTTTCCGTCTCCTAAAATTAATTTGGGCTGCAAAGCCATCAATCCGACAGGGTTGGAACCAACCATGGTTCCGAATCATAAAACCACAAGTCCAAACGCAAGAAGGATCTGAGGATTGCACTTTCTACACTATACGCCACATATAAGCACTTAATCAACAAATCCCCTTCACCGAGGTGGCCATAGAAGATCTTCACTCTCTCTGAGGGTGTTATGCCATGGAGCTCATTTCTGACAGAAGGTTCTTTTGGGACCCGACTATGGCACCTGACGACGTCCCTCGCTACCTCTACTCGGCTATCCAACGTCCATAGAAACAGTCATTTCGGCAAACATTATAGGAGTTGGAGAAACAACAACCCGCCACGGTACCCGAAAAAAGACAATGGGACCCTTACAATTTCGATTTGGCGAAAGACAAAGGAGACATCGAGTTATTAACAGGGGTCACCATCAACAAACCTCCCACACAAATTGTTCCCCTACCTGCCATTGAACCGACATTTCCTAACTTTGACCTTGCTGCTTGCAAGAGTCTTTCTGAAAATGAACTCTGACTCATCATGTCTAGGCTATATGCCAAGAAAGATGAGCTCGTTTTTCTAGCGGGAGACATTCTAGTCATGGCAGATACCCTCTGTGAAACCGTACAATTACAAGGATCCCTATCTGTGATCCTGATGACTGCTTATCAATTTCTCCTTAGACGAAACCATCCTACGGTTTACTTGGCATCATCTTACATGAAGGATGACCTTTTCATGTTAAAGAACTTCGGAACCACGGAGGCGCTTATCTCTTTTCTCCAGCATACAACTCCGAAGTTCATCATGCTCCCTTTCCTTCATTCAGAGCACTGGATGTTAATGGAGACAAATCTTCATGAAAGAACAACAATCATCTATAACAGTTCCGACAGCCAATTTGATCCAGATCAAAATCAGTATGATGTGATAGAGAAGACGCCAACGGAGGAGGTGGCGAAGGTGTGTGCTGACAAACTACATGATCTTTTAAGTAAGCACACAAGGGCGTACGATAAAGCACACTTTCATCACCCATCCTTCAGCCACAGATATCCCCAGCAGCTCCGGGAATCACACGACTGTGGTTTCCACGTCCTCTACTAGATGTACACCCTCACCGTTCTTGGAAAACCAGTGAGGAAATGACAGACGTGGATTACCACACTCTATGTGGAAAGTTCGCATCTAATCTTCTCCAAACACATGGATCTAACAAAGGATTAACAGAAGCCTAATACCCTTGTCCATGTACTTCACAACCTATCACTTTGACACTCTAAGGACAGAGTGAGTGATAAGTTAGGGGGGGAGGTACACTGGACAAGGGTGAGGTATCATTTTTCAACCCTTCTCCCTCTTCTCTTCTTATTCACTCCTGCTTTTCTATGCATTATTTTTTATCTTTCTTTTCACATTTAGACTTTTTCAGTAATTTCTTTGATAGAATAATTTTTGTACATAAGAAAAAGTCACCCCCAGCTAATTTTAGAATCAAAGTAGTCCTCAAACAACAATAAAAGACATAGAATTTAGGCATGTAATGACGAACTAATAATTTACTTTCACATTCGATTTTCATGCTTCTGCTTCAATTCTGTTTTAGACCCTCCACAAGTTAACATCATAGCCAAAGCTAGCCAAACCTCTCTCAAGGACGGGAGGGAACCAAGTGAAATGCAAATCAAGGAACCTTGCAAGTGGACCACCAAGTATGAAAACGGAAATAAGTGCATGTCAGAAGACTCCAAGAACATCTTTCTTCTTTTCAAAAAGAGGCCTGGCAGCCCAAAACAAAATTCATAAATATCCAACTCCTAAGCCTGTGAGTATAAGAATAAAAGCCAGAGCGTTGAATAAAAACATGAGAGTTGTGCGAAGCGTAAGGACCTATATGAGGAACCAATAAAGGTCTCACTCGGCCGGTACATTCAGCTTCCCTCACAAAGGCAGATGTGGCGCGCACGGTAATGAGATCCTAAGGTCTCTGAATATATGAAAAAGTTGATAAAGGACTCGCCGGGCTGGTACATTTAGCTGCCCTCATAAAGGCAGATGTGTCACACCCGGTAGTGAGATCCTAAAAAGTTTAGATAAACCCTCCCCCACTAAAAGGGGGAGTTACACATCAGCCTTTAGCCAACCCTCATGCCTATCTTAGTTCCCAGTAGGGTTTTCAAAGAAGTATAAAACTGATTGAAGTCAAAAACATGCACATAATTTGATTAAGGAAAAGGTGGTCCCAATGCGAGCTACGCGATACGGAAGAAACTTGAGAACCAAGCAACTCCCGATACCTGAAAGAGTTAGCATAAGCAGAAGCCTGATAAAACTTCAGGAGATCTCTGGTTCAGAATTGAAGCAGGAGTATGGAAATCTTCACTAAATAAAATTGCCTCGCCATTACGTGCCTCAGCTCTATCTAGCTTGAGGACAAGCTAGACTCTAAGTTAGGGGGGTGATAACCTCCCATTTTGCGATGTTATCTTACTAGTTTTCCTCAGTTTTCCATACTCTTTCTTAGATAAATTAGATAGAAGCTTTAACTTTCCTCTTTTTTGTAAATATACCATTAGACTAACTTTCCCCCTTTCTCTCCTTACAGAAAAGTACAAAAAAAAATTATAAAAGCTCCAAACGGTCCCAAGACCGTTTGAGACCAAACGGTCCCAAGACCGTTCGAAGCCAAACGGTCCCAAGATCGAATGGACACTAAATGGTCCCAAGACCGAATGGACATCTGATGGTCCCAAGACCGAATGGACATGAAATGGTCCTAAGACCAAATTGACATCAAAAGGTCCCAAGACCGAATGAAGGCCAAACGGTCCCAAGACCGTGTAAAGTCAAACGGTCCCAAGACCGAATAAAGGCAAACAGTTTCAAACTGTGGGGACTCAAACGGTTTCCAGACTGAGAGATTCCAAACGATCTCCAAACCGAGAGAGAGTCCAAACGGTCTTCACAACCGTTTGGGCCCAAATCTCCCAAACCGTTTGAGTTCCACTCAAAGCCTATAAATAAGACCCTAAGGGTCTTCACAAGACATCACGTTTCAGACATCCAAAGGCTACCTCTTTTATTCCAGAGCCATTCCATCCTTCACCCACTGCCCCGAGGCTGCCGGTATGAGATCCATACTCCATCTCCAAGCTACTTTCTCTCTCATCGACAAAGAAGGTGGGAAGGGGAGTATTCATCATCAAGCAAGCTACGAAGTGTGAAGATCGTTACTCTCTCTATCCAAGGGGTCGACCTTCCTCCCTCCTTCATGGAGATGATGCTCTCTCTCTCTCTTCTCACCCCCTTCTTTGTTCTTACCATGAGCGAGTAGTCTCATACGCTAGGGTACGGGGAGTAGCCCCGCTACCCATGTTTTCATTTCATGCTATGTAATTCATAAGTTTGCAATAGAGATATACTTTCTTTTCAATTCAACATCAATTGTTTAATGAATGCTTGTTGCTTGATCACCAACTTGTGTTACTTATTATCTTTTAGTATGAATTGTCTATGTTTGTACTGTTAGATTCGAATCTCAATTAAATGTTGGTTCTTGATGCATGTAGTCACCATGCATCTATTTTTATATCTAGGAGTGTTCTTCAAGAAGTGGAGTAAACTCACTTCCATTGTTGTACTTTCATACTATGAAATGGAATCAGTTGACGTATAAAAGTACAACCTTGATAAGTCGAGGAACACACTTTGCGAAGGGAATGATGTAAAGTATGTGACCATTCATTTGGGGATGGCTGGCTTTGCAACATTCCCACACTTCTCGTAGTTAGTTATCCGAAAGGAAACTAAATCTACAAAGATACTAACTGTTTAGACTCTTATTGTAGGTTATGTTACTATGTTGCATGTTTTGTTCCATGTGTAGTGGTGGTGAAAGCCGATCACATCCTAGTGGTTTCTTAACATTGTTTACAACCTTAAGTTTACTTTCTTGCTTTTACTTTACCCACACTTAGTTTAAACAACCAAACCAACTCTTTGATCTAAATACCATCTGTTAAGGAGTTAAATGAAATTCTAACATTTTCTATCTTGTTGATCTTGACAAGACCGTTGTCCTGTGGATTTGACCCTTAACTATACTACGATAAGACTTCCACGTATCCTAGCATACATGGGTGGAGTTTTTAATCTAGTATAAGCAAGGCTAAACCTAAAGACTTACTATCTTTAGGATTTTTAGTGGTGCACGCAACTCCACGCAAGTGGAAGCTCCATAAAAAATTGGCGCCATTTTTGGGGACAACGGAACGTTTTGATTTCATTTATCATCTTGCTAGTTGGTTAGGGTTTTACACTTTTTCCTTAATATTACTCCATATTCTCTTGATTTCATCATATCTCCCGCACCATCTGAAAAGTATGTTTCTTCCTCTACTCAGGTAGAAGACGTGTATGCAACAATCACATAATCTCGGATTCTCCCCTGATCCAGAGTACGACTCTGAGGTAGAGAGAAGTTTCCACCGCCGCATTAAACTTAATTGTCAAAGAGCCAGACAAATGGCCGAAGATCAACACCAAGCTGCACTAGTGATGGAAAGGGTCAACGCTGTCATAGCAGCCCAACGAGCGCAACTCATCACCGACACGCGCGCTCAAGTTCACGCTGAAGTACGGGCTGAAGAGCAAGCCTGCATCCGTGCCGAGAACAAAGCAGCCAAGGCTGCTGCACAACTGTTGATAAGGAGCAAGAAACTAAGGGACTACACTATTCCCAAAAACTACGAAGACAACCATCCAGTCCAACCACCACTCATTGACACTCCTAATTTTGAGATTAGGATACAATGGATCCAAATAATGTAGGGCATCTCATTCTCTGGAAGTGCCGGAGATGACTGCATGGACCATTTGAAGAGGTTCAAAGCTCTTTGCAGGATGGTACCACAAGCTATAACAACCATGGACGTAGTCATGCTTAGACTCTTCAATTTCACCTTGTCTGGAAGAGCACTAAGCTGGTACAACTCTTTGGACGGGGAGCCAATCACCACCTGGGCTCCCTTAGAAGAGAAGTTCTTGGAGAAATTCTTCCCTCCTTCACTAACCTACCAAATCAGAGGGCAAATCAACCAATTCCTTCAACTACCGAGAGAGTCACTGGCTGACTCATGGGAAAGGTTCAAAGAACTCTTGAGGAAATGCCCTCACCATGGAATCTCGCAAAATCAACTCATAGAAACTTTTTACAGGGAGTAAGGGATGAAATTAAAAAGTTCTTAGGTTCCTCATCTGGAGACTCTTTATGAGACAAAACTACGAAGACGCCTGGAGAATCATCACTCTCGGAGCAGAAAATCAATCCAATTGGGGGAGGGCGACCACAGGAGGAGTTCTAAAGGTTTGTAAAGTTGAAGAATCTACAGAAATGAAAGCCATAGCCGAAGCTTTGAAGACCATAGCCAACAAACAAAAATCCCTTGAAGCATCATTTGGGGAGTATGACAGAAAAAAGAACCCCCAACAAGCTAAAGCAGCCGCAGGAACTTGCGAGGCTTGTCATGCATTAGATCATCCCACATTGTCATGTGGTCTACTATACAATGTGATGATGGATTTGCAACCACCTCAACCACAATATGAGTCGATTATTGAACACCCTGAGGATCAAATGCCAGAACAAGTAAATTCCATTCATTCCATACCAGGACAAGCTTACTACAATCCAAATCAACCGAGAAATCATTCTGGTTTTCAATATGGAAATCCTGCGGGGACTACTAACCCGCAACATCAAACCCAAGGTGGATCCTCCAACAGACTACCACCTGGATTCAAAGCAACTACAACCAAAATCAAGGGAATCTTAGAAACAATTTCCAAAGATCCAACCACCCAAGAAATCCTTCTGCATACTACCAGTATACTCACCCTCGTCTACATCCACAATTACAACAAACTCAGCTGCAACAGTCGCAGCAACCACAGCTGCCGGCACCGCAACAACAACCACATCAAGGGCAGTAGCAACTCACTCAATTTCAACAAAAAAATGCCCCACCACAGCAGACTGATGAACTGTCCTTGATAAGGCAAATGTTGCAATCACAACAAACCATGCTGGCTAACCAGCAAGCCTATCAAAAAGCTGTGGAAACTCATTTAGCACAGATAGCAGCTCAGCTAAAACCTCCAGTGGGCACTTTCACTAGCCAGCGAAGCAAATCCAAGACACGATCAACATTGTTACAACCCCAATTTTTGGGTTCATTTGGTGAGAAATGTAATTTCTCATAATAAAGATAAATGAAAAAATAATGATGTCTTTTGATTGAATGCTTTTATTTCATTTAAAATAGCCTTGTTGATTTATTTGTGGGCTTTATTGGCTATTGGGCCCAATAATTTGGAAAATTCAATTAATAAATGAATAATCGAGTTTTGAGAAAAGAAAGATGTGGAAATCTCTAGAAGGCAAAAGAATGTAATATAAAGATGGATTTCGTGCCCCTTGGGTTCCTAGGGTCCCAAGGAGTCCAAAGTTGCATAAAGAATGCAATAAGAAAAGAAAAGACCAATTAAGTATTTCCTTGTTAAGAAAGAGATTGAAAATAATGATAAAATGTGGAAAATATGTGAAAAGCGGTATAATTGAGTTATCCTTGGTGGATTTTCTTATCCCAAGGATTCCTAATGTTAAAATAAATTCCAATAGGAAAATAGAAGAGAGATAAAGAGAAATCCTTAAAAAGAGAATTAAAAAGGAAAGGAAATTGATTAATAAAAGGGAAATATGAGAAATTGTCTTTTAAAAGAAGATAATGGCAAATAAATTATCCCCAATATGGGAATCCGTGCCTTTGGGATTTCTTGAGGTCCAAGGGACCCAAAATAACAAGATAATGGAAAAGGGAAAGGAAATAACAATTAATTTTGAATAAATTAATGAATAACTTGGGAGAGAAGGAAGCCTTCTCATCCATTTAAATTTGCTTCCCAAATTTTGTAAAAAGCTAGATAATGCCAAGACAAACCTTCCCTTAAAATTGGAGAAATAAAGGAGTTATGGTTTGGGAGAAATCGATTTTGCAAGTTATCTTCAATTTGGGAATTAATTCTGAATTAATTGAATAAATCTTTCCTTTGCTTTAAACGCGAGCAATGAGGTCTGTTGGATCTTAATCCAAAAATGGACGCTCATCGTCTAGTCCCAAGCGGACTGGGACTCTACAAGTTCTAGGAGAACTTTCCCAACCTACTTTCTCATGATCCAGTGGATGAGCCAGCCTGGTTTTGGTCCCATTGAATTCGGGAGAGAGAAACGAAGGGAAACATCCCTATTTTGGTTGAGTTATGTCGCCAATACGAGAGCTCATCTTGTCAGATGCTTGCCCCAACCCTATATATAGGGGAGGGTGAACGAGAGGACCAAAACCTCTTTTATCTAGCCCAAACTCTACGGAAGGAAGCAAGGATCGTTTTCGTACGATCAATTACTCGTTTCGCCTTGACCTGCACCCCCGAATCTGTGGCCAACCTCGTCGGAGTGCGGCAAGCAGGAGAGCATCGCGGCTCATCTCAGCAGGCAATTGCACCTACGATCGACTTCGGCGGTGGGATGTGAATCTCCTGGTACAATCAGCTCGCTCACATGAGGTCTGGATCCGAGAGTCAACGTCCGAGTTGACAGCGGAGTTGATGTACCTCGATGCGAGGTTGAAGACGGAGTTTCGTGGTCTTTGACCAAAATACCCCTTCGCACCTTCAGTCAGGGTAAGGATACTCCCGTCTTTTGTCCCTTTTGTTTGTAAAGGAAAGGCGCGCGATCCGTGATCCGTGGGATGCCGCCTAGTCCACCGGAGTATAGATCGAACAACGCTCAATTTTCTAAAAATAGCAAATAAACCATAAAAAGGGTTTTTTCTATAAAAATCGTATCTTGAGCTAGGAAACTCAAATGAGAAAAGTTAATCATGAAAAATGATCAGAAAAATATGAGGAATATTAAAAATGGTTTGGACACCTAAATCTGTATATTTTTGTAAAAGTGCATATTTTGGATAGAAAATGTATTTTGTGGTAGAAACTCTAATTGTTGATAAAAGATATATTTAATCTTGCAGTTAGGTTAATTCGAGCATGTTTAACTTGATTAATGATTAAAATGGTTTTTAACCTATTTTGATGATGTAATTACATGGTTTAGGGTTTTTAACTCAATATGTTGATTAATATGTTTAGAAACCCTAAATTAGAGAAAAAGAAAAGAAAAGATATAGTAATCTAAAAATTAGGGTTTTTGTGGTCCAAACCTGATCTTAAGGACCTTAATGGAAAATAAGACAAGATAATTAGGGTTTTATGGATATTTGATAAAAGTAAGGTAAAAGTAATAAAAAGAAAGTGAAACCCTAATTATGGTTAAAACCCTAAAAAGGAGTAATAACCCTAGAAGACAACTAGGATTAATGGATCAAGATGACATGATTAATGATAGAGAAATTGGATGCCTTTTTCAGGATCAACCTGTGTGCACTTGTTTGATTTCTTGATTGGTTATTTCTGCATTCAAGTCTGCTTAACATGTATGTGGTTAATTATGATTAATCACATTAGTTTCCCGAGGGTTTTCCGGATGTTTCCTCACATTGAATGCAATCTAAACAGTTTGGATGTTCATACTGCAATTATAAAGTCACTATGGCTATCAGAGTTATATATACATGTGAATTCTCACACCTACATGCCACCCTGATGAAAGATGCCATAAAGGTCAGGCCCAGAAGGGTAGACCCATGGGCACCATGAGAGATGACCCCAGACACCAAGCTCGGGAATGAGAAGGTAGTCTATGATGCATGACTATGGAGCACCATGAGAGGTGACTCCCAGGCACCAAGATCAGGATTGAGAAGGTGGCCTTAAGTCAATGGCAAAAGAGAAACCCTAGAGGGGTATGCCAGGGTTAGGGCAAAAGCGGTGGAGAATGACACATTGAAAACGTAAACTGTTTTGATAAATAATTTAATTGTGATTATTAGATTGTTAGCCACATCTGTGAAGTTTTGGTTGTCCCCACATACCAGTATATTTCGATATACTGACCGACGTTTTTTTTGTCGGCGTTTTAGGTACAACAATTGAAAGAACAAACAGTAAAGTGACACATTGTGAAAATAAGAAATAAAGTGCATGGAGGATTAGATAGAATAATTCAAGCTCTGGATAGATAGATTTCCAAAGTTTTCAAAGGTAAGTAAAGTTTTAATTTTATACCAAATTCCAGTTTAGTTAGTAGAATTTTATAATTATTATTGATTATTTGTTGAACCTTTGATCCTGTTAATTGAATAATGGCTCTGACCTTTTGGTCTCCCTTGATTGGGTGTTACCGGGAGGCGGGGTCGTTACAAACATAGACCAGAACAATTAAATGTTGTTACAACAAGGTCTGGTCATGCTCTTACTGAAGCCATCTCGATTAATCAAGAATATAGGGATGTAACTGAAATCATCCCAACAGAAGAATCAGGTCAAGAAGCTAAGGAAAGGAAAGAAAAGGAACAAGGTCCCAAAGAACCAGAGGTTCCACAATATAAGCCAATGATACCCTATCCTGACAGGATAAAGGAAACCAGACTGGACTCTAGATTCTAGAAATTCAAAGAGGCAATGAAGAAACTTTATGTTGATATTTCCTTTCTCGACACCTTATCTGAAATCCCATCCTGGTCTAAATATATGAAGACCTTGTTGTCAAAGAAATATATGACAGAGGAGCATGAAACTGTCAAGCTAGCCCAAACCACTTCTGATATGATCTTGAATAAAATGCCGAAAAAACGGAAGGACCCTGGCTCCTTTGGCATACAATGCTCTATTGGGAACACTTCTTGTAAAAAGGGATTGGCTGACTTGGGAGCCAGCATATCAATTATGCCATTCTCCATGTGCAAAAGATTGGGGTTCACTGACTTATTGCCTACAACAATGACCATCTAGCTCGCCGATTCCACCATTATTGCACCCCTCGGAATCATTGAAGACATTCCACTAAGAGTGGGGAGGGACTCTTACGTCCCTTGTGATTTTGTCATTATGGATATAAAAGAAGACCTAAGGTACCCAATAATATTCGGTAGATCCTTCCTCACCACAGCTAGAGCTTTAATTGATGTCGAGGCTGGCACGATTACCTTGAGGTTGGGTAAAGAAACTGTCCAATTCAGGGTCTTCAACAGCCTGAAGAGCCCTAGTATCCATGAAGAGGTTTTTCTGCATGAAGCTATTGATAAAATGTCTAAACTCAAGCAAGCAAATCTAGAACCAGAAGATGCCCTAGAGGATGCTCTAATAAACCCGGAAGCTGAATTTTCAACCAACGAGTTAGTTCAGTAATGCCTGCAATACTTGGAGCAGGCTGAAAAAGCCCCAGAAGCCACTTTTGAAGAACTGAAATCTGTCTCCATATTAGAGACAACAGAAGTACCCAAAGCCCCAGAAATGAAAACCCTACCAGCTAGGCTCAAACATGTCTTCCTAGATGAAGAAAAATTATGTCCAGTTATCATTAGCTCCTCTCTGATTGACGACCAGGAAGAAAGGCTTCTCACTGAATTAAGGAAGCACAAGAAAGCAATTGGGTACAAGATGACTAACCTAATAGGCATTAACCTAGCTCTATGCATGCATAAAATACCTATGATAGAAGAGTTCAAACCCTCAAGGGAGCATCAGAGAAAACTGAACCCAAATCTGAAAGAGGTAGTTCACCTCGAAGTTCTTAAACTCTTAAAAGCATGTATTATCTATCCAATTTCTGACTCCCAGTGGGTTAGTCCTATCCAAGTGGTCCCTAAAAAAGGGGGAACCACTGTTGTCCTAAATGATAAGAATGAACTAGTACCTACAAGGACCGTTACCGGTTGGAGAATGTGCATTGATTATAGAAAATTGAACAAATCAACAAGGAAGGACCATTTTCCCTTACCCTTCCTTGACGAGGTTCTTGAGCGGCTAGCCCACCAAAAAAAATTCTGCTACCTCGACGATATTCTGGGTTTTACCAAATCCCAATTCACCCCGAAGACCAAGAAAAAATGACATTTACTTGTCCCTTTGGAACATATGCCTTCAGAAGGATGCCATTCTGGCTATGCAATGCACCTGCAACCTTCCAAAGGTGCATGACTGCTATCTTTGCGGGATTAACCGAAACCATTATGGAGGTGTTCATGGATGATTTTTCAGTATACAGGTACTCTTTTGATAACTGTCTACTCAACCTAAGTAAAGTCTGACAGAGATGCGAGGAGACGAACCTTATCCTAAACTGGGAAAAATGGCACTTTATGGTGACCGAAGGTGTTGTCCTCGGACATCGAGTGAGTGAAAGAGGAATCGAAGTAGACAAGGCAAAAATCGATGTCATCTCAAAGCTATCACCGCCCAAAGACATAAGGGGAGTGCGAGCTTTCTTGGGTCATGCCGGGTTCTACTGGAGATTTATCAAAGACTTCTCAAAAATAGCAAAACCTATGACATACCTATTGACCAAGGATGTTGATTTCAACTTTGACCATGAATGCCTGCATAGCTTTACAACCTTGAAGAAAGCTCTAATCTATGCACCCATTCTAAGAGTGCCTGACTGGTCACAACCTTTTGAAATAATGTGTGACGCTAGTGACTATGCCATAGGGGTTGTGTTGGGGTAGAGAATAGACAAAATGCCATATGTAATATACTACACATCCAAGATGTTAGATGTGGCACAAAAGAATTATACTACAACTGAAAAGGAATTCTTATCCGTCATCTACGCTTTCGAAAAATTTCATTCTTACCTAATTGGATCAAAGGTTGTAGTATATACAGACCACTCCGCCATCAAATATCTTATTCAGAAACATGATGTAAAACCCAGACTCATCTATTGGGTATTAATGCTGCAAGAATTTGATCTTGAAATAAAAGACAAGAGCGGAGTGGAAAATGTCATCACTGACTACCTAAGTCACATCGAATGTCAAGACGACGACAATATACCTATCCGAGACTCCCTCCCTGACGACCAGCTTATGAAAATTACCACTGGATTCCCCTAGTATGCCGACATAGTGAATTATCTGGCTACAAGAATCATCCACCCCTCTGCCTCTCACCATGATGAAAAGAAATTTCTCCATGATGTTAAACTATACTACTGGGACAAACCCTACCTTTTTCATCTATGTGCAGATGGACTTTTCCATCACTGCATACCAGAAGAGGAAATTACTCCTGTCTTAGAGCATTGTCATTCTAGCCCCACTAGGGGACACATGAGTTCGAGAAAGACCGCTCTGAAAGTTCTACAGTCAGGTTTCTTTTGGCCAACAATAGCAAGAGATTCCTATGATTTTGTAAGATCGTGCAATAAATGTTAGATTTCTGGCGGTATAACTAAACAGAATGAAATGCCTCTCACCATGTGGCAAGAAATCAAACTTTTTGATGTTTGGGGAATAGACTACATGGGTCCTTTCCCCTCATCCTATGGATTTTCTTACATACTGGTCGATGTGGATTATGTCTCAAAATGGGTAGAAGCTATACCCACTGTCTCCAACGATTCAAAGCTAGTCATCAAGATGTTCAAAGATATCATTTTCCCCAGATTCTAAGTCCCCCGAACTATCATATCCGACGAAGGGACCCATTTTCTGAAATGAAGCTTCGAAACCCTCCTAAAAAATATGGAGTGAACCATAAGGTCGCCACACCTTACCATCCACAAACTAGTGGCCAAGTCAAACTTTTGAATAGACAACTGAAAGCAATTTTAGAGAAAACAGTCAATAGACATCGTACCGACTGGTCCACCAAGCTTCCCGATGCCCTTTGGGCTTACCACACAGCTTATAAAACACTGATTAGAAAAACCTCGTTCTGACTGGTATATGGGAAATCATGCCATCTTCCAGTTGAACTGAAACATAAGGCCTGGTGGGCCATTAAACAACTGAATTTTGATTGTAAAAGTGCTGGAAAATACAGACGACTCCAGTTACAAGAACTTAAGGAGCTTAGAATGACAACCTACCATAGTGCCAGAATCTATAAAGAACAAACCAAGATGTGGCACGATGGCCACCTCAAAAGAAAAGACATTGTTATTTGAGATAAGATCCTCCTCTTCAATTCCAGACTTAAAATGTTTCATGGAAAGCTCCGCACGAAGTGGTATGGACCATTCACAATCAAACACATCTACCCCACTGGAGAAGTCATCATCTTTGATAATAATGGGGGGAGAATGGACAGTTAATGGCCACAGATTGAAGAGATACTACACACCAGTAGACCAATTTCCAAGACAGACTATCGAGATCCACGATCCCTCAGCATCGACATAACCAAATTGGATTTTCGTCGATCCAATGACATAAAACCCAAGCACTAGTTGGGAGGCAACCCAAGATCTGAGTACCACTATTTTATTTTGCCTAGTTTTTTTCTAAATCTCTTCGTTTGATTTAGATTTATCATCTTTAATCTGAAAATATAAAAATTCACATAAATAACCAAAACAAATATAAAAATATAAAATCCAATTGAATCTTAACCTAACGGTTTCGAAACGGTTTGATCCTAAACGGTTTCGAAACCGTTTGGTCCTAAACGGTCTCGAAACCGTTTGGAACCCAAACGATCTCGAAACCGTTTGGAACCCAAATGGTCTCGAAACCGTTTGGACCCCAAATGGTCTCAAAATCATTTGCCCTTGGGAATTTGTAATGCCCCCCCAAATCCTATAAATATAACCCCAACCCCTCCCTTTTTCCTCTTCTAACATCTCGAATTCCCTAAACCCTCATGCGAGCACTGTTTCATCCCTTCCGTTTCTCGCTCCCGCGCAACTGGCGATGCCTTCTCTCTCAGCCACCATCTCCGATGACACCACCGTCTTCCCTGTGTGTTTCTCCGCCAGAGTCA
The DNA here is from genome assembly GCA_963693085.1 of Alisma plantago-aquatica. Lineage (NCBI taxonomy): Eukaryota > Viridiplantae > Streptophyta > Magnoliopsida > Alismatales > Alismataceae > Alisma > Alisma plantago-aquatica. The sequence goes on from OY856414.1 coordinate 6,400,633, forward strand.
CTATCACACAACAAAGTGAACCAGCAGTTCGGTACCATCGCCTTTTCCATCTTCTCCGTCACCACACCACGCTTCACATCCACCATTGTTTTCGTCGTCGCCAATCTGCGTCGCCGATGGGGTTCTCGTTAGCCGCCGACACGCGCGTCACCGTCGTCATTTGCTTCTTTTGCCTCCTTTTTAACCAACCATCGTCGACCCCGACGTTCCACCTTCCTCATGGGTTCGACCGTTCGGAGCCAAACGGTCTTGAAACTGTTTGGAGCCAAATAGTCCTGAAACCGTTTGGAGCCAAACAGTCTTGAAACCTTTTGGAGCCAATCGGTCCTGAAACCGTTTGGATTCCAATAAAACCTAAAAACATTAACACATACATAATGTAACTTTTCCTTTTAATAAACTTGTTATCTTTGCAAATTCAAATCCTTTTAACACACAATCTTTGCTAATTTTTCAGATATGGCATCACTCGCAAAAGAAGCCACCGGAACCACTGACGCTCCCTTCTGGACAAAGGAGCAACTGATGGAGGACCACGCCAAGCTCCAGAAAGTCATAGATATCTATGACAAGACTGGACAGATCCCACTGAAAGTCAACCTACTCTTGATCATGAACAAAATTGACTGCATCGACAGGTGCTTAACAGAGGATCCTATCAAAGATATAGAAGAAATTTCTTCAAGTGACGAAGGCTCGGAATATGAGCCAAATTCTGAGGATGGATCCCCGACCACAAAGTCCAAGGGGAAGAGGAAGGCCCTGGAAGCTGCCACAGAGAAACCAACAAAGAAACAGGCAAGGAAGCATCTCCATCCCGCCACTACAAGGGAATAAATCCTGGCGGGATACATTCCATCAACTACTACAGCCACCACCATTACTACTCCCGCTACCACCACTATTCCCATCTTCTCCACCATCACCACTACAACACCACCACCAGCAAATCTATTCATCCACACCCTCCCATCCTTCGACAAAGGCTAAAGCCGACAAAGTACGTCTGTTCCAACATACTAAAAAAATGGGGATTTATGACATAATCCTCACCTTGCTCGACAATGCCAACCTCACAAGACTCTATTTTGTCATAGAGAATTCTTATGTTGAGCCAACAACTGAATTGTTCACCCTCCTCTACAAAGAAGTAGTGGACATAATGGACAAATCAAGAGACGGAGGCGACCGCAGGCTGGTCACGAAACTCTTTGGTAACAAAGTTGTCATAACAGAAAACCTACTCAATGAAATCCTTATAGACAACAAGGAGCAGTTGGAAAAAGCCAAAGTTGTAGGCGTTGATAGCTCCCAGTTCAGCAAGCACATCTTCTGGAAATCCCTGACAGGGATCCCAACCTTTGAGGCAAAGACCTACAAGGCCTCCAATATTCATTCTGGGTTGGTGCGCACTCTACACAAAATCCTCACAGGCGCACTCTTCCCCAGGATAAAGGGCGGAAATGTTAACATTTCCGATCTTTTCATCCTCTGGTCCATCCTTAATGGGCTACCGGTCAACATAGGATGGCAATTGATACACAAGCACACAGCTTACGCCCTCGGGAAAGAGGTATGTGTCGGAGGACACATCACCTCAATTCCGAATTATCTCAAGATGGACAAACTACTGCCCAGATGCGTGAAAATCAAGGGCGACATGCTTACCAACGAGCAGACTTTAAAGAATTCATACATCATTAAGGAAAAAGATGCTAAGCTACACTACATCTTCTGTCCTACAGTAAAATCTTCTAGGACGCTGCTTCCCCTACCGGAACTCGCAGATTATGACAAGGAGAAGCTTCTCTTCACTGAAGAGGAGCTTACCAACCTCCTCACGTCGGTCCAGGTAGTAGAAAAGAAAGCAAAGAAAGGCTAGACGGAGCATAGCATCACTGCCCCGACAGCTAGAATAACAAAAATCCTAGTGAAACGACCATCAAAAGGGCATTTGCAAGCACAACAGCTGTCGGGGACGTTGACATCAAGACCAAACCCAGAAGAAGAACCTCCTCTCCCTAAAGAACACATCACCACCTCATCACTAGACTCCTTCATCATGAGTCTAAATGTTGAGCTTACCTCCACCACCACCCCCACCACGCTACCATCCTCTACCATTCCACAATCCACCACCCTCCCATCATTCTCCATAATAATTCCACCACCAATTCCCTTCCCCACATCTGCACCTCCACCCGCATCCTCGCCTCCATCCGCTTCTCATCGGGTATCCCATTCACATCAATGCCCGATCCCGATTTCACCTTGTTCACATCCACCTCCACCGCTTTCCCATCGACATTTACAGATCAACCCTTTTCTCCCAGAATGTCACCACCCTTTGCATTTGCCACCACCCCGACACCGCTAGTGACTCCATCTACAGTCACCACGCAGTTCGTGGGACCATCATTTGTGTCTCTTTCGCAAGACACTACCACCCTTCCACCCCGACCCCAGCCATCCCACCCATCCTTTTCTGGGGTCCCTTTTACAAAGGTCAGTAAGGAATTTGGACGTCAATTTGACGTCATCTGAAACCTCCTCACCGACCCTTCTAACATAATGCAATCTATTTTTTCTTGTGTGCAGGATCTTACAAAATAGGTCGCCAAGATTGACGAGCAAAACTGTGCCTTACCTGGCATCCTCTCAAGCATCAACCAACTACAGCAAGTAGCAGCCACACAAGTCGAACGCATCGACGACCGCCTACAACAATTGCCACAGTTGGTGCTTGAGGTGAAAAGCTAGCAAGAAACATTGGCTCAACAGGTTGAAAGGATCTCGACACAGACTCAACCTCTTCCAGAGAGCCTTCGCGAGCTTAAGCAGCAGCAAATTGCTTTCAGCACGCGTTTGGACGACATCACTAACACCCTTGCACAGCTCAATAGCCGCCAAGAGGAGTCATCAAATAATGAAATCAATCACATACGAGCTCTACTCATAGACCTTTCTGCACGACTCCTCTCTGTTGAGGCACGATACTCTGATCTCAAGGAAACCCATGATGCACTACTTGAGACACATGAGCATGTGCAAGTGGCTCTTGATGAATTACAAGCACTTCACCGGCAGTGCAAGAAAACACCACCAAAATAAATAAAAGATAAGGGGGCAGTCGACAAAGAAGAAGAAGAAGACGAGGATGAAGAAGAAGATTCTGACTCCTCCACTGACTCCAACGGTGACACCTCCTCTTCAGATGACATACCTGATGACCCAGGACATGCTGGGGAGGGAACCAACCGAGGAATAGAGCCTTCAGAGAAGGGAGCAGACAAAGACCATCAAGAAGGTGGACAAGATCCCAAATCCCCCGATCACACTGACAACATTAACATCATCATATGGGGATCAGTTCCTTAACTATTCTGCCATGGGATCTATGGGGGAAGCTGCAAAAGAAGCGACTTTTGCTGAGTTCCAACAATGTATCCTAGGAACCAACATTAGTCCACCAACATCAGCAGCCCATCATTATTCTGCACCAGAACAATCGGTGCCTTTACCCCCAGAGCAAGAAGAGTCAGACAGAGTGAGTCTAGACACAGATGATGAACTCGACTCTGATTCTGAATCAGAAAAAGATGAAGTTTTGCAACACTATATGGATGACCTAGAGCAAACTTCTCTTCCGCCACTGTAAGAACTCCCCCCCACCACCTCTACCTAAGAAGATGCACGACCTAGACATGGCGGCCATATCTACCCTAGATGTCCAGGACATCTTCATCCTGAACACTATCGTAGATGATGCCAAAGAAGGGGGGATATCATCTACACAAATATAAAGACTAAGCGCAAGATGACACGTGAAGATTTCTGCATCATCCTAAGACCTCAATAAAAAGTAAAGATGACAATCTTCCGTGTCCTTCTTGCCAACGCTATCGAAACATACAGAAGCTCAAAAAGGCTGCAGCCAGTTCTCAATGATTCACCTACTTTGGCTCTAAGTCTACTATACAAGGACTTACACAACAAGACTATTGAGCGGCTGCGTAGGGGGATTGAACGGAAGGTACGATATATCACAGTACCCTTCCAAGTTTCTGACCACTGTCTGCTCATGATTGTTGACACCGAGGCTCATGATGCCAAAGTGTACAACTTCTGCTCCAGTGAGCATAAAGCCAGAATCATCAATTTTGCTGGTCTAGGAGCCGGGGAGGCAAGATGCATCCCTTTCTGGCTCCTAAAATTAATTTGGGTTGCAAAGCCATCACTCCGACAGGGTTGGAACCAACCATGGTTTTGAATCATAAACCCACAAGTCCAAACACAAGAAGGATCCTAGGATTGCGCTTTCTACACTATACGCCACATACACACACTTAATCAACAAATCCCCTTCACTGAGCTGGCCGCAGAAGATCTTCACTCTCTCCGAGGGTGTTATGCCATGGAGCTCATTTGTGATAGAAGATTCTTTCGGGACCCGACTATGGGACATGACGACGTCCCTCGCTACCTCTACTCGGCTATCCAACGTCCACGAAAACAGTCGTTCCGGCAAACATTATAGGAGTTGGAGAAACAAAAACCCGCCACGGTGCCCGAAAAAAGACAATGGGACCCTTACAATTTCGATTTGGCGAAAGACAAAGGGGACATCGAGTTATTAACAAGGGTCACCATAAAAAAAACCTCCCACGCAAATGGTGCCCCTACCTACCATTGAACCGACGTTTCCTAACTTTGACCTTGCTGCTTGCAAGAGTCTTTCTGAAAATGAACTCCGACACATCATGTCTAGGCTATATGCCGAGAAAGATGCTCATTTTTCTAGCGGGAGACATTCTAGTCATGGCAGATACCCTCCGTGAAACCATACAATTACAAGGATCCCTATCAGTGAGCCTGATGACTGCTTATCAATTTCTCCTCAGACAAAACCGTCCTACGGTTTACATTGCATCAGCTTACATGAAGGACGACCTTCTCAAGTTAAATAACTTTAGAACCACGGAGGCGCTTATCTCTTTTCTCCAGCATACAACTCCAAAGTTCACCATGCTCCCTTTCCTTCATTCAGAGCACTAGATGTTAATGGCGACAAATCTTCATGACAGAACAACAATCATCTATAACAGTTCTGACAACCAATTTGATCTAGATCAATATCAGTATGATGTGATAGCAAAGACGCCAACGAAGGAGGTGGTGAAGGAGTGTGCTGACAAACTACACGATCTTTTAAGCAAGCACACAAGGGCATACAATAAAGCACACTTTCATCGCCCAACCTTCAGCCATAGATGTCCCCAATAGCTCCGAGAATCACACGAATGAGGTTTCCACGTCCTCTACTGGATGTACACCCTCATCGTTCTTGGAAAACCAGTAGAGGACATGATGTACGTGCATTACCATGCTCTACATGGAAAGTTAGCAGCTAATCTTCTCTGAACGCATGGAGCTAACAAAGGACTAACATAAGCCTAATTCCCTTTTCCATTTACTTCTCAACCTATCACTTTGACACTCTGAGGATAGAGTGAGTGATAAGTTAGGGGGGAGGTACACTGGACAAGGGCGAGGTATCATTTTTCAACCCTTCTCCCTCTGCTCTTCTTATTTACTCCTACTTTTCTATGCATTATTTTTTTATCTTTCTTTACGCATTTAGACTTTTTTAGTAATTTCTTTGATAAAATATAGTAAGGGAGCGATGTGGAGAGGCGACGGCCGAGGCGATGGGAGGGGAAAATGGGGTGATCCGCTGTGTCGTCGAGCTCCTCCATGGATGGTGCGGCCCCGTCAGTCTTCCTGGAACAAGGAGAAGATGTGGAGGACTAAAGCTACGGACGAAGTTGGCTCTACAGAGAAGGTCCCCGATCTGGAGCATAGTCCGCCAGATCTAGAGTCAGATTGCTACCCGAAGTGGATGGAATTTGCTAAGTCGGAGAATAGTTTCGCTCTGAACCGAGTTGAAGTTACTCTGAACAAAGGAATGATCGTCTATCTTAGCACTGAGGCGAAGGAGAATGCTGGCAAGTGGAACAAGTGCTTGGTCGGCTACATCATTGATTTCAAGGCTCATATTCCGACTCTAAGTAGTTATTTGGAATGGTTGTGGGAACCGAAAGGGGCAATGGAGTTATTTAATAGAGGAGACGATTTCTTTTTAGTCAAATTTGCTGAAGAGGACGATCTGTTGAAGGCTCTAAAAGGAAGCTGGTATGTGAAGAACAGACCTCTTTTGTTGAGAAGATGGAAGCAAGGTCAAAAGGTTACAAAATTAAAGCTGAATGAGGTTCTGATCTGGATCAGACTATATAACTTGCCTATGGAGCTCTAGGATATGAAGATGTTGGAGAGGATTGGTTCGTCGTTTGGGGTTCCTCTATGTGCGGATGAGCTTACTGGAATGTGTGCAAGGCTTGAGTTCGCAAGGATTCAAGTTCTTGTGAACAAGAGTTTTCTATTTCCAGAATCTATTTCTCTTGAAAGTGATGAAGGTGTTGTTCACGATATCCATGTTTCTTATGAATGGGTTCCACATAAGTGTCAGTATTGCCATTGTTTTTGGCATGAAGATTTCTGCTGTTATGCTAAGAAGGGAGATCGAAATCTAAACAGGGAAAAGCTAGTTTGGGCGAAGAAGGATACTGAAAAAATTACTCAGGAGCCACCGACTGGTCCTTCTCACATAGAGGTTGAAGATGCTAATTCCGAATGTGATCTTAGGGAGCAGTTTGGTCAAACCTCTGTTCCAGCAGTGATGGTTGAAGAAGGTGAGGAAAGTGTTGTCCCTATTCCTTCTAACCTTGTTCCTGTAAGTCATAATGCTAGTTTGGTTAGAGATAAAATTGAGAAGTTCAAAAAGAAGCCTGTTTCTTCTTCTGGTTCGAGCTCAAGGAATGGTGTTGATGGAGATGGGTTTAAGGAGGTTAGAAGTAAGAGGTGTAAGTCCCCTAAAAAGTCTATAACTAGTAGCTGTGGTAGTACTCCTGAACATCCTTTTACTGGTAACTCTTTTGCTAGTTTGGAAACTATTCCTGAAGATGATGATGCTGAGGCTGTCAGCTCAACAGCTGGGGTTATTAAATGATTCCTCCAATCTTAATCTCCTCTTGGAATGTTAGGGGGCTTAATAACAAGATTTTTCCTGTTCAAGAGGAGATTCATAGGATGAATGGTGATATTGTTATTCTTGTAGAAACTAAAGTTAGGAAAGACAGAGTAGACTACATCATGTCTAGATACTTTTCTGATTACAGATACGTTACTAATCATCTTTTTCATTGCCTTGGAAGAGTTTTTGTCTTGTATAGAAACTGCATAGTTGACGTTATTAAAGAATCTGATCAGTATATCCTGAGTAAGGTGTCTGTCAACAATATTTCTTTCTTGCTGATGGCTGTTTATGGTCACAATGGTGACGCTGAAAGAACTAAGCTCTGGGAGGATATTGAAGAGCTTAGTAGTTCTATTGATGAGCCATTGCTTATCCTTGGGGATTTCAATGGTGTTCGGTCGGAAGTGGAAAGGATAAGTATTCAACCTCCCACGAAGAAGTCTATGGATGAGTTTAACAACTGCTTGCTTAATGGTGGTTTGTTTGACATGAATCTTGGTGGGCCTTTCTTTTCTTGGGATAACAAGCAAAGTGGCGAACGTTTCATTACTTCTAAGATTGATCGTGTGCTTCATAATGTTCAATTTATTACCAATGTGGAGGACTATTCTGGTGAGCTTGTTTCTAGTTCTGCGGGTGATCACAGAAAGATAGTTTTGAAGATCAGTAATCCTAGGAATTTCAAGTCCCCTTTCAGATTTATTAATGCTTGGGTTCGAAAGCAGGGTTTTACTGAAATTGTTAAAGATGCTTGGAGTATTGATGTGGGGGGTACTAAGATGTTCATTCTTTATAGAAAGTTGGAAGCTGTCAAGAAAGCTCTTCGAAAGTGGAATATTGAAACTGTTGGGAATTTTTTTGATAATGCTAGAACGATTCATTTCAAAGCTAATGAGGCTCAAGCTTGTGCTGACCTTGATCCTTTGAATGAAGAGAAAAGACAATTTGCTAAAGTTTTAAGGCTGGAAGCTAGGGATGCTGAGTTAGCTGAGGAGTCTTTGTTAAAGCAAAAGTCGAGGGTTCAATGGCTTAAAGAAGGTAACATGAACTCAAGGTTCTTTTATTCTTCTCTAAAGACTAGAAGACATAGAAATTGTTTGAAGAGTCTTATGGTTGGTAATGAAAATATAACGAATTATGAAGATATTAAGCATGCTGTTAGGGACTTTTACTTGAAGCTTTTCTCTAATAGTGATTGCGATGGAAATGTTTGGAATGGGATATGGGAAGGTAAATCTTTATCTAAAGAACAAACTGCTGGTATTATGGCTCCTGTGACAACGAAGGAGGTGGATGACATTGTCAAGAATCTCAATAGTGATAAGGCCCCTGGGCCTGATGGTTTTAATGGGTTTTTCTTCAAAACTACTTGGAATCTTATAGGAGATGATACTTTTCAAGCTGTTGTTGAATTTTTTTCGAAAGGGGTCATGCTCAAAGAAGCTAACAGAGCTTTTATAACCTTGATTCCTAAAGGGCAGGATACTTCTATTGTGTCTAACTGGAGACCTATTGCGCTTTGCAACATCTTTTATAAGATTATATCCAAGATCATGGTGAACAGATTGAAGGCTGTCTTGCCGTTTGTTATTGATTCTAATCAATGTGCTTTTGTTGAAGGCAGAGGTATGAAGGATTCTATTCTGTTGACTAATGAACTTCTCAGCGATTTCAGTAAAGATTCTAATAACATATGTGTGCAAGCTGATATTTCGAAGGCCTATGATTTTGTTAGTTGGAAGTTCTTGTTTTCTATTCTCTACAGAATGGGTTTTCCTTTGAGGTGGATTCATTTGGTGGAAACTTTATTATTGTCTACTTCTTATCAGGTTTTAGTCAATGGGGAGACTACTGAACCTTTTTATTCAACCAACGGTATTAGGCAAGGGGATCCTATTGCTCCATATTTGTTTGTTATTGTCATGCAGGGTTTCTCTGAAATTATGAAACGTGGGCTTATGAATAAAATGTATCAAACTATTAAAGTGGCCAAGTATGAAGCTGTTTCTCATCTTGTGTTTGCCAATGATCTCATGCTGTTTATGAAGGCTAGTACTGATAATGCTGATTTCATTGTTGATTCTCTTAGAAGTTTTGGTAATATGTCCGGCCGGAAGCTCAATAATAAGAAGAGTTGCGTGGTGTTCAGCAGGAGAGTTAAGACTGATAACATTCTTAAAATTCTTGACATGAAGGAAGGTAGGATGGAGGATATGAAGTACTTGGGTATTCCCCTCTTTGTTGGTAGACTTTCGAAGAGTCATTGTCATGTGTTGATTGATAAAATGAAGAAGAATCTTGATTCTTGGAAAGCTAAGGTGCTAAGTCTAGCTGGGAGATTGGAGTTGGTTAGATCTACTTTGTCAACCTTGTATTTACATTGGACTGTTTCGTTTTCTTTACCTTCTTCTGTTAATGAGACTATTGACAAAATTGTGAGAGATTTCTTATGGGGAAACTCTGAAGGGAAGAGTAATGTTCATTTGGTGGCTTGGGATAAAGTGGCTCTTCCTCTTAATGAGGGTGGTCTTGGTATAAGGAAGTGTAGTGATATTTCTCGAGCTTGTACTATAAAGAATTTCTGGGATATTGCTAGAAAAAAAGAAAGGTTGTGGGTCAAGTGGATTAATGCCAAGTATCTAAAAAAGGAAACCATTTGGTCTGTGGAAGCTTCCCCCAACTTTTCTTGGTTATTTAATAGATTGATTGCTGTTAGGTGCTCTTTACTATCTTTAGTCAAGTTTCATATTGGTACTGAATCTCAATTTAAAATCTGGAAAGTGCCTTGGTTGGAAGGTAAGTTTCTCTCGGAGTATGGTGATTGCTAGAACTCTTCTACTTCTGGTATTGGCTCTGATGATAAGATTGGCTACTTTATTAAGAATGGTGTGTGGTTCTTTCCTAATAATAGAGCTGCTCTCCCTATTCTTAATTGTATTAGGAGCTTGAATGTCAAAATTTGTGGTAGTGATAATATTTCTATTCTTGGTAAAAGTGATGCAAGACTGAAAGAGATTTGGGATGCTATTAGAATCAAAGGGTGTCATGTTGGGTTCCTATCTTGGCTTTGGAAGTGTAAGATTCCTAAAAATTTCGCTGTCCATGCTTGGAAGCTCTATTTGAACAAGCTTCCTACTATGGATTATAGCAGAAGAATGGGGATTCATGTGGTTTCTATATGTTTGCTCTGTTTGAATGATTATGAAGACGGTGAACATCTCTCTTTTAATTGTTCCTATGCTACTAAAGTTTGGAAGTATTGCTTTGTTGGATCTTTCTCTAATGAAGTCCCAAAGAAGATCACTGACATTCTGAACTGTAGTGTTAGGATGAAATACATATTCTTCTTTGCGGTCCTTTATTACTTGTGGCAGGAGAGGAACAAAAGGTTCCATGAAAGTAAGGAAAGGAGTTCTGATAGCTTGGCGAAGATTATTAGGAGGTCTGGAGAAGATTTGAGCTAAGTTTTGTTGGTGTTGCTTGATTCTTTTGTTGCTCTGTTGTGCTACTGGCTCGTGATAGGATGTTTTTCTGCTGTTGGAGTTCTGCTATTTGGCGGTTGGGTTGGTTTTTTGAACCTGTTGCGGACTGCGTTGGGGCCCTATTCCTTGATAAGGTGCAGTTCAGAGGTGCCTTTCTAGGAGTTTTGGATGATCCTTTTGTGGGGTTCCCCCTTGTGCTTTTCCTGTCTACCTCTTTGTCTGATCCTTATCTTTGGGTCGTTTGCTTTTATTCAACTGTAAAGATAGGATCCTTTTAGTTGGACTTGTTTGAGTTCCAACAAGCATTGTACATATTTACAAACAAAAAAGCAAAAAAAGCGACAGAGTTTTGGCCGACAAAAATAATAATAATTTGTGTACATAAGAAAAAGTCACCCCCAACTAATTTTAGAATCAAAGTAGTCCTCAAACAGCAATAACAGACATAGAATTGAGGCATGTAATGGAGAACTAATAATTTACTTTCACATTCTATTTTCATGCTTCTGCTTCAATTCTGTTTCAGACCCTCCACAAGTTAACATCATAGCCAAAGCTAGCCAAACCTCTCTCAAGGACGGGAGGGAACCAGGTGAAATCCAAATCAAGGAACCTTGCAAGCGGACCACCAAGTATGAAAACTGAAATAAGTGCATGTCAAAAGACTCCAAGAACAACTTTCTTCTTTTCAAAAAGAGGCATGGCAGCCCAAAACAAAATCCCTAAATATCCAACTCCTAAGCCTATGAGTATAAGAATAAAAGCCAGAGCATTGAATAAAAACATGAGAGTTGTGCCAAGAATAAGGACCTATATGAAGAACCAATAAAGGTCTCACCCGGCCATACATTCAGCTTCCCTCACAAAGGCAGATGTGTCGCGCACGGTAATGAGATCCTGAGGTCTCTGAATATATGAAAAAGCTGATAATGGACTCGCCCGACCGATACATTTAGCTGCCCTCATAAAAGCAAATGTGTCGTGCCCGGTAGTGAGATCCTAAAAAGTTTAGATAAACCCTCCCCCACTAAAAGGGGGAGTTACACATCAGCCTTTAGCCAACCCTCATGCCTATCTTAGTTCCCAGTAGGGTTTTCAAAGAAGTATAAAACTGATTGAAGTCGAAAACATGCACATAATTCGATTAAGGAAAAGGTGGTCCCAATGCGAGCTACGCGATACGGAAGAAACCTGAGAACCAAGAAACTCCCGATACCTGAAAGAGTTAGCATAAGAAGAAGCCTGATAAAACTTCCGGAGATATCTGGTTCAGAATTGAAGCAGGAGTATGGAAATCTTCACTAAATAAAATTGCCTCACCATTACATGCCTCAACTCTATCTAGATTGAGGACAAGCTAGACTCTAAGTTAGGGGGGTGATAACCTCCCATTTTTTGATGTTATCTTACTAGTTTTCCTCAGTTTTCCATACTCTTTCTTAGATAAATTAGATAGAATCTTTAACTTTCCTCTTTATTGTAAATATACCATTAGACTAACTTTCCCCCTTTCTCTCCTTACAGAAAAGTACAAAAAAATTACAAAAGCTCCAAACGGTCCCAAGACCGTTTGAGACCAAACTGTCTCAAGACCGTTCGAAGCCACACGGCCCCAAGACAGTTCAAAGCCAAACGACTCCAAGACCGTTCGAAGCCAAACGGTCCCAAGACCGTATGAAGCCAAACGGTCCCAAGACCGAATGGACACCAAATGGTCTGAAGACCGAATGGACACCAAACGGTCCCCAGATCGAATGGACACCAAACGGTCCCAATACCGAATGGACATCAAACGGACCCAAGACCGAATGGACATCAAACGGTCCCAAGACCGAATGAAGGCCAAACGGTCCCAAGACTGTGTAAAGTCAAATGGTCCCAAGACTGAATAAAGGCAAACAGTTTCAAATTGTGAGGACTCGAACGGTTTCCAGACCGAGAGAGTCCAAACAGTCTCCAAACTGAGAGAGAGTCCAAACGGTCTTCACGACCGTTTGGGCCAAAATCTCCCAAACCGTTTGAGTACCAGTCAAAGCCTATAAATAAGACCTGAAGGGTCCTCACAAGACATCAAGTTTCAGACGTCCAAAGGCTACCTCTTTTGATCCAGAGCCATTCCATCCTTCACCCACTGCCCTGAGGCTGCCGGTTTGAGATCCATACTCCATCTCCAAGCTACTTTCTCTCTCATCGACAAAGAAGGTGGGAAGAGGAGGATTCATCATCAAGCAAGCTACGAAGTGTGAAGATCGTTGCTCTCTCTCTCCAAGGGGTCGACCTTCCTCCCTCATTCATAGAGATGACCCACTCTCTCTCTTCTCACCCCCTTCTTTGTTCTTTCCATGAGCGAGTAGTCTCATACACTAGGGTGCGGGGAGTAGCCCCGCTACCCATGTTTTCATTTCATGCTATGTAATTCATAAGTTTGCAATAGATATATACTTTTTTTTCAGTTCAACATCAATCGTTTAATGAATGCTTGTTGCTTGATCACCAACTCGTGTTACTTATTATCTTTTAGTACGAATAGTTTATGTTTGTAATATTACATTCGAATCTCGATTGAATGTTGGTTCTCGATGCATGTAGTCACCATGCATCTGTTTTGGTATCTAGGAGTGTTCTTCAAGAAGTGGAGTAAACTCACTTCCATCATTGTACTTTCATACTATGAAATGGAATCATTTGACGTATAAAAGTACAACCTTGATAAGTCGAGGAACACACTTTGCGAATGGAATGATGTAAAGTACGTGACCATTCATTTGGGGATGGCTGGCTTTACAACATTCCCACACTTCTCATAGTTAGTTCCCTGAAAGGAAACTAAATCTACAAAGATACTAACTATTTAGACTCTTATTGCAGGTTATGTTACTATGTTGCATGTTTTGATCCATGTTTAGTGGTGGTGATAGCCGATCACATCCTAGTGGTTTCTTAACATTGTTTACAACCTTAAGTTTACTTTCTTGCTTTTACTTTACCTGCACTTAGTTTAAACAACCAAACCAACTCTTTGATCTAAATACCAACTGTTAAGGAGTTAAATGAAATTCTAACGTTTTCTATCTTGTTGATCTTGACAAGACCGTTATCCTGTGGATTCGACCCTTAACCATACTACGATAAGACTTCCACGTATCCTAGCATACGTGGGTGGAGTTTTTAATCTAGTATAAGCAAGGCTAAACCTAAAGACTTACTATCTTTAGGATTTTTAGTGGTGCACGCAACTCCACGCAAGTGGAAGCTCCATCAATAGAACATTGGGATCTCAATCCCTTATCTCATCACTAGGGATTCACACCCTTCATCAATTATCATTATCATGTTCACTAGATCTGGGTATTCAAACCCTTGGTTCATCTCTGAACATTGTTACCACTTATCAGATAACTTTTACCTCCAGGTCATCTGACCAAGGTATTCGTGATACTTGTTACACAAGCATCTCACATATCTCACCAAGCATATTCAACTTCTTGTCACCTCTCGCTAGGAAACAAATGAAATAATGTCTCACAAGGCCCATTAACATCATAGCTCATACCTGGTTATGTTCATCATCTCATGATACCTGCATGGTTAGTATACTTGATAACAACCATATCAATTACATATCAACATTATGCAATACAAAGATAACATCACTATTCCCTCATTAGGGTTAGGGTTTCCCATCTTTATCAATTAGGGTTTCACATAGCATCACCATTAGAGTTTCTCATAACATCACCCTATTTTAGGGTTTCTCATAACATCATCCTATTTTAGGGTTTCATATAACATCACCCCATATTAGGGTTTCACATAACATCACCCTAAATTAGGGTTTCTCATAAGATCATCCAATTTTAGGGTTTCATAACCCATTACCCAAAATTAGGGTTAGGGTTTCCCATCTTCATTGATTAGGGTTTTATGATTACCTCATTAATCCAAACTCTAAGTCAGTGCTTCCACATATCTTGGAGCACATAACATTATTTAAGTATTAAATCATACTTATCATTGTTCCATGTACTAGGAACACACATCATCATCATACCTTATTAGGTTGACTTAACCTTTCACTAAGTACATACGACTATGCTCATCATAGTGTATTGAGTTTATTACTTTCATAGGCACCAAGTGATAATTACTCTAACTATATTAATCACCTAAGAACTTTAGAGGTGCTTCCATTTGAAATCATCCTTGAGATACTCTTCAACCACTTATAGGGTTATTAGTAATTACATGGTTTGAATCAATTGGACCTACAAACGGTCTTGGACCAATTGAACCTTCAAACGGTCTTGGTCTAGTTGAACCTTCAAATGGTCTTCGACCATAACTTCAAACGGTCTTGGACTAAACCTTCTAACGGTCTTGGACCAAACCTTCAAACAATCTTGGACCAATTGAACCTTAAAAAGGTATTGGATCAATTGAACCTTCAAACGGTCTTGGACCAATTAAACCTTCAAACGGTCTTGGACCAATTAAACCTTCAAACGGTCTTGGATCAAACCTTCAAATGGTCTTGGACCAAACCTTCAAATGGTCTTGAACCAAACCTTCAAACGGTCTTGGACCAAACCTTCAAACGGTCTTAGACCAATTGAACCTTCAAACGGTCTTGGACCAATTGAACCTTCAAATGGTCTTGGACCAATTAAACCTTCAAATGGTCTTGGACCAATTAAACCTTCAAATGGTCTTGGATAAAACCTTAAAATGGTCTTGGACCAAACCTTCAAATGATCTTGGACCAAACCTTCAATCGGTCTTGGACCAAACCTTCAAACGGTCTTGGACCAAACCTTCAAATGGTTTGAAGACCGTTTAGACCTTAAATGGTCTTGAAGATTGATCAATCCTAACAGTTTAAGACCGTTTGATCCTCAAATCAGAATTGAAACCGTTTGACCCTAAATTAGGGTTTGAAACTATTTGACCCTTGAATGGTTTGATGATGAATTAACCCTAAACAGTTTGAGACCATTTGGTCATCAAACGGTTTGAGACCGTTTGGTCACTTTAAAGATGAAACTGATTGAACCTTAAATTAGGGTTTTGAACCTAATTGAGCTAGGGTTCTGAAATCAATTGAGTTTGATTCTAGGGTTTTATAACCAATTGAATTTGATTGTTTGAAGTTATTAGATCATAAGACCAATTAGTCCTTGTATCCATTGAGACCGTTTGGTCTCTAACGGTTTGAAACCATTTGACCTCTAACGGTTTTGAAACCGATTGGTCATCAAACGGTTTGAAACCGTTTAAGCAACAATTTTGAAACTGTTTGTTCTTGATATTCTTGAGGTGTGTGATAAGATGATGTCATCATCATCAAGCTTCATACCTATGAATTTTGCTATCATATGAATGGTGAATTCATCAATTATTCAAGAAGGAAATAAAAGATCAACATGTGATGAAGAATTGAAATCAATAATAACATTGATGGGT
The DNA here is from genome assembly GCA_963693085.1 of Alisma plantago-aquatica. Lineage (NCBI taxonomy): Eukaryota > Viridiplantae > Streptophyta > Magnoliopsida > Alismatales > Alismataceae > Alisma > Alisma plantago-aquatica. The sequence continues at coordinate 6,416,668 of OY856414.1, forward strand.
TCAAGTTATATAACCCGCCTTCAAAGTAACTTCAAAGCTTCAAGCTTCACGTATCTAATGGCAAAAGAAGATCCTTCAACTATCCAAGGTCCGTTTCCAACTCTTTGGATGCAAAAGATAGCCAAGGCTGAGCATTGGATAGAAGAGAGAAGAAAATGAATGTTGAAATCCGATTTCAACCATCAATTCAAGGTTGAAGATGAACATGGAGCTTACCTTCAGCTTGGGGAATGTTTTCCTCCTGCTCCTAAGCTCCTTGGACGTCGGCCAAAGAAAGGGAAGAAAGTGGTTTGCAAAGCAGTCTTTCAAGTAAGGAGAAAATTGAGTATATGTAATTGATTTTCTAGGAGAGAGAAAGTAGAAGAAAATTCATCCACTTCCTTGCCACATGCCCCGTCCCTTCCTTGCCTTAGAATCCATCCTCCTTGCTCTCATTATCCTCTCAATTATACTTGAATTAAAAGTAACCATTTAAGCATCTTAATCATTATAATATTATTATCCATTTTTAGTGGACATTACTTTTTAATTAACAAATGTGAGTGGATTTCTTCACCTCCTTAGGATATTTCGGTGCCACTCAAGGCATTTGGACGTCCTTGCATTATAGGATTTCAACCACAACCTTTTTAATTGATGGGCACTTCAATTAATATATCTATTTTTGCTACAAAATAATTTTGAGTTTCAATTATGCTTAAATCTTGATTATTTTATCATCAAGATTATGTCTCCTCAAGAGTAGTTCAAACAAGACGCCCCTTTCTTTTTATTTTCTCTAAATGATACCAAGAAACAGTAGGGACATAATAGAGGTGGTATTTTACATATTCAACCCTGGATTTTGGGTAATTTTCAAATTACACCAAAACTAGCATTCAATACACAAACATTATTCAAACAAGCTCCTTCTTGGAACTTAGGCTTGTGGAAGCCATACCTCACCTTCATTCTCATTCTTATGATGATATAACACTTGATGAACATTTATCATGTAAAATTTGCAAGGTAACCCCTTAAATTGGGTAAATTGCACTTTAGTCCAAAATAGGTAAAATATTGTTTCAACATTTTTTCAATAGGACCAAAATTGAAACATAAGCTCTCCTTTAGTCTTAATTGCTTTTCAAAAGATAAAGACAAGAATCTAAATGACTTACTTAAGCAAAACACCCAGCATTAAGGCATAACCCAGGTCAGGGATGTTACAATTATCCACCCCTAATAGGGATTTCATCCCCAAAATCATCAAGAGAAAAGAGAAGGGTACTTCCTCCTCATCTCTTCCTCCAGCTCCCATGTAGCTTCTTCGACGCCACGATGATGCCAGAGAACTTTCACAAGAACTATGTCTTTATTTTTCAACTTTTTGATTCTCCTGTCAAGTATCAACAATGGTCCCTCTACATAGGATATATCTTCATTTAACTCTACCTCTACTGGTTGCAATACCAACTCCGTATCAGGATAACACTTTCTCAGCATGGATATATGGAATACTGGATGCAATCTGTGTAGTTCAGGTGGCAACTCCAACTTATAGGCTACCTTTCCAATCCGTGTAGTGATTGGATAAAGCCCCATAAATCTAGGAGCTAACTTACCCATTTTCCCAAATCTAAGAACACCTTTATAAGGTGAGACCTTGAGATATACTCTGTCTCCAACTTGGAATTCTAAAGGTCTTTGCTGTTTATCAGCGTATGACTTCTGTCTATCCTGTGCAGCTTTCAACTGTTGTTGTATTACTTTAATCTTCTTAGTTGTCTGTTACACTATCTCAGGACCCAAAAGTTGGTATTCTCTTGTTTCATACCAGCACAATGGAGATCTACAACGTCTACCATATAATGCTTCATATGGTGCCATATCAATATTGTGCTGATAACTATTGTTGTAAGTGAATTCTATCAAACTTAAGTGTATGTCCCAACTTCGTACAAACTGAAGGACACATGCCCTAAGAAAATCCTCCAAGGTTTGTATAGTCCTCTCAGATTGTCCATCCGTCTGTGGGTGAAAGGCGGTAGTAAACCTTAACTGCGTACCCAAAGCTTTATGTAGTCGTTCCCAAAAATGACTGGTGAACTGAGGACCTCTATCAGAAACAATAGTGGTTGGTACCCCGTGTAAGCACACTATCTCATCTATATAGATCTGTGCAAGTTTCTCAGCAGTATAGGTTGTTTTGACAGGAAGAAAATGTGCTGACTTAGTCAACCTATCAACTATCACCCAAATGGAATCATGACTTTTGGCTGTTCTCGGTAAACCAACCACAAAGTGCATGGTTACGTGATCCCATTTCCACGGTGGTATATGTAAAGGTTGCATTGTTCTTGCAGGCTTCTGATGTTCATCTTTAACCTACTGATAGACTGGACACTGCATAACAAACTCAACTACATCTTTCTTCAATCCGGGCCACCAATACATATCTTTCAGGTTATGATACATTTTGGTGCTCCATGGATGCATTGCATACATAGATGAGTGAGCTTCCTCCATGACTAACTTTCTTAAGTGATTGGTATCAGGTACTACCATCCTACCGTGGTAACAGACTACCTCATCATCTGACTCATGAAAACCATCACGTTTCTCACTATCATACTCTGATCTAATCTACTAAATCACAGTATCAGCTTGTTGTGCCTCTTTGATCTGTTGTTTCAGAGTAGGTTTTATGTGCATCTTAGCTAACAGTCCTGCTAATAAGGATACTTTAAGTTGTATGTTGTTTTTCCTCAAAGAGACAAGCATGTCTCGTTTAAAGCATACTAAAGAGTTCAATTGTGCCTTGTCCATGATTGACAACGATGATTTTCTACGTAGTGCACCAGCCACTACATTAGCCTTTCCTGGATGATATCAATTGTACAATTGTAGTCCTTGATTAACTCCATCCAACGACGTTGTCTCATGTTCAACTCATGCTATGAAAAGATGTATTTTAGGTTCTTATGGTCCGTGAAAATCTGGAATGTCTCTCCATAGAGATAATGTCACCAGATCTTCAACGTATGAACCACTGCATCTAATTCTAGATCATGTGTTGGATAATTTTCCTCGTGTTTCTTAAGCTGTCGAGAAGCAAAAGAAATCACTTGATTATCCTGCATAAACACACATCCTAGACCATTCTTAGAAGCATCACAGAAAATAATATACCCATTTCCCTGCTCATGTTACACTAACATAGGTGCACTGGTCAACCTTTCTTTCAACAACTGAAAAGAATGTTGACACTTTTCATTCAAGACAAAAGGAACCTCCTTCCTAGTCAACCTAGTTAGGGGTAATGCTACAGAACTAAAGTTCTTAATGAACCTCCTATAGTATCCTGCTAGTCCTAGAAAACTGCGTATCTCCATTGGTGTCTTTGGCTATTCCCACTCCAAGATAGATTCTACCGTTTTAGGATCAACATGGATACCTGAGGCAGATATTACATGTCCAAGAAAAGACACTTCTGATAACCAGAATTCACACTTACTGAATTTGGCCTATAGCTGGTGATTTCTCAGCAAAGTCAGGGCCTGGCGAAGGTGTTTCTCATGTTGTTGAGCATCTCTACTATAAATCAGGATGTCATCTATAAAGACTACTATGAATTGATCAAGGAATGGTCGAAAGATTCTATTTATGAGTTCCATGAATGCAGTTGGTGCGTTAGTTTGTCCAAACGACATAACTATGAACTCATAGTGACCATACCTTGTTCTGAAAGTTGTTTTAGGTCTGTCACCCTCCTTGATGCGTAACTGATGGTATCCTGACCTCAAATCTATTTTAGAGATGATAGTTGCACCACACAACTGGTCAAACAAGTCATCTATCCTTGGCAGATGATATTTATTCTTTATGGTTACTTTGTTTAGCTATCTATAGTCGATGCATAATCGCATAGACCTATCCTTCTTTTTCACAAAGAGAATCAGAGCACCCCATGGTGAAGTACTCGGTCGAATAAAACCCTTTTCAAGCAACTCCTGCAACTGTTTCTTGAGTTCTGCCTTCTCACCAGGTGCCATTCTATAAGGTGTTTGAGCTATAGGTTGCGTACCTGGGATTAGATTAATCTCAAAATCAATCTCTCGGGGTGGAGGAACACTTCGAAGTTCCTCAGGAAACACATCCTCAAACTATCTAACAATCAGAACTTCAGAAAGACTAGGACTCTCTACTCTGGTATCTACCACATGTGCCAAGAATGCGAAGCATTCTTGTCGCATCAGTTTTTCATCTACCATAGCTGATACTAAATAGGTTGGAAGAATCTTTTTGTCCCCCTGAAAAACCCATGTATCACCATTATCGATGAACATAGCTTGCTTGGAACCACAATCCAAGACAACCTTGTACTTTTCTAGGGTGTCCATCCCAAGGATAATGTTGAACCCATGCATCTCAAGTGGTATAAGATCCACCTGAATACTATGTTCTGAAAAAGAAAGAACACAGGGAGAACATACCTCACGCAACACTGCAGATCCAACTAATGGAGTTTCTAATAACAAGTTATCTGCTCTATGAGTGACAATCATATTGCAGTCATGAATCACTTCTCGAGTGATAAAGGAATGTGTAGCACCCAGATCAATCAAAACAAATACAAAGCAAGATGAAGACACATCAGAATGAAATAATTCCATTTGACATGTCACAACTCATGGGTTGACCACTGCCTCCAGCTGATTCATAGCATAAAATCTTGCCGTTGCCTGATGTCGACTTTGTTCTCTATTATTGGATGTAGAAGAGCCAGCTTGGGATGCCTGTCCATGTCCTCGAGTGCCACTAGAAAACTGTTTCCTCTGATGACCTTATTGACTCTGCCTTGGTGGTTGGATTACCATTGTGTTTCCAACTGGACAATCCCTTGCTAGATGTCCTACCTGTCTACACTGGTGACATATTTTATTCTCTTGATATGGTCTAAAAGGTCCAGTCACTGACGTTGATGTTGCACTGGGGGCTCTATTTGGAGGAAAACTACGACCTCTACCCCTACTTGGCGTCCATTGCGCCTGGGTATTGAACCTTGGTGGTGCTGTTGGTGCAGAAAACCTTGGTTTCTTAAAACTTTTGGACCTTTGTCCCTGGAACTGTGATGCTCTTTCCTACTGTTGGTCTGACGCTTCTCAGTCACGGACCTTTCTATCTGCCTAACTGACTCCACAAAGGTGGCAAACCTTTCTCTATTCTCTAGAGAAGATACTGGTGTGGTTAAATCAACGTTCAATCCCTTCTCAAAATGCCAAATCCTCTCCTCATCTGTAGTAGCCATGTGCAGACAGAACCGTAGAAGCTCCATGAACTTAGCTTCATACTCACTAATGTTCATTGGTCCTTGCCTTATCCGCTCAAATTGAGAGATTTTCTCGCCCAGGTAAGTCTTGGGAAAATATCTACTAACGTATTCACGTCAGAATTCTTCCCATATGACTTCAACACCTGGCTTTTTGCCTTCTTCTATGGCCCACCAATGGCCAACACTCCCCTTCAACATGTACATCGCATGTCTAACCTTCTCAGCTTCTGGGATATTAAGAATTCTGAAGGCCTTTTCCAGCTAAGTCAGCCACATGTCTGCGTCTGCTGGGTCAGTTGTACCAACATATTTAGTGGCTCCTACCTGGCGAAGCCGTTCAAAAGTCTTTCCTGCTCCATGTCCCTCATTGTGAGCTGGTGCCCTAGGTGCAAGTGGTGGCATCGTATCTGCCATATGTGTCATAGTCGCCATAAATTGCCCAAACAGAGCATGGAAAGTTGGGTTCTCTAGTATGGCTTGGTCAAGTTGGGGATGTTCAGGTACTAGTTCTTCTCTAGCCTGATCCCTTGCACCTCCTCCTGGTGCAGCAACACTGCTTTCAGTAGTGTGTTCTTCGTGTGATCCAACCATCTTCAAGCTTTACTTCTTCTCTTGAGAATAGAAGTCACTATCAGATAAACTAAAAGACACTAGAACAGACTCAATGACCTTAATCCTAGGTCTCTGTAGACTCAACGAACCTTAAGCTCTGATACCAACTAAATTGTGATGACAAAACCCAAACATCGGATAATGATTAATGCAGAAGAAAACATTAGCAGCGGATTAATGAAATTCACTAAAAATTAAAACCTTTTTCCAAAGAGATCCATTTCCAGGAAACTCTGATAACAAGAACCAAAGTATTACATATACATTCTGATTTACATTGTACATGCCATGTACCATCTCATCTCGAGGAATATATACAACAGTTGCTCTGTTAAATCTACACATAAGCAACATAAAACCTCGAGGCGTTCAAGCCAAAATATCAGATCGATTCACAAAATCACTAAGTATTGACTCCAAGGACTGAGAGTACAAAGACGACACATATGACTCTTATTTACAAGACACGACAATCAGTATCTCCACCTGAGATGTTACTGCTGTCCTTGATGCTGCTATCCTTTTCATGTTGTATGGTTTCTACTTCCTTGTCCTCGTCCACCTAAAAAGGTTGGATCCCACGGGGGTGAGACAATTGAAATTGTCCCAGCGAGAGATATAACTCTCCGCCAGAAACATTATTATTGCAGATAAATAATGATAAACTTAACATAGATTCTTTATTATTAATAAGAAAGATAAATCATTGTTTAAGCAGAATAGATCAATATCATTAATTTGATCAGGAATATGAAGAACATGTATAACATTTATCCATTTTAGGATACACTAAGTAGTGTAACATCAACCGATGATTTATGTATATCATCCTTAACCAAATATGCTACACAGATGATTACATTTTATAATCACACTTATGCCCTGAGGAGATGAAGTATACCGTTCATGCTCCAACCGACCACGATTACGTAAAGCATCAGTTCCATACATAGGTCAATGGAAGTGCCAGACTCCATCACCTAATCTATCTTGGTTAGTGCGAGACCACATGCAGGTCATCTTGTGTCTCTACTGAAATAGCTTTCCAGGGTATACTGGCAACTTCACTATAGAGTTATAGCCCGTAGCATATACTCTCTTTAGGATATGGCCCGTAGCCAATGTCTGGTATTGTGGAGTCATGGCCCGTAGCCATACTCTTATTGGGATATGGTCTGTAACCATTACTGTGCATAGGATATGTCCCACAGTCATTCCTATGAGGTGTAAGGATATATTCATCCATTACCCCCACATATTCAAAAATATGCATTCCAGGAATTCCCATAGGAAAACTTATTTCACCATCACCAACTACTGACGATGATGGATCTATGTCCAGGGCTCTACATGATAATATTTCACTTGATTAATTAAATACATTACAATATTCGTTTAGCATCAATCAAGATTTCAAATAGGAATTATTATGACAAATGCTACAAAGAAACATGTAATACTTCTATCAAGTGCTTTTCAAAGCTTTATAGAACATTGGGATCTCAATCCCTTATCTCATCACTAGGGATTCACACCCTTCATCAATTATCATTATCATGTTCACTAGATCTGGGTATTCAAACCCTTGGTTCATCTCTGAACATTGTTACCACTTATCAGATAACTTTTACCTCCAGGTCATCTGACCAAGGTATTCGTGATACTAAACAAGAATCTCACATAGCTCACGAGGCATATTCAACTTCTTGTCACCTCTCACTAGGAAACAAATGAAATAATGGCTCACAAGGCCCATTAACATCATAGCTCATACCTGGTTATGTTCATCATCTCATGATACATGCATGGTTAGTATACTTGATAACAAACATATCAATTACATATCAACATTATGCAATACAAAGATAACATCACTATTCCCTCATTAGGGTTAGGGTTTCCCATCTTTATCAATTAGGGTTTCACATAACATCACCCTATATTAGGGTTTCTCATAACATCAGCCTATTTTAGGGTTTCTCATAACATCACCCTATATTAGGGTTTCATATAACATCACCCCATATTAGGGTTTCACATAACATCACCCTATATTAGGTTTTCTCATAACATCACCCTATTTTAGGGTTTCATAACCCATTACCCAAAATTAGGGTTAGGGTTTCCCATCTTCATGGATTAGGGTTTTATGATTACCTCATTAATCCAAACTCTAAGTCAGTGCTTCCACATATCTTGGAGCACATAACATTATTTAAGTATTAAATCATACTTATCATTGTTCCATGTATTAGGAACACACATCATCATCATACCTAAGTAGGTTGACTTAACCTTTCACTAAGTACATACACCTATGCTTATCATAGTGTATTGAGTTTATTACTTTCATAGGCACCAAGTGATAATTACTCTAACTATATTAATCACCTAAGCACTTTAGAGGTGCTTCCATTTGAAATCATCCTTGAGATACTCTTCAACCACTTATAGGGTTATTAGTAATTACATGGTTTGAATCAATTGGACCTTCAAACGGTCTTGGACCAATTGAACCTTCAAACGGTCTTGGTCTAGTTGAACCTTCAAATGGTCTTAGACCAAACCTTCAAACGGTCTTGGACCAAACCTTCAAACGGTCTTGGACCAATTGAACCTTCAAATGGTCTTTGACCAATTGAACCTTCAAATAGTTTTGGACCAATTAAACCTTCAAACAGTCTTGGACCAATTAAACGTTCCAATAGTCTTGGACCAAACCTTCAAACGATCTTGGACCAAACCTTCAAACGGTCTTAGACCAAACCTTCAAACGGTCTTAGACCAATTGAACCTTCAAAAAGTCTTGGACCAATTGAACCTTCAAATGGTCTTGGACCAATTAAACCTTCAAACGGTCTTGGACCAATTAAACCTTCAAACGGTCTTGGACCAAACCTTCAAATGGTCTGAAGACCGTTTAGACCTTAAACGGTCTTGAAGATTGATCAATCCTAACTATTTAAGACTGTTTGATCATCAAATCAGAATTGAAACCGTTTAACCCTAAATTAGGGTTTGAAACTGTTTGACCCTTAAACGGTTTGATGATTAATTAACCCTAAACGGTTTGAGACCACTTGGTCCTCAAACGATTTGAGTTCGTTTGGTCCTCAAACAGTTTGAGACCGTTTGGTCACTTTAAACATGAAACTGATTGAACCTTAAATTAGGGTTTTGAACCTAATTGCGCTAGGGTTCTGAAATCAATTGAGTTTGATTCTAGGGTTTTATAACCAATTGAATGTGATTGTTTGAATTTATTAGGTCATGAGACCAATTAATCCTTGAATCCATCGAGACCGTTTGGTCTCTAACGATTTGAAACTGTTTGACCTCTAACGGTTTTGAAACTGATTGGTCATCAAACGGTTTGAAACCATTTTAAGCAACAATTTTGAAACTGTTTGTTCTTGATATTCTTGAGGTGTGTGCTAAGATGATGTCATCATCATCAAGCTTAGGACCTACAAATTTTGCTATCATATGAATGGTGAATTCATCAATTATTCAAGAAGGAAATAAAAGATCAACATGTGATGAGGAATTGAAATCAATAATAACATTGCTGGGTTCAAGTTATATAACCCGTTTTGCTTGAAGAGATGGAGTCGGATGGCATCGTAAGATACTCAATTTTTCTTTGTCATAGCACATAGATTTATAAACCTCAGAAGATGTTCTTGACTATCCTCTCCTTGTTTACCATAGAATGGGCTATTATGAAGCAAGGTGATCCAATGTGCCCTTATCTCAAAATTGGTAGCATTGATGGGAGGAGGTGGCACTAGGTGATAAACATCAACAACTTTAGGGATTGAGAACTCTCTAAGGTCCTTCTGCAATTCTGCTGCTTGCGCTGCTGCTTGAGCTGCTTGGATTTCTTCTTGAATTGCATCTCGAGTTTCTTGCATAAGCCTTTCTCTTTGTGCATTGAGGGCTTGAGCTACCCTTCGGGCTATTTCCTCCTCTTGAGCCATCCTTGCTTGGTTCTATCTGTTCTAGTGATGAAAGGTTCTGTCTATCTTAGGATCAAAGCTAGCAGAGAGTCCAGGACTATTCAAGCGGTGCATACAATAGTCTTTGTTGACACCTGGAATGGAAAGATTTTTTCAGAAGTAAAATTGATGGAGTAGAACTGAATTCAAGAGGATGATCGATTGTATCAAAAGAAAAAGAAAAAACCTAGATTAGCCTTAAAAGAACTAGATTTGACTAACTAATTACGTTGTCCCCGACAACAACGCCAAAATTTGACATGGTCTATTATCGCACTAACAAATTCACTCGGGGGTGAAATCCCAGAGTTTTTACCAAAACCTTATGCAATAATATCACCCACAAGCGGATGGGTCTTATCATAGTATAGTAAAGGATCGAATCCCAAGGGACACCATTTTTAAGAATCGTTTCTAGTCTAGTCTAGTTCAAGCAAGGCTAATATTTAGAACAAAGGTTGATTTGAGTTTAACTAAACTAATTGCAAGAAAGTAAAGAAAAAAATTAAAGTTGAATCTAGATTAATGATGGGGATCACTGGGGTGGTCCCGGGTTTCACCACCACTACACATGCAAACATATCCAATCACAAATATCCAGGCAAGATCTAACATTCCAAATAGAACTGTTGCGAACCCTCCCTGAGGCATGTTTAGGTTTGCATAAGCATCACCTTAGGCATCAGATGTCTCATCGCCATCAAGATCATGCACTTGCAGTTCCGAAGATACATATATCCAACTGAAGCTGTGGCCCTCCCTGAGGGATGTTTAGGCACACAAAAGCGTCATTGTGGGCTAGATGGCTCGTCCCCTCACGGATCATACACTTATGACGTCAAGTAATCCCTTTCTATTTCTAGTCAGGGAGTCAACCACGTTAATCGACATCCTATCCTACATATTGAAGTTCTCGCAACATAGGAAATAACAAGATAAAAGCAAACAGGTGATCAATCTCCAAGCAAACATCGACGATTAACAAAGAAATGAAAATTTATATACATTGCCTTGGAATGTTAAAATGAAAGGACATGAAAGCAAGGGCAATGGCGCTAGTCCCCGCACCCCAATGAAATGAAACTACTCACTCGTGATGTGAGAAACAAGAAGAACAAGAGAGATGGAAGATTCCACCATGAGCATGGTGTAGAAGAGTGTCGTAGCTCAGTGAAGATGATGCGGTCTTCTACACTGTGTTAGAGAAGATCTGGACGAGGAGCAAGAGACACCAAGATAGACCGGGCAGTCTTTCTCTCTCCACCTTCCTTCTCTTTTGTGCTCCTTGCTCGCAATAGTAGGAGCACATTGTGGATGCATAGGTGGAGTGGATGATGGGCGTATGTGCAAGCCTGCCACTCAGCTTGACTGTGGAGATCGTCCTCCACTAGGGGTTGAGTGCTTCTTAGGCACAGCCTGGTGGTGGAGTGGAAGATGAAGAGAAATGGAGGTGGAGGAGCTTTCCCAGGGGTCGAGCACACTAGGTGCATCCTGGTGATGGAGTTGTTGGTGTAGATCGGAGGGAGCAGGGTTTGATCTCGCAAAGGAGCAGCCTGCAGGCGGCGTCCCGGTTTCGATGCCCAAATGAGGACCTTGATGGTCCTATTTATAGGCACTGGTTAGGTCTTCACGTTTTTGGTGTGAGTCCTTTACACGATTTGGACTCCTCATATTTGCTTCACAGTTTGGAAACTGAAAGGCTCTTAATGGTTTTGAGTATTCACGTCTGAACGGTCTTGGAGACAGATAAAAATCCTCATGGTCTTGAGACCATGAGAGTCTTCTTGATCTAGCATTATTTGCCTCCAACTGGTCTCCTGCCTCAGTGCTCTTCAGGGTTTTATGCCCTAGCGGTCTTCACTTCCAATTGGTCCCTGGTAAACGGTCTTCGAGGGTCCATCAGCCGTTCGATCTTGGATCAGCATTCTCGCCTTCTCGTAGTTTCAGTGTTCGGTTTTGCTTCCTGGTCTTCATGGTCTTGCAAGACCGTCCTTGCGGTCTAAGGTCATTGCGATCCTCACAGTCCCTCAATTCCACGCGCTCTCGGTTCTCTTGCTTCACACAGTCTTGAAGACCACTAGGGCTTGCGCGGTCTTGAGACTGTTCCCAGCCCATGCGGTCTCAAGACCATTTGCTGGTCTCAGTCGCGAGGGTGCCGTGTCTATCTACAGAGAAGGTTGTTGTCAGGTGCCGTGGAGGTCGGTTGCAAGTGCGCGGAGGAGACACAACTCCTTGCGGTGGCACCGTGGTGCTTTAGGGTTGCAGGTAGGGTTGGGGACAATAGGGGAGGAGGAAGAGGGGCGTTGGGTGACGGTGGCGTCGATGCTACGGGTGTGAGGACAGAGGTTTGGGGGCCAAGTGGGATGTAGCAGGTGGAGATGGTGGTTAGGGCGATGGAGGTGGAAGACGTAGGTTGCAAGAGCTGCTGGGTGCGTCACAGGTCGACGGAGGTCCAACCGGTCTTGCGCGAGCGGGGGCTCCATGCGGTCTTGAGACCGCAAGCCCTTCAAGTGGTCTTGAAACCGATAGAGGGATGGGGGTTAAGACCGTGAGAAGTGGAGTCAGCAGGGTGAAGATCGCAAGGGTGCAAACCGGAAGGAGGAGGATCGTGTAGGTGAAACTGTTAGGGCAAAACATAGATAGCAAACCGCAAGGGTAGGTTGCATGGGTGAAATCGAGAGGTCCAAGACTGAATGGTTGGATGGATAGGGACTGTTGATCTGTGATCGTGTGGTGATGAGAAGGCCCAAGACCAAATGGATGATCGTGAGGGCAAAACCGCTAGGGGCTGGAGACCGAATGGTGTCCAAATCGATTGAATGAAATTGAATGGATCAAGATCGAATGGTCAAGATCGATTGAGCAGACCGAATGGGCAAACCGCTTGGTCAAGACCGATTGTTCCATTTAATCTTCATAAAAACAACAAATATAATCACAAGTTATTAACAATTCAGCGAATTAAGAAAAATTGAATATTATAGGGTTTCAAGTGATAAAAGTGAATGCGTTGAGTTGAATTGGGCCCATGATGGCGACTCAAAATCATGATGAATGTGCATTCATCAATTTACATGGTCAATACATTGGGTAACAGTCAACATTAGGTGTTGTAGTTATGAACAAATGAACATCAGCAGTAGTACTTAACTCTAGTGTTCTCCAAATATATGGGAGGTGGTAGAATTAGGGTTTAGTGGTTGCATAATGTTATAAAATCCTAATCAGATACATATGAATCTTAACCCTAATCTTGTGATAACATGATGTATGTGCTCATCCTACTAGAAGTGATTATTAGGTGATTGTGCTTTCTCTCTCCTACTTGTTTAACACTAACTTGCTGGTGAGATGAATGTCAAAGCTATGAGAACACTATGTTGACCCCTATGTAATATAGGGTGGTGATTATGAGTAATGTTGGGGCATATAGTGATATTGATTGTGCAAGAGTTATATGAATTAGTCTAATGACCTAGTAAGTGTCTTATGCATAAATTGAGGGATTGATATCCCATAGTGATGTGATATTGGTGGTGACATTATGAATGGCAGTACTAGAAGTGCCATATGATGATGGGACAAGTTTTCACTTAATATGTGTTATATCTTTTGAAGTTGTATCTTATCCTTAATTTTGTAGAGTTTTTAGGGTTTATATGTTCTAAATTGTTTGATGCATTAAAAGATGCCCAATTGGTAAATCTAATCATATGAAACACTAATCATGTAGTTTCCCTATACCAAAGATCCATCTTTTGCATCTGTATATAGTTGGATGGTGAAACAAGTAGCTCATGTGGTAAACTCAGAGCACATATTATTGAATATGTGGAATGCAAGTGGAGACATCTACTGGTATCCTTAAATTGTTGATATATAATGGTATATTGTTTAATTATGAAAGGACCATGTGTGAGCCTACTCTCTACTAATGTGCCATGTACCAAGGCAGATTAGTTGTTTTATAGGACCATAGCTTTATCTGTCATCCATGTATTCTCAAGTCTTTGGGGAGATTTTGTTGTTTTGATGTCGAAACATAGATTTTGGCTTTGTGCCATGAGTGCATGGAAATAACATGTACATATAAATATGTTGTAATATGTAGCAGTAATAGCTTGACAGCCTTTGAACATGATATGTAGCATCTTTTGGCGTATATGGAATACAAATGGATTAACTTGAAGGATTGTTTATGAAATACTTATGCTTGAGATATTGAATTGCAAATGGTTTTAATTTACCCTATTTTATGGTAATAATGTTATTAGTAGTAATCCAGTGCTTTGTTTTGAGTAATTTCTCTTTGTGTGGAAAAGGGCGTCACATTTTGGTTGGTATCAAAGGTATATATTTTCTGAGTCTACAGGGACATAGGACTAGGGTTTGTGTCTATTTTATTTTCCTCCAGTATATCTTATGGTCACTTCTTCTTATGCAGAAGGAGAAGAAGAGAAGAAAAGATGTCAAGAGAACATGAAGAACATGTTGATGAGAGTGGTGTTGCTGCACTAGGAGGTGGTGCAAGGAGGCAAGAGAGGTTTGATGGCATACCAAAAGTGCCTTAAGTTGACCCAGCCATGTAGCCAACCCAGCATTCCAATCCATGTTTGGACAGTTCATGGATACAATGACCTACATGGCAGATAGGATGCATGCATCCCAACCTTGGGCAACTTTCTCTGGTGTTGAAACTCAAGGTTTCTGTGAAGAATTTTGAAAGACTTCAACATATAGGAGCGTTGAAGTATATGGGGCCATCTGATCTAGCTGATGCATATATGTGGCTAACTGAGTTGGAAATGCCCTTCAAAATCCTCAACATTCTTGTAAAGGATAAGGTGAAACATGTTGTGTATCTGTTAAAGAGGAGTGTTGGGCACTTGTGGGCCATAGAGTAAGAGAAAAGGCCAGGTGTTATGATTACTTGGGAAGAATTCCTATAGGAGTTCCTAAGTCATACTTTCCAGAGACCTATTTGGATGAGAAGATTGTAATGTTTGAGAATATTCGACAAGGATATATGTCAATCGGTGCTTATGAAGCTAAGTTTTTGGAACTTCTAAGATTTGTCCGCACATGGCTATAACGGACAAGGAGAGGTTCATTCACTTTGAGAAGGGTCTGAAAACTGAGTTGAAAAGACTAATATCATCTCTAGAGAACAAAGATAGGTTTGCCACTTCTTGGAATCAGGTAGGAGAGTGAATAGGTTTGTGGTAGATAAGTGTGAGACAAAATCCAAGAAGAGGCATGTACAATACCAAGGACAATCTCTTAGAGGCTTCAAGAAGCCTAGGTCCTCAACACCTTAGTCTCAGCAGAGGCTAGTGACTCACTCTCAGTGGGCGCAGAGTAGAGGTAGAGGACATAGCTTTCTTCCTGTAGGAGCTCGCACTGCAATGTCAGTGTCTGTGACAGGTCCATCTAGGCCATGGTACAAGAACGAAACTTGCTTCAAGTGTAGACAAGTGGGGCATTTCAAGTGGTATTTCCCTGTGAAGGATGAAGAGGGGATTCAATAGTTAAGGTAGAGTCAACAAGGGTCGTAGCAGTGACAATAGAATAGTGACAGAGGATGAGAATATGCATCATAGGCTAGTTGTTCATGACAAGCTGGTATAGGAAGAGGGCGACAAAAGGAGACGACTTGATTCTATGTGATGAGTCAGTCAGAAGGAGTCGTTAACCCTCAGGTCATGATAGCTAGGTCAGATGGAATTATTTTATTCTGATTTGTCTTATTTATGTTTCATATCTATTTTGATTGACCTGGGTGTGACACATTCTTTTATCACTAGAAAAGTGATTGCTAGTTGTTCCTTACATGTTAGTCATAGATAAGATAGTCTTCATATAGAAACTCCTTTAGTTGTCACCACAGAGCTGTGAGAAGTGTGTCTGTCCTATGTTCTTTTATTTTCTAGATGCAACATGTAAGTGGATCTCTTACCACTTGACATGCTTGTATTCCATGTGATCCTTGGGATGGATACTTTGGAAAAGTATTGAGTGATCTTGGACTGTAGTGCCAAGGTGGCGATGTTTGTTGATGGTGATGTTTTATCGGTCTTCCAAGGTGATAGGAAGATTCTTCCGACATGTCTAGTTTCATTTACGACGATAGAGAAGTGGATGAGACATGGTTGTGATGTGTTCTTGGCACATGTGGTGGATATCAAGGCAAAGAGACATATTATTCAACAAGTTGCAGTTGTACATGAGTTCAAGGATGTGTTTCCTGATGAGCTTCCAGGTGTACCTCCTCCCAGAGAGATTGATTTTGAGATCAGTCTAGTTCCAAGTACCCAACCTATAGTGTAGACACCATATAGGATGGCACCAACTGAGATGCAGGAACTAAAGAAACAATTGCAAGAACTGCTTGAGAAAGGTTTCATTAGACCGAGCACATCTCCTTGGGGTTCTCCTATTCTATTTGTGAAGAAGAAGAAGGATGAATCAATGAGGTTGTATATTGATTACCAACAGTTGAGTAAGATGATGATTAAGAATAAGTATTAGTTGCCACGTATAGATGATTTGTTTGATCAGTTACAAGGTACCATAGTCTTCTCTAAGTATCAGTTGCCACATATAGATGATTTGTTTGATCATTTACAAGGTACCATAGTCTTCTCTAAGATAGATCTAAGGTGGGGATATCACCAGTTACGGATTAAGGTATATGACATACCAAAATCAGCTTTTAGGACAAGGTATGGTCAGTATGAGTTTGTGGTTATGCTGTTTGGGCTAACCAATGCACCAGTAGCGTTCATGGAGCTGATGAATAGAGTGTTCAAACCTCATCTAGATCAGTTTGTAGTTATGTTTAAAGATGGTCCCGATCTACTCTAGAGATAGCCAACATCATGAGCAACATTTACGTTAGATTTTGTCTTTACTGAGGCAACACCAGTTGTATGTGAAGTTCAGTAAGTATGACTTTTAGTTAAAGGAAGTGGCTTCTCTAGGGCATGTAATATTTGCTAAAGGAGTTTGTGTACACCCAAAGAAAGTGGAGTCAGTGCTAGAGTGGGATCAGTTGAAGACACCTACAGAGGTTTGCAGCTTTCTAGGTTGAGTATGATATTACAAGAGGTTAATTAAGAACTTCAGTGTTGTGGTGTTACCCCGAACAAAGTTAACAAGAAAGGATGTGTTGTTTGTTTGGGATGACATATGTCAATGATATTTTGTGATCCTGAAGGAGAGGTTGACCAGTGCACCAGTATTAGTTCTTCCAGAATAAGGAAAGGGTTATATTGTCTCTTTGATGGATCTAAGAATGGTCTAGGTTATGTGCTAATTCAAGATAAGAACATGATTTCTTTAATTTCGCGATAGCTTAAGAAACATGAGAAGAATGACCCGACGCATGATCTGGAGTTAGCCGTTGTGGTCCATGCTTTGAAGATATAGAGAAACTACTTGTACGGTGAGAAGTGTCAGATCCTCACCGACCATAAGAACATCCAATATATTTGTTAAAGTAGGTAATGAACATGCGACAATGACACTGGATGGAGTTAATCAAAGACTATGATTATACCATAGATTACCATCCAGGGAAGGTGAATGTAGTGGCAGATGCTTTGAGTTGAAAGTCTTCTTCAACTTCATCAATTGAGTAGGCATAGTTGAGTGCTTTGGTGTTCCATAAAAGAGACATGTTGGTCGCCTTGTGACATATGAGTGTTCAGTTGGAGGTGCCCATGCTAGCAGGTCTATTGGCACAGTTACAAGTGAAGATGACATTGAGTTAGCAGATCAGAGATGCGCAACAGAATGATATTGCAGTACAACAAATTTAGGAAGATTTGGGAAGTGAGAAGTATGATGGCTTCCATGAATCTGATGATGGAACGGTGTGTTATCATGGTAAGACACTTGTTCCAGATGTAGATAATCTAAGAATGTTAGTTCTAGAAGAGGCTCACTCTTCTATGTATGTTATGCATCCAGGTAGCACCAAGATATATCAAAAAATGAAAGATCTGTACTGGTGGCCAGGATTGAAGCGTCAAGTTGTTGAGTTTGTGGCTAAATGTGTATCATGTCAACAGGTCAAAGTCGAGCATCAGAAGCCTACAAGGACTTTGTAACCATTTCCTATACCACAGTGGAAGTGGGATTGTATCACGATGGATTTTATGGTTGTACCTCCAAGGACAGCCAAAGGTCATAATTCCATTTGGGTAATGGTGGACAGGTTGACTAAGTCATCACACTTTCTTCCAGTAAAGATGATGTATATGGATGAGAAGCTCGCACAGGTGTATGTTGATGTGATAGTATGTCTACATGGAATCCCAACTACTATAGTGTCAGACAGAGGTCCACAATTCACTAGTTAATTTTCGAAACGTCTACATGCAGTGATGCGTACACGGTTGAGGTTCAAAAATGTGTTCCACCCACAGACAGATGGACAATCTGAGAGGACAATAGAGACCTTATAGGATCTGTTGAGAGCATGTGTGTTGCAATTTTTGGGTAGTTTGGATATACACCTTATCCTGATAGAGTTTGCCTACAACAATAGCTATCAGAGGAGCATCAACGTGGCACCATATGAAGTGTTGTATGGGTGACATTGTAGATCTCCTTTGTATTGGTATGAGATGGGAGAATATTAGTTTCTAGTCTTGAGCTAGTGCATCAGACAATAGAAAAGATCAAAGTGATTCATCAGCAGTTGAAGACAACAAAGGAAAGACAAAAGTCTTATGATGATAATCATCTTAGAACTTTAGGTTCCAAGTAGGAGACATGGTGTACCTAAAAGTTTCTCCTTAGAAAGGTGTTCTAAGGTTTGGGAAAAAGGGTAAGTTAGGTCCCAAATATATGGGACCTTATCCAGTGGTTGCACGTGTTAGGAAGGTGGCCTATAAGCTAGAGTTTCCACCTGAGTTGTACAAGATACATCCTATTTTTCATATCTCTATGTTGAGAAAGTGTCACCCTGATACATCTTTGAATTTTAAACCTATTGAGGTGGAAGTGGATAATGATATATCTTATGTGGAAGGTCCTATTCTTATTCTCGATAGAAGGATCAAGAAGTTGAAAAAGAAGGACATTTTATTAGTGGCATCATCGTGGCGTAGAAGAAGCCACGTGGGAACTTGATGACAAGATGTGGAAAAAATATCCGTCTCTTTTTGTGTAGGATTTCGGGGGCAGAATCCCTATTAGGGCTTTATGGTTGTAAGACCCCAGACCTAGATTTATGCTTAATTGTAACTACTTTGTATAATGAGATGCTTAAAACTTAATATAAACTCTTGGGATGTCTTAATATCATGTGACACACTTATATTTTCATTTTGGTCCAATTTGGTTAATGTTTGAGCTACCTTTGCTATATATGTGCTTGTTTTAGACTAGATTGCAATTTACCCAGAAGTGAGGGTTATCTTACAAATTGTCACATGTTGAGAATATTTCTTGTGCTTTAGCATCATGAGAGAGAGAAGATGATGCAATGGGGCACATTTTCTGCGTCATGTTTGGTGATGTGACATCTTATGGTGACTCTAGGGTTTCTATGGTTTGCTTAGTTGAGATGGTGACTATACTAGGGTTTGACTTTTGCAACCACTATACCACTTTTGGGTGAGTGTAGTGATTGCAACACATGCCTTGGATAGTGTTGTCTTGACCAAGATGACCTAGAGGTGAGGATGGTCAAAACACTTGTCCTCTAGTGGAGTGTCTCGACCATGTATATGGTGCTTAGGGTTTTGGTCGATACCAAGTATGCATGAGATGTGTCTTGATCATGTTTTATCTCTTCTAAAATATATCTATCTTCTTCTTCATCTTTAGTTGTAGACTATGGATCTCATACAATATCTTTCTTGAGAGTAACTCTTCATCATAAGGGGTCATAGACTGTGTGTCGACATGGTGAAACCCTAATGAGAGGATGATTTCATCTCTTTCTCCTTTCTCCTTTGCTTCAGCCTAGGAC
Organism: Alisma plantago-aquatica; assembly: GCA_963693085.1. Classification (NCBI taxonomy): domain Eukaryota; kingdom Viridiplantae; phylum Streptophyta; class Magnoliopsida; order Alismatales; family Alismataceae; genus Alisma; species Alisma plantago-aquatica. The sequence continues at coordinate 6,436,574 of OY856414.1, forward strand.
TATATTCTATCTTTCCTTAATCTCTCCTTTGACCATGGCATTTCTTTCTCTTCTTGAGGTGATCCTTTGGCTGAAGTGTTGAAGCTTGGTTGAAGTTCTTGGAGCTTGATATCTTGGGAGTTGGTTTCTCTTCAAATCAGGAGGGTTATATAACTTTTCCTTCTTCAATTGTTAACATATTATGAACTGACAATAAGTTGTTGTTGTACATATTAAAAATGTGTTCTTGGGGATAGAAGGAATAACATGTCTTAGGGTTAACTTGTGGAGTATTCTTGAGAAGATTACCTTTCTTATAAACCCTAAAACGCCTTGTACCCGATTTTGTAGTAAATGGAAAATGATGTGTTTCCTTTGAATCTTCATCTATGGAACCGTGATATTTTCTTTATGGTTCATTTATAATTGAATAAAAGGAAGTTTTTGGTCTATTTATATGCATAAGAATCTAGGTTTTCTCTCTCTATATAGTACTCTTTTTGTGTTCTTCTATGATCCATAATCTAGGGTTGATGAACACTTGGTATAGGGTGTTGTTCTTCATGTTGACGTTTGGTATTCTCTACTGTTAACCACCTGTGCCGACCTTGTTCAGACTTTTTATGGTGTTGGGCATATATCTAAACTATGGTCAAGACAATCTTTGGTCTTCTATCACAGTCGACACTCTTGCATGTGGCGCTTTTGACCGCGATACACTAAACTCTAAGGGTGGTCGCTACACTATTGGTTGTGATGCAATGTTGTTGCATGGTCTTTTAATCTACCGGTTGACATTTTGGCCAAGATGGTTGAGTTAATGGTCGAGGTGCATGTTCAGGTTATGTCATGAATGTAACAAGTCAAGACTTAGTTGGTTGCGGCCGTGACACCAATGGGTTAAGGTTGTAACACCTTGTGATCATAGGGTCAACACACCTTGATGTGTCTTGATCCCGACACCCCTTGGTGGAGTCACAATCATGATGCCCCATTTAGGTGTCTCCTAGTGTCGTGGTTGCGATGTCATGACTATTTGGTATCATGGCTGTAACATCTTGGGTCGATACCATGTTGATGTGTCTTAGTCATGACATGTGTTATGGGAGGTCGAGAGCCATGTGTTCATAATGATTGAGACACCCATTTTTTGAGGGTAGTCGAGACACCTATATGTATGTACATGGTCAAAACATAGGGTAATGGCCTACATAAGGTGTTGTAGTTTTGAATAGCTAACAATCAATAGTAGTACTTAACCCTAGTGTTCTCCAAATATGTGGGAGGTGGTAGAATTAGGGTTTAGTGGCTGCATAATGTTATGAAATCTTAATCAGATACATATGAATCTTAACCTTAATCTTGTGATAACATAATGTATGTGCTCTTTCTACTTGAAGTTATTATTATGTGATTGTAATTTCTTTCTCTCTAGTTGTGTAACACTAACTTGCAGGTGAGATGAATGTCATAGCTAAGAGAATTCTATGTTGACCCCTATGTAATATAGGGTGGTGAGTATGAGTAATATTGGGTCATATTGTGATATTTATTGTGCAAGAATTACATGAATTGGACTAATGACTTAGTAAGTGTCTTGTGCATAAATTGAGGGATTGATATCCCATAGTGATGTGATATTGGTGATGAAATTATGAATGATAGTACTACAAGTGCCATATGATGGTGAGACAAGTTCTCACTTAATACATTTTATATCTCCAAAGTTGTATCTTATGCTTAATTTTGTAGAGTTTGTTTAGGGTTTATATGTAGTAACTTTATTGATGCATTAAAAGATGCCCAATTGGTAATTCTAATCAAATGAAACCCTAATCATGTAGTTTCCTTGTACCACAGATTCATCTTCAGTGTCAGTATCTAGCTAGATGGTGAAACGAGTAACTCCTACGGGAAACTCGGAGTGCATATGATGGAATATGTGAGGTGCAAGTGGGGACATATCCATGTATCCTTAATTTGTTGATATATAGTGGTATAATGTTTTATTATAGAATGACCATGCATGATCCCGTTCTCTAGTGTTGTGCCATGTACCAAGGCAAACTAGTTGTTTTACAAGACCATAGGTTTGACTATGAGTTGTTTCCTTTACAAGACTGTAGCTTGACTATAATTTGTTGTTTAGCAGTTTGACTGTTATGTCACTGTATTGTAGAATTAGACTGACCAAGTAGTATCAGTGATGATCATGGATCTTGTATGGTACTGATTTCAACTTAGCAATGGTCGTCTGGATTTGAGTGGTATGCCTCAAATCCTTAGGGAAAAATAATAAAAGTGATAATACAACTATTTAGTATATTTGTTTAGGGTCAATGCAAATCACATTGGATGACCCCATGCCTTATGTCTTGTACTATTTAGTTTATAACAATTATACATGTTTATCATATTCCTTTTAAAAGCATAATATGTTCTATTGCTCAGCTGCAACTTGTTCAGCTGCTCAAATAGTAATACCTTCTCTATTTAACTGCTTTATTATATTATTTTGCTTATAATAGACGTTGGCGAAGAGTTATATCTCTTGTTGGAACTTTTGGTCTCACCCCATGGGTTCCACAACTTTTTAGGTAGTCTTGGATCAGGAGGTCGAGGTCGTGGTGTGAGTGCTGAGCAATAAGGAGAGTACTGACTGTTAGAGGTTGAATATGTTGCCAAAGTTTTGTAGTAGAGTCCTATATGTCATCCTTGTACTCTCAGGTCTTTGGGGAGATTTTTTTGTTTCGAGTATTGACACATAGACTTTGGCTTTGTACCGTGAGTGTATAGAAATGGCATGTGTATATAAACAAGTTGTAATATGTAACAGTAATGGCTTGACGACCTTTGAACATGATATGTAACATCTTTTGGCATATATGGAATACAAATGGCCTAAGTTGAAGGCTTGTTTATGAAATAATTTTGCTTGAGATATTGAATTGCAAATGGTTTTAATTTACCCTATTTTGTGGTAGTAATGTTATTAATGGCAATTTTGCACTTTGTTTTGAGTAATCTCATTTTGTGCGGCAAAGGGCGTCACATAGATAGATGGTCTTGGTGCATAGCTATGCTGAGATACTCTATGATGAAGGCAAGGCATGCCTAAGCATAGTTGATCTAGTTCATATTATCAGTTAATAACAAGGGAATCATCTCAACTCTAAAACTTTAAATTGGATCCTATTTTTATTGTTAATTCATGATCATTACTCACATTTTTTATATATTTGAGGCATGTTATAATACCACAAGGAAAGGGCTCAATGTGGAAGTTAGGGTTAAACCTAATTATTATTCTTCAAGCAAGCCTACTCTCTATAGTTGGACTATCTTTTCATTGGGTTGGAGGTGGAAACTGACAACTAGAAGGCTCAACCGTTACATGGGGAAAACTCTACCCCATAAAGAGGTTCAGGATAATTAGGGCCATCCAAAACTACATCTCAACTACATCACTTGTTCGACGAGTGGAAATCCCCGAGTTCTATAGGGATTTAACCCCCATTGGGTGTTCTGCTACTATGAAGTAGGTATATCAACAATCTAAAGGGTCACCTACCTAGTTAAGAACCTACATTGGATAACTTGAAATAGCAAAGTCACTAGCATCTTAGGCTCTAATATCCTATTACTAAAGAGTGGGACCTGAGAAGGGATCCACTACTTAGCATTTAGGAATAAATCCATCCAATCCAAACAAAATTATAAGTATGATGGAAGAGGGTAAATTCATTACTTAAATATGATATAATAAATAGAGTCGTCATATAGTAGTGTAAAATTTAACTATTACAAAATCATTCTCATTATAATTCATACATCGTTCCTCACCTCAACGGTGATTTTACAAAAAGATAAAAATGCATCTAATTTATTGTTGGAGCAGTAGTAGATGGCAAACTGGCCATCCCAAGCTATCCTTGATTCCAAATTCTTGGAGATCATCTTCCCAGATTGTGGTCCTCAAAGATACCTACACATGGGTAGATTGGGAACAAGACCCAAAAGGATACAAAGAATATGTATGCGTCAACAAACAGTGGGTATGTGCATAAATAAACACATTTAGGTATTTAAGAAAAATATATAACAAGAGAGTTTCCATTTAAGAGAGGGTCATGAACAAGTAGGAAAGCTCAAAAGAACTAAGCATGAGGATACACCTCCAAAGAATGAGCCATATGGACATTTGAACCATGAAGTATATAAAGAGTCTTTCAATTTCACAATCCACAAACATAAACAAATGTGTTTAGATAATTTAGACAAAATCTAGTTAATGTATGGACAACACACCACTGAGTCATCGACCTAAGTAGAATTTGTGAAAAGACGCACCCTGGGTTGAAAGACATGCCCATGTATATACAAGTGGTGGAAAGATGCAACGTGGGAAGAAAGACATGCCCTAATGTATGAATAAGCATCTACATTAGTTATCTTTGTCTAATATAACATGCCATAATAGAATAAAATATTTGTTTCTATCAATTACATCAATAAGATTAAAAAACATGGTAGGAGGGATTACAAACCCAATATGATATGAATAAATAGAGTATCAAGATAATTCAAAACAACTACCACTAGAAGGGTATGTAATTTCAATTAAGGAGTAACAATATTAAGAGGTGCCTCATTATGGGAAAATCTATATTAAAGTCAAATTAATGCACAAATATCAAATAGAGACTGCACACACCTAGTCTTCATGACCAATTGTTTAGTCAACAGATATAGCTGGCCATTAGAGTCGAGTATTCATTCAAAGAATAGATTATGTATGTTAGTCAAGATAAAATGAACATATGTATACCTTTTTATTATAGATTTTCATATTTTTCTTGTACTAGACCCCTCCACCTAATGATATATTAGGATATTTAAACTTATTAAGTGAACATAGGATTTGTTCGATATCTATTTTAGTTCTAATATTTATTTTTAGTCATTTAGGTATAACTATGTCTAGATTAAATATATGTGTGGGTGATAACATGCATTCTTCTAATATAGGTCTAGATATATTATTCTCTTCATATCATATAGCTCAACTTAGTAAACTAGGGTCCAGGGTATGCATTACATGATGTTTATTATTGTATCATAATACCCTTACTAGGCAAATCTAGGGTTTATTTCATATATGAAAAATATTAGGATGATGTATGAAACATATCATATTACTATTATGCCACTTGTACACCCAACATCTTCTCTTCATCATCCTGGACATAGTGGTCATGCAGAATCATAGTCCAACCTATGGGTACACATTTACTAAAATGAACATATGCATTTGTATGGTTAGTTAAGGACTTAAACTACTTTCCATAATTATTATAACTTACTATATGTGTAATGTTACTATCAAATCTTTGTATAATCCCATCTAAGTTTCATGTAGTGACAATAACTTGTTGGTTTTTTATATGTGGTTGTATAAACATTGTTATACATTCATATATGCAAGTATGTATGAATAGATACTAGGTTTGGTTTATTTATTGGTTGAGATGATTAAATAGGATTTAGTTATGATACCCTACACATTTACTTCCAAGTATCTAATTTAGTGAATTCATATGAGTTATGTATCGTACTATTTGTACTTGCAATATGAAATCTGGAACTTAGAAGAAAGAGGATTCACCTTCATATTCACACTACTAGTCAAGTGAAAAGTATCCAAATTGAGGAAGGCTTGAAGCTCATCAGGGATCCTCTAAGTTAGACTAAGGTGGTGATTGGGCAACTTTCATAGAGGAAGTGACATCTACCATTGACTTTGCTTCAGGTTCCCTTTAGCTAAGGGTCTCCTTCCTACACTCGTTAGAACTCTTGTGACCAAATGGTAGGCCATCCATAACATCCCAATTTTCTAAAAAAAATAATTCATTGAGCGAAATCATAATCTTTATTGGGAACCTCACAAAACAATAATCATTGCATAAAAATAAAGTTTGATAAACCAACTCAGGATACAATGCATAGTTTCTCATCCCAAACTCATAACATAAAACTCACACTCTAACTTAAACACATGTCTCATAAACATAAAGAAAAATATAATCTTATTGATAGTTCACACCCCACTAGGTCTGGTCTCAGAAGTCCTTGACTTCATTCTTCAGTGGGTCCTTAGATAGCTCTATCCTTGATGTTGCTCCTTTTCTACAGGCATCGCGCCCCTAGCCAAGCATAAAATAATTTGTAAGTGGAATTGAACATATTATAAAACTGAAATAACATATACTTTGAAAAGAAAACATTTAACATCATGAAAATAAGCTTTGCATTTTATAATTGTCTTTTATCTTACCTATATAAGAATCCTCAAATGTTGCATCGAAGTGCCTCTTCTCTTAATACTGGAGTGCCTCTAGAATTGCATCGCAGTGCAATGTATACTAGGAAATCCCATGATTTGTATCGAAGTACATTGTATGCTAGGAAAGCCCATGATTTGTACCGAAGTACACTGTATGTTAGGAAAGCCCATGATGAGGATCTTATATAAGGTTCATTCATTATCTTTATTCTTTACTTTTGAATACTCTTTATTCTTTCTCTTAAACATGAATATGATGTGATATGATAATTCTTGAATATAAATAGTAAAAGGGATTTCATTTATCCATCATTATTAACTTGAATCAATGAAACTATAGCATACATAATACATTCACATAATAACATGTACATTGTACATAATAACATGTAAACATCCAATAATAATGTTTAAAGTGCATGGACCACTTACAAAGATTGGAGCGACTCCTAATAGTCTCCTAATGATGTTGAGGAAATCCTAATTAGCTTTGTCTCATCTTGCCACTCAGTTTGATCCCAAACTTGTTAGGGTTTTGTTCCTTGGAGCTCCCAGTCGACAAAAGACTCCATGCATCCCCTGTCTTCCATGAAGGTTGGAATTCCCAGTCACCCAGGGCCAACACACCTACATACAATGCCACCAAATTGATGGCCAAAGACATAGAAGCAAAACCACACTATCATTTTGCCCTATAGCACCGCCGCATCCATATGCCCTTCTCCATCTTGCTTTTCCCTTTGTCGTGGGTCCTTCTCAAGCTATCTGAACTCCGCGAGTCTAGAGGAATCCACCGCGAGATCACCCAAGAGTCGAAGACCCTTTTTCGGTGTTCATTTTTCCCTGAGTTACAAGTACCATTTTCCTCCTCTTTTGTACTTGTTTCCTAAATTTACGAATCCTCGATGGTCTTCTGCTCTATGAGTCGCGTTTTTGTTGGTTTTGGCTTGTTTGGCTCCGCTGGGAGTCAAGAAACTTGCCCTGCCCAGAGTGTTGAGTTGCAATTTTGTTGCCTCTATGATATGGTGATCGTCTTCTATGTCCAGTCATGGCGGTGAGTACACTGGGTCTTCACCGGCGACCCACGGCCTCCACCTGAGAGTGATGAGATCAGTGGAGAGCCAGGAAGGTTAAGGGTTGAACATTGGTCTCTAGTTTGTAGCTAAGACCGAGATTGGATATCATAGATTGAGCTGTGTAAATATCGGTGTTTTTTCTCACGTGGTTGAACCGAGAAGAAGATGAAGGACAGCCATTTTACAATCTAGTCTTCCCCTATGTTTGGCTTTGTTTTTCACATCATGGGCATTTTTTGTTTTTTTGCCCGTCTTGACCACCTGTGGACTGAGGGTTTTGATTTAGAAGACGGGTGGCAGGTGTTGGCTCCTAATGGGCTAGTTGGGAAAGGGCCCCATCTCCTGGATAACTCTTTTACAAGTGTATTTAATGAGCTTTTTGATTGTCCAGTATTGAAAATTCATAAATAATAAATCATACATCCCAATTTTCCACGTACAAATTGTTATAGACCAGACCTGGTGGGGTGCCAACTATCAATAATATTAGATTTTCCTTTATGTTTATGAGACATTGGTTTAATTTAGAGTTTGATTTTTACATTATGAGTTTGGGATATGAGAAACTATGCAATGTATCCTGTGTTGGTTTATCAAACTTTATTTTTATGCAATGATTATCATATTGTGATATTCCCAATAAAGATTATACTTCTGCTCAATGAATTACTATTTTACAAAATTGAGATATTAAAATATGGTGTCAGAGCAAAAATATAGTTGGCCACCAAGTTTTTTTCAAAATCTCATATAGTTTATGTCCCCTTTTGTAGATGGCTCCCAAGAGGAAATTCGATAAGGGCAAGAAGCACATAGATGGTGAGGGATGCTCTTCCAATGGGGGAAGTGATCATAGTGATTCAGGAGGGGTTAACCCTAATGGTAACCCTAATGCACCTCTATAAGTGCTCATCTAGGCTCTTATCGATGCTATCACTGGTCAACAAGGAAGACAACGAAAACTAAGGAACTAGGAGTTGACCTTATTAGACTTCATGAAGATCAATCCAAAAACCTTCTATGGAGAAGTTGAGACTAATGTATTTGGTCATGTTGAAGCGTGGCTTCTCTATGTCAAGCATTATTTTTGTGACTTAGGATGTCCCATGCCATCTAAAGTTCACTTTGGGAGACACTTGTTGAAGAGTTCAGTATGCACTTGGTGGAAGAACTTCACCAATGCTCGAGGACCAATGTTGAGCCATTGACCTGGGAGGAGTTCACCACTACCTTCTTGAACCATTACATCTCTGAAGTCATGATCGAGAAGAAGGAGATGGATTTCAAGCGCCTGAGGCAATATAAATCAACTGTTAGCCAATATGCAATGAAGCTCCATATGTTGTAGAAGTACGGTTATGGTTTAGAAGAGACACGTCAGGAAAAGAAGCTCATGTGTAGTCTGAAACCTTGTTTGGGCTATGCTTTGATTGGACATGGCATCAAGATACAGGAGGCACTCAAGTCTGCCGTAGAGTTGGTGGATCATCCTGGACATAACTAGAAGAATGAAGCACCCTCAGGAAGCAAGAAAGAGCACAAAAACCATAATGACAAGAAGATAAAAGTATAAGAAGAACCTTCTCCAAACCCACATGCAAAGACTCAGTGCACCAAGTGTAATAGATATCATATAGGAGAATGTAGATATGGAACTAGAGTTTGTTACTACTGTGGAGAGGCTGACCATATTAGATCCAATTGCTCGAAGCTCCTATAGAAGAAGGATCTCCAAGTCAACAAAGAGCCTAGGGAGAAACAACAAGCTAGGATTTTTACCTTTAGTCGAAGCTTAGAGTCGTATATTTTTGAGTATATGCATGATTCACAAGGATGGTTGTGGTCTTACCTTGGTAGGGGAACAACTTTGGTCATATATCAAGTTTTGTATATATATGATGTGATAGAGGAAAACTACAGATGTATCCTAGATGTTTGGGTTTTGTATACCCTGGTTTCACTAGTATCGTGACCCTTTTAAGGGTGGACTAGGATGTTTACTAGTGTCGTAGCCTCTATACCAAGGGAGGACTAGGTTTTTCACTAATGTCATGACCTATATACCAAGGGAGGACTAGGCTATTTTGCAGCTTGACTCTATGTGTCATTGCGGAAGACTCATAATAGTCGAGGACATATAAGATCTTACAATTGTGTATCTCCTACAGATAATTGACACCTAAAACCACTTAATGGTGCCAAAACATGATGAACTTAATCAACACCCCATGAAACAACACTTAGTGAATGGGTAATGCACTGATTGATGGGTAGTTGACACCCAAAAATATGTAATGGTGTTTAAACATGATGAACTTAATCAATACCCCATGACATGACGCCCACTGAATAGTGTAAGTGTGCCCAAAATGGGTAGTTGACACCCAATGCACTTTAATGGCGCCTCAAAGAATGATGAACTAATCAACACCCAGTAAAAATTTAAATGACACCTATTGAATGGGTAAGTGCACCCAAAAATGGGAAATTTATGCCCAAAATAACTTAATGGACCTACAAATGGGTAGTTGACACCCAAATAGATTAATTGCGCCCAAACACTAGAATGGGTAAGTGAGCTCAAAAATAGGTAATTGACACCTAAAAGCACTTAATGATGTTCATATATGATGAGCTTAATCAAATCCCCATGATTGATGCCAACTGAATGGGTAACTGCGCCTAAAAATTGGTAGTTGACACCCAGAAACACTTAATGAATCCCAAACATGATGAACTTAATCAACGTCCGATGAAATGACACCCAGTGAATGGGTAAGTTCATCCATAAATGGATAGCTGACACCCAAAAATAACGTAATGGCACCCCCAAAACATGATGACCTAATCAACACCAGTAACAATGTAAATGACGCCCACTGAATGGCTAAGTTTAACCACACTCAAAGTTATTTAATGTCGCCTAAAATGGGCAATTGACACCAAAAATCCAAATAGACAATTGACACCCAAAGTTATTTAATGGCGCTTAAAACTTGGTAATTGACGCCCGAAAATGGATAGTTGACATCCAAAAATAACTTGATGGCATCCCAAATCATGATGAAGTAATCAACACAGTAATAATTTAAATGACGCCCACTGAATGGGTAAATGTGACCAAAAATGGGCAATTGCCACCCAAAATTACTTAATGATGAAAAAAATGGATAATTGACATTCAAAGTAACCTAATTGCACCCAAACACATGGACTTAATCAATGTTGAGTTAATAACTATAAATGTTGAATATGTACTTAATAATGATGGATACATGCATATTTACTTCTCTCACTTCTATCTTCTTCCCTATCATTTTCCCCACACCTCTCTGATCTCCCATCATCACTTCCCTACTCTTTCATTTTGTATTTGTTTTTTGAGTTACTGAGAGAATAAGTATTCATATCATTTATTCTCAAAAGTATAGCAACATTAGTCTTCTTGGAATCTATATTTCATAACAAATCTAATGATTTTTATTTCGTTAAAAAAATTATCACAACTTGAAAGTTATAACCAAAACAAATTTCTCTCTAACCACATCACATCCACCTACTACCTTCCTATCATTTTTTCTTAAAAGTATGTCAAAATTAGTCTTGTCAGAATGTATTTTTTAAGAATTCCAACGATTTTTATTTCATCGAAAAATCATCATGATTCAAAAGTTGTAAGCAAAATAATTTTCTCCCACATCACATAACCTCCACCTACCACCCAATATATACTTTTCCATGTCATCCTCTCCCCCTCTTTTTCTCCCTCTTATCCATAACACCCCTGACTTGGGTTTTGGGATAACCCTAGATGTTTTGCCTAAGTAAGATGATTAGAACCTTCTCTTAATCTTTTGAAAAGAAATTAAGACTTATGGAGAACTCAAGTCTCAAGTTAGGTCATATTTGATTGATGTTTGAGCAATGTTTGCTTGTTTTGGACCAAAGTGCAATCTACCCAAGATGAAGGGTTATCTTGTAAATTATCACATGAAGAGTGTCCCCTTAGTAATTTATCATCAAAATAGGGAGCATGATGTTAAGGGGCTCCTTATGGAAAGCCTAAGTTCCAAAGTTGAGCTTGTATGGTTAATGTTTGTGGCTTATGTACCAATTTTGGTGTAACTTGCAATTTGCGTAATATATGGGGTAAATGTGCAATTTACCACCTCTAGAGTGTTCCTAATCTCTCTTGATATTATCTAGAGGAGAGAGAAAGGAGGTTTGACTTGTTTGAGTCTTTGTTGAGTGATGACACTCTTGGTGATGATAGAACCATGGAATGTTGAGTACCTTGAACCCTAGACGAGGTTGTATCGAGTTGTGAAGGTCATATGGGGGTGCCTATCGGTTTAGAAGCCATGGAGCGAGTCCCCTATTAGTTTGGAAACATTTTTGAAGCATCTATATTGGGCTAAACACCTCAAGAAGGTGAAGCCTATCGGTTTAAGACTTCCTTGGAAAAGTTGTATCGGTTTTTATACCAAGTAATGTCGAGTTGTGGTATCTTGTCAAGGAAGCTATCTAATGGTCGATATATCACCCTTGGGTTATCCACAGGAGCCTTTCATGTTGAGCTACACATATTGCACAATATCACCATGCATGGAAACATGTGTCACCCATGTACATATGGTGATGACACCTAGCATGCACTCTCTTTCATGACTATATATACCTCTCTTTTCACCTCCTAGTAAACCCTTTGATCCCTTTACCTTCTCTTGCTTGGAGGATGATCCTAGGACATCAAGGAGGAAGAGGAAGGCTGAGCTACTTGTCTAAGGTAAAGCCATGATCATCTCCTACCTTGGAAAGATTATGCTTCTCGAGCCATGTTTTCTTTCTTACCTTCTTCACCTAGTTCTTTACTATGGTATCTTCCTTCCATGTAGAGGTATTGTGGTCAAAGTCTTAGACTTTTATAAGTCGTCTTCAACCTTGGGAATGTGAATCTTGGAAGCTTGGAGATTTAGTGGTGATCTTGAGGTGGGTTATATAACTCTAAACCTACTTTGTTATTATCACCTTTCTACATGTTCTCTTGCTAGTTATCTTTAGCTTGTTATCCCTTGCTTGCTAGTAGATTTACTTGGTAGCCTTGTGTTCAGTTTTGAGAATAAAACTTTGTTAAGTTGCTGCCATAAGTTGCTCTTTTCCTTTACCTTGTTAATATTGTCATCTTGATTTAGAAGATGACTAAATTGACATGATGTGCTAAACTGATATGCATGTAATCGGACATGCTAAACCGATATGGTTTCATCTAAACTGATATACCTACCATGATGGGTTTGTCACGACCTAGTGGTGACTAGTGAAGAAGAGTGTTGAACCTTGATTCTTTTAGTTGAGTATGGAGGTCGACATGGGTAACCCTAATCCGATACATGTAGTTCGACACACATGTAATCGATACACCTAGATTTGAAGAGGGAAGCATCTCCCTTGAGATTCAACTGATACTCCTCTAAACCCTAGTGCCTGACATCTTATGGAGATCTATGTGGCCGATACACAAAGGGGCACATAGGTCGATACCCTAGTTGATGGTGAGGCTGATACCCTAATGGATGGTGAGGTCGAGACCCTAATGGATGGTGAGGCTGATACCCTAAGGGATGGTATGACTGATACACTTTCTTATGCACCTCTAGACCAATATCCTTTATTGTACCTTGGCTGACACCCTCTCATTGAGGTGTTGAGCCCGATAAAAAGTGATGATAAACTGATACTCATCCTTGAGTATGGTGGTCGATACCCTATTGGGTTGAAAGGTCGATACATTAGTTTAGTATAGTGGTTGATTCCCTAGTTGATTGAGAGGCGGATACACTAATTGATAGTATGGCCGATACCCTAGCTGGTTGAGTTGTTGATACATAATAAAGTGGTGTGATCTATACATAAGGTGATAGGGTGACCGATACCCTAGTATGCAACAATATCAATATACCTTCTCAAGTACTTTACAATCGATACCTTGATGTATCTAGGCTGACACAATAATATGTGTCTAAACTGATACAAGGCTTGATGTGTCTTGGCCAATACAAGTGAAGATTCTTAGGCCGAAACAATCATATGTGTGTAGGCTGATACATCTAGGCCAATACACCTTGATGAACATGAACCGATACACTTTGATGAGTGTAAAAGTGTACACTTGGATATAACGAATTGATACACTATTAGGTAATGAGATGAATGCAATTCAATAAGTATGGAAATGGTAAGCCTTAAAGTGAGCTCAACTAATGTGATAAGTATGTGGAGATCAATACTCTAATATAGATGAGAGAGAAACCTGTATATCTCATATGGGAAAGGTAATACCTCATGTTGATAATCAATTGATGATGAATAATGAAAATATTAAGTATGCTCGAATACTTATAGAAATATTACAACTTTTATGATGAGAATTAAGGTGTAATTTATAATCATGAACTTGGAACCCTATTTGACAATAAGAGGAAATCCAAACCCGAAATAAGGGAAGGATGGAAGTTGAATGATTCTCCATGTGATATTGTGTTTACATGAAACCCTAATTGTGAAAATGATTAGTATAGTTAGAGAGGATCTATGATGTACTATCATGAAACAAATTATATAAGGCTTTGTGAGCCATATGGAATGGTTGCACAATAACATGATATGTGTGGGTCTAATGACCTAATGATACTTGTTACCTGGTAAAGATAACGTTGTTCAGTAATGAACTAAAGGTTTGATACCCAAATCAAGCGTAAACAACATGAGGCCTAATTCTGATTAGAAATCTCATGATATCCTATTTGTCTTAACTAAAGGTGTTTAAAGGTATTTTAATATTCCCTGTTTTTAAACGTAATGATTACAGGTTGTTATGGCAAGTTAGTACAAATGATGTGACATGAGTAATACTCATATGTTTAATAAGGCCTGATGAGATGATAATGAATCACCATGTGTACTCTAATGGGTCTTAGGACCTAACAAAGGTGTAATAACTAATGGAGGTGGTATCCTCTGGAACTGATACAAGGAAGTGATAATCCATAACAATATGTGATAATGATAGCCTAGTGAGGCACATGTTAGGATAACACAAGGAAATGAATAAATGGTCTTATGACCTGATGATGATCTACTGTCTTATGTGAAAAGATAATTCTCTTATGATGAGATGAGGAGTTGTTACCCTAAGGTATGTGGTTCTGATGATGGAAATGTAATGAATGATAAGCATCAAATGATTATGTGAAAAGACCATCCTCAGTAGGTTCCTATATGTTCTGGTAATAAGTTAAGTCCTTTCTTTTGTAGAATTTGTTTATGGATTGTAAAATGTAACTTGGTTGATGCTAAAAGACATTATATTGGTGTAATTAATCAAGTGGAACTAAGAATGTAATTTCCATAGCCATAGATCCATTCAGTGACCGAACTTGCTGAATGGTGAAACGAGTTTAACTCGGAGCGCATATTGTTGAATATGCGGGGTACAATTTGTATCCTAATTTCAGGAAAGAGTGCGGTCAGGACCGTAGCTCGAGCACCAAGGAAGAGAATGACTGCATGCCATGACTCAATATATACAAAATAGGAATGATGGAAGAAGGTCATATCCTGAACAGAGAACATGCTACACGTTGTATCTCTATAGCGAAGAGACTCTATATGCCAGACTAGTTAAAATGCAGATTGACTCATATGTCACTGCCACTCTCGTACTGACAGAGGAAGATGAGGTCATGGATTCCGGCTCTTTCATAGACCTTTATGGCACTGATGAGGTGAGGTAGTGGTCAGTTGGAGATGAAAGTTATATGCTCATCTTTATAGGGCATAAGATTGATTGAAGATGTAATCAGCCGTAGAATGTATTTGTTTAAGGATCATTGGTTGAATCCTTGATTTGCTTTTATATTGTTTAGTTTATAACAACTATATGTTTTCTTCATATCCCTTCCAAATCAATTACATAATCTACTATTCAGTCATGGTTATCTGGACTATTCAGTTAAGATATTATTTGTTAAGTTCACCTTCTGTTTAAATAACAATATACCCATGATAATAATAATGTTGGTGGAGAGTTATATCTCTCAGTGGGACTTGTTGTCTCATCATGTGGGTTCCAAAACCTTTTAGGTGGACGTGCACCAAAAGGTAGTGACCGTGTATCTAGGAATGAGCATAAGCAACAGAAACAGCAGTAACAGCTCAGGTTGAGTGTGTTGTTATGTGTCTAGTAGATTATCTTTCTATGTGTCATCCCTATACTCTCAGGTCCTTAGAGATAGTGTTTTTATCTAGTTTTGTGATCGAATTGAGATTTTGGCAAGAAATGACTCAATGTGTAGAGTTGCTTATGTGTGTGTTTTGGATAAAACAATTTCTGTCTGATATCCTGGTTATATGAAGGATCGATGTATGTATTAACAAGCAATGGTGTACTTGTATATATAGCCTTGGGCCTTTTGTGAAAATTCATGGCAATCAATCTTTGTGAAAGAAAATGGTTTTAATTTTTAGTGATTTTTGGTCATTCGTTGTTAATGGTTGTTTCTGCATGGTTTTGAGTGATGACGTTATCATTTGGATAGTGGTTGTCACATTACCTGTTCTCCTCTCCAGCTACCTCCAACTAAACCCCTCTACTAACCTAAAATTACCCTACTATGCCAGCACAACATCAGTTTTTAAAACTATCTTTCTGCCACCAAGCCACTCCAGTCCTACGGGTAAGTTGCGTGTGACATGAGCTACACGGGACAGGATGATTTCTGCCAAAAAAACAACTCTTCATATGCTCATCTTCTCTTACATCACCTTTTCACCTCCTTCACATGTCCCACCACCTATCTTTATATCGTACTTGTGGTACATGACAATTTCACTAGCCGCTCTCTCTTTCTGACCCATTTGAACTCAGAAATAATTTATTGCATACACTATTGAATCCATTGAAGCATAAAACATTAAGAAAAAAGATACACACACCTATTCCATACTCATCTTTACATCCAAAAACACATACAAATTGCTCGGTACCTATTTTATACATACATGATATGTATTTTATTCACCATTTGTAGAAAAACTACACAAAATGTACAAAAAGTTTGAATCTTAAAGACCAATTTTAGGTTGTTATTGAGTTATTGGTTAGCAGCAGATATATTTTTATAGGATGTCGTTATATAAGGAATACACTTTAGGACACAAAACAATACAACAATATGGAAAGAAATGAATTTTTTAATGTCATTTTTAGATTGTTATTGAGTTGATTGCCTATACCAAATATATTTTTATTACATATTTATACAAAGAATGTACAATAAATATACATACAAACACAAGATTACATGCATCTATACACAAAAAATAGACCTATTAGTGGAATTTTATGTAACCCTTGGTCAGATTTAGTTTTGATTTGTTTCAGTGTGTGCATAATTGTGTGAAAAGTAAGTGACATGATAAAACATTAAGACTGTAAGGCCCCCGACCTAGCTTAGTGCTTGGGTGTCCTTGCTTTTCTTAACAAGATGTTTGAACCTTAATCTAATCTCTTGGGATGATTTGATAACATGTGGTAATCTAATGTTTTTAGTTTTGTCCTGTTTGGATGTTGTTTGATCTATGTTTGCTTGTGTTGGACCAAGTTGTAATTTACCCAAGTTGAGGGGCTATCTTGCAATTTGTCACATGTAGAGTATGTTTCTTGTACCTTAGCATCATGAGAGAGAGAGAGAGAATTATGTAAAAGGGCACCTTGCTTGGACCATGGTCGATTATGTGGCATCCTATGGTGATGGTAGGGTTTGTAGGGTTTTGCTTGGTGGTGCATGGTGTCAACCATGTTGATGTTGGTTGAGTGTTTCAACAATGTTGGTGTGTCTTGTGAGTGTTTCAACCGATACACCTTCTTTGTAGGGTGTTGTTTCTACCCTTGGTGTGTCTCGACCACAACTAGGGTGGTGGTGACCCATGTGGTCGATACCCCACCTAGCTTGTATCACCATATGTAGCATGCAAGTGTTTAGTGGTTTCATGGTTGTTTTCTTGGTAAACAAGTGTTGTTTTGGTACCCTCATGTGCTGACACCTCATAACCTTCCACCTCCCTCCTACCCACATGTATATAATATCTCTCTTCCTCCTGTAAGTAACCCGTTTAACTCTTTTTCCTTCTCGTTTCTTGCTTGGCCGACCTTGGAGCTTGGTGGAGCTAGAGGGTGCTTCTCTTAATGCTTTGGTGGTCGATCACCTTTGCATGTGGTGTTCTTGAGCTTGATCATCCTTCTTGTGGCGATCTTTAGTGATCTTCTTCCTTGGTAAGTTGTTTTGAACCCTTGATCTCATTTTTATTTGCAGTCTATCTTCTTCTTCCTTCCTCTCGGCCATGAGACTATGGTTCTACCATGGTGATCATCTTGAGAGAAACTTCCATTCACAAGGGTCAGAGACTATGTTTGACATGGTGGTACTGAAGTGGGAGGAAGCATTCTTCTCTTTTCCCTTTCTTCTTCTTCAATTCATCCTAGAGTTTTTCACCTCTTGCATGAGCTCTTCTTTGATCTTGGTGTTCTACTCTTTGGAGGTGACCTTGTGGCCGAAGTGTTGATCTTGGTTGGAGCTTCTTTCTTCTTCCTTGGAGCTCGTGATCTTTGGAGGTTGATCTCTCCATAAGGCGGGTTATATAACTCTCTACATTCTTCTATTATTCGTACCTTATTTGTGCTTGCATGCTACTATTTTCATATTTAAACATGATGTTGAGAGGGTAGATGATGCTCCTATGATTTTCGACGTTTAAGACTTGGTAGTACTCTCATGTGGATTACTCTCTTTCTTAATCCTAATTTCTTGTACCCGATATGGTATGTGATGGTTGAGGTGATATTGATGCATGCATCATGACCCTTGTTTGTATCACCATGTTATGGTTTGACTCTCATGTTTTCGTGTTTGTATCACCGTGTTATGGTTCGGCCCTCATGTTTTCTTGAGGTTTACGATTAGTTTTTCTTGAGGTTGAAGCTTGGACTTCTTTATTCTAGTTTGGTTTCTTTATTCTAGTTTGGTTTCATGATGGTTTCAGGGTTTTGATGTTCATTTTGTGTGGAGTTTCTCTCCTTAGTGGTTGTGGCGACCGCTATTAAACTAACAACTAAATCGTCACAGTAATTACACAAAATAACCATTAGTAGCGGATTAATGAAGATCACTAAAAATTAAAACCATTTTGTAAAGAGATCCATTGCTAGGAAACTCTTAAAGAAAGAACCAAAGCAATATATACATCATGGTTCACATTATACATACATTGTACCATCTCATCTCGTGGATATCATATACCAGTTGCTTTTCCCAAACTTAAACATAAGCAACATAAAACCTCGAGGCGTACAATCCAAAATCTCAGTTCATTTATAAAACCATTACGTACTAACTCTCAAGGACCTAAGAGTACATAGATGACACATAGGACTTCTATCTACAAAGCATGACAGACAACACACTCAACCTGAGTTGTTACTGCTGCCCCTGTTGATGTTGTCCTCCCTCTGTAGTACGATCACTACCTTCTCATCTGTGTCCACCTAAAAATGTTGGGACCAATGGGGTGAGACAAAAGTCCCAGTGAGAGATATAACTCTCTACCAACAACATTATTATCACAGGTCAATAGTATAAAATTGAGTAGAGGATCTTTTATAATAATAATCAAGATTAATCATTGTTTATAAGCAGAATAGAGCAATATCACCTTTTAAAGCAATGCAACTATCTATCATAGAGCAATAAATCATATATCCACTTTATAAGGAATACGAAGAACACATATAACATCTATCCATTTAAGATGTATAAAAGTAGTGTAACATCAACCAATGTTTCCATATTCAATCCTTAAGCAAATATGCTACACGGCTGATTACATATTTACAATCACACTTATGCCCTAAGGAGATGAGGTATTCCACTCATGCTCCAACCGACCACGGCTATGTAAAGCATCAGTACCATACAAGGTTAAAGGAAGAGCCGACTTCTAAGACCCCACCTGTATCGGTCAGTACTGTGATGACCCGACAGCAAATCAAGCTGTCACCAGTAAATAATTGCAGAATAACCATATGCATCGGATTAACAACATCACTAAAAATTAAAACCATTTTTCAAAGAGATCCATTTCTAGGAAACTCTTAAGAAGAGAACCAAAGTACTATATACATCATGGTTCACATTGTACATACATTGTACCATCTCATATCGAGGATAACATATAACAATTGCTTTGCCAAAACTATACATAAGCAACATAAAACCTCGAGGCATACAAGTCAAAATCTCAGATCTTTCATAAAACTGCTACGTACTAACTCCAAGGACCTGAGAGTACAGAGACGACACATAAGACTTCTATCTACAAGACACGATAGACATTTACTCAACATGAGATGTTACTGATGTCCCTGATGTTGTTGTCCTCCCTCTGCAATATGGTCTCTACCTCCTCATCCGCATCCACCTAAAATTGTTGGTGACCAACGGGGTGAGACCCATGTCCCAACGAGAGATATAAATCTCTGCCAACAATATTATTATCACAGATAAATAGTATAAAAATGGGTAGAGGATTCTTTTACATTAATAAGTAGGATTTAATCACTATTAAAACATAGTAGAGCAATATCATATTTTGAAGAATTACAACTCTATATGATAAACTAGTAAATCATCTATTCATTTTATAAGGAATATGAAGAACATGTATACCATCTATTCATTTAAGATGCATAAAAGAAATGTAAATCAACCAATGTTTTCTGTATTCAATCCTTAAGCAAATATGCTACACAGCTGATTATATATTTACAATCACACTTATGCCCTAAGGAGATGAGGTATACTGCTCATACTCCAACTGACCACTGTGTAGTCAAAATCGGTACCATACAAGGTCAATGGAAGAGCTGGCTGCCAAGACCTCTTCCGTCTCGGTCAGTGTGAGACCACTAGTAGGACATCTCGTGTCAACTGCAATTAGCTTACCTGGGTATACTGGTATCTTCGCTATAGAGCTACAACCACATCATGCACTCTCTTCAGGGAGATTTTAGTTATCCATCCCCGACATTCATCTTCATCGGGAGATTTTACATCCCTCCTGGATTATAATGAAGATCTCACATAAATCCCTCATTAGGATTTAAGGATATTAGCACCCATCGCCCCCAAATATTCTAAAATATGTGCTCCAGGTAATCCCGTGGGAAAAACCTGTTTCACCATTCAGTAGCTACTGACGCTGATGGATCTATGGCCAGGGCAC
Source organism: Alisma plantago-aquatica (assembly GCA_963693085.1). Lineage (NCBI taxonomy): Eukaryota > Viridiplantae > Streptophyta > Magnoliopsida > Alismatales > Alismataceae > Alisma > Alisma plantago-aquatica. Next base: position 6,457,310 of record OY856414.1, read on the forward strand.
TACATGATGAAATTCCATTTGATTAATTAGGTGCATTATAGTATCTTTTAGCATCAACCAAGTTCCCTTTATAAAAAAAGCATCAACCAATTTTCAAACATGAATAATTATAACAGATGCTACAAAGAAAGGTGAAATGCATCTATCAAATACTTTTCTAATCTTTGGAACACATATAACATTCAAGATCTCAATCCCTTATCTCATTACTGGGAATTCTCATCCCTTAGCATTATCATCATCATGATTGCTAGAACTGGGAATTCAAACCCTTAGTTCATCACTGAACAATGTCACCTCTTATCATGTAACCATTACCTCTAGGTCCTCAGACCAAGGTATACATGATACTTGTCGCACAAGCATCTCACATGACTCACAAAGCCCATTTAAATTAGTATCACATAAAACATCATAGCGCATACCTAGCTATGCTCATCATCTCATGATACCTACATGGTTAGTATTTCATGACAACAACCATATCAAATACATATCAACACCATGCAATATAAGGGTAGTACCATTATTCCAACATTAGGGTTAGGGTTTCCCTTTCTTATCTATTAGGGTTTCTAAATCATACCTTCGCCCTTCATTAGGGTTAGGGTTTCCCATTATTAACCATTTAGGGTTTCAAGATCATATTATCAAGGATCAAACCCTAATTCATATTCTACACTTATTAGGAGTATTAATGTATGCTCATTACATGATTATCACAAAAGTATGAGTTTCTCTCTCATCCTCACTAGGATGTTGATTACTTCATACTCTATTAAGTCTGATCAACCTTTCCTTCAAGGTACATTGGCCTACTTAATCAGTACTCATTAAACTTCATTCATCTTAATATATGACTTGATATAAGACGCTTCATGTGTTACTCCATCAAGTACATTGCATCTAAGGTGCTTTCCTTCATATGGGTTTTGAGGTGCTTCCACCATATTGGGCAAAGAGGTGTATGCTTTCTACCCATATCACCCAAGAGGTGTATGTGTGCTTACCATATTGGGTAAGAGGTGTATCATTGCTTACGATATCACCTTAGAGGTGTATGTGTGCTTATCATATTAGGTAAGAGGTGTATGCTTGCTTACAATATCACCTTAGAGGTGTATGTGTGCTTCACACCATATCAGGCAAGAGGTGTATGCTTGCCTACCATATCATCTTAGAGGTGTATGTGTGCTTCACACCATATCGATCAAAGAGTGTGTGTGTGCTTCACACCATATCGGGCAAAGAGGTGTGTGTGTGCTTCACACCATATCGGGCAACAAGGTGTGTTTTTGCTGCATGCCATATCGGGAAAAGAGGTGTGTGTGTGTGCTTCACACCATATCAAGTTTCTCAAATTAGGGTTTGCATATCGGGTTAGCCCCTATGCTCATATCTTTTCATACCTTCAAGGTACCAATCCTATCAAGTGTTGAGTGACAGGCTATACAACTGGTTAAACCTTTTACAACCCATTGTACAAACTGATAGGGGTGTGGGGTTTCAAGGTATATCAGTTTCCATATCATATAGGGTTCCATCACCATATCGGTTTGGAGGTGTGTGCTTCAACCTGATATCAGTTACCCTGGATGATGTCTGTAAGGACCCTGGCCTTCGTTTTGGGCATACCCTGTTTGTTTTGCCTAAACCTGGTGCTTGGTTGCTTGCTAATCACCTTTAGTAGTGATTAGGGTTTTCTTGTGCTTTGTTGAGAGCTAGAGGTGCTACTTGCAAAATAACCTAAGTTAGGGTTGGAGAGCAATTTTGTCACCTTGAGAGATGTCTTTCTCTCTCTTTGCTTCCTCTAGGGTTGAGAAGAAGGTTTGGGCTCGTGCCTGGAGTTGTCTTGGGCTTGGTTGAGCTCTTTTGGGCCTTGTTTTCCCTTGTTTGGGCCTTGCCTTGCTTGGTTGAGCCCTGTATCAGGCAAGGATACTTTGTGTCGGCCATGGGGTATCACCCATGGTGGTGTGTCAGCCATGGGAGGTGGTGTGTCAGCCTTTGACCTTGTTTGACCTCTTTGCTTTGGTTGTGTCAACCTAGCTTGGACATGTGGCCGATCCTTGGTTGAGTGGTGGCATGGCATGTGCATGTGTTTTGCAAGGTGGTAAAATGTGTGGACAAGTATCCCTTGGTAAGGTGACACCTTGCCTTGGTTTAACCTTGACCCTCATCTATATATGCCTTGCCTTTCTCTTCCTTGGGAACCCTTTTAGCTCTTTTGTTGCTCTCCACTCCTTGTGTGCATGAAAAACCTTCCTTGGAAGCTTGGTGGTCGATCCTTTCCCCTTGGTGGAGATCCCTTCTTCTTCCTCTAGCTTGGTGGCCGAACCCTAGGTGGGTCTTGTTCTTTGGTAAGCATCTTCCCTCCCTCCTTAGCATCTTATTCTCCATCTTGCCTACTCTTCAGCCATGGAGGTTATGATCCTTGTTCCTTTTCTTGAGGTGGCTGAAAGTGGTGTGCTTGGAGCTAGGAGCTTGGAGCTTTGGAGCTTGAAGAGTTTGCTTAAGGCGGGTTACATAACTTCTAACCTTAGCTATACTACCTTCTCTATGTTGCATGATTCTTATATGTTGATAATCGGCCATGCATGTTATGTATCTAGCTCTAGTACATGCCGTTGAACTTATGGATATAGTGAGCATGATGTTGTTGATGTTTATATGCCTTTGGATCTTATTGGCTGAGCTATAGTTGGGGCTTTCTTTGGTAGCTACACTCCTTTCTCTCCTTGGTCTAGAGAAGTGAGTTTGAGCTCTAGTAATGTGGGCAATACCCCTCTCACGTTTAAGTTGAGAGGCTAGCTTATGTTCTAGTTGCTTGGGTGACACCCTCCTCTAACCATGGATTTGAGAGGTGAGCTTTTGGGTAGATGATGACCTATGTTGAGGTTGATCTTTGTGGTTGCTCGATTTGTGATAGAGGTTGTGCAAAACCCCTCTCTCTTGGTTGTTGAGAGGTGATCCGATCTTCTTGATCATTTAGGGTTTGGTGCCCTTGTGCTTGAGGTTGAAGATGACTTGCACGATATAAGTCTTTGGCTGACAACTAGGTTGCCCGATATGGCTTGCTTGCCCGATACAGTACCTTGTTCTATAGCTTATGCTTCGCTTGATAGTTATGGAATTACCCCTTTCTCTCCTTTGGATTTGAAAGGTGAGCCTATGACCTAGACTTATGGACGATATGATGAGTTGGTAATAGTTTTACCTTGGTGCCTGATATCCCTTATCCACCTAGAGTTAGGGTTTGGGCGACATGATTTCTAGACCCTTGGATGGGCATCTTGGCCAATATGAAGCCTCAACCCTAGCTTGGGCGTTTGGATGATGCTTGTATCCCTGGATGATATGCCTTGTAGAAGCTTAGTTGGTGCCCATTATGGTCCTTTGGTTGTTACCCTTGGTGGATTTGATGGATGGGTGATACACCTATGATGAGTGGTTGCTTGATACACCTTGTATAGGTGGTTGCCCGATACATCCATGTAGAGAGGATTCCCGATACACCCCCTTGTCTTGAGGTGATCTTGGCCGTTATGTAATGCTAGTTTGATGCCCGACACAAGCTTTGGACGACACCACCTTAGTGAGCTTGGTCGATATGAGGGGATGGACGACATGGCATGATGTCTGACATGCTAACCCTGTATGCTAGCCGATATGCTGCTACATGGCTATGCATCACATGGTTATTGGTGCCCTGGCCAATAGAATGGTCCTTGGATGATACAGAGATGATTGTGTAGTAGGGGCACCTTGGGGCGACACCCCATTGACTGATAGGGTTGCTGTGGTGGTTAGCTGATAGCCATGCTGGTGGTGCACGACACACCTCTATGGTGGCTACCCGACCCCATGTGAGCTGGTGAATCCTTGTTGCACGATAGGATGATGGGTGTTGGCCGTTTTGATGGCACATGTGCTCTGGGGTTTGGAACCCTAACCAATACACCCCTTGGTGAGGGTTGGCACTGCTCGCCATACCTATAGTGAGGGTTGCAGGAGCTTTGGTGAGGGTTCTGATAACCCAGAAAGTATATAGTTGATAGTTCTCTGATAATAATGATAATAAAAGTGACATGATGTAATCACCTTGAATCCTGCATATATGATAATGAGTTTAAATGATAGGTTGTGAACCAGGAAGCTTGGAAGCATATGATGTTGCTTCACTTGATGGTGTAACACATGCCTATGATCACAAGTATGGGGCATGAGCAATGTTTATGATTAATGATAAAGTTATGACTTCTACAACTTATGTGTAATATACTTATGGATGTTGCTTCATACTTGATAGCATGATAATTTTGTCAATCCATGATGGCTTCAATTATCTCTATGAGTGTGTATACTAACCATGCAGGTACTTCATATGGATTCATATCCTGGTAAGAGCTATGAGATGTATGTGTTTTAATAGCAACATGTGGTAATGAGGCAACATGTTGATAGGTATGAGGACCTGACAAAGGCTGAGTGCCTAGTTGAGGTGTCATCCTCTGATGATGAGTTAAGAGATGCGTTCCCAGAATGTTGATTCATGATTACGATGCCTTGTGAGGCAGCGATTGTTATAATGAGGGATTGAGGTGCCATGATAGTATGATGATGGCAATAATGATGTAATCCTATATGGCTATGTTTATACTTTGATTGCCTCAACAATCCACTTAAAATATACTAACTAATTACAATGGAACATATTATGTAGGTTGCCCTAGCCATAGATCCATCATCGTCAGTAGTTGATGATGGTGAAACAGGTTCTCCTGCGGGTTAACCTGGAAGCGTATATTATTGAATATGTGTGGTTTCTCCTAGCCGAAAATGAGGAGGTTAGAGTGCAACTTCGGTTGTAGACTCCAGAACACGGTTTCAGGCCCGTAGCTCAATATGTTGGAACATGGTGAATTGGCCCATGACTCAGGATGTGTGATAAGAGAGGATGAATGCGTTCATGGCTAAGAGCACGGTGAGTATGCTCGTGGCTTAGTTTCACTAGCGCCAATACCTATACCAAGTTGGGCTAGGCAGAGGGTAGCCTGACCCTGTGGCTGAAGCCATTTAAGCATGAGACTGCGGTCTTGCTTGTTTTGCACTCGTGCACTGACCACGAGGTGGGGAGGTCGTGAAGTCCGACTCTTCCATCGACCTTTTATGGCACCGGCTTGGGTTTCACAACCGAAGGTTGGATTTGAGCGGTACAGCTCACTTCCTCAGGGCATAATAAAATGTAATCCAATCAAATAAGTATATCTTGCTTAGAGCAAAATACGGAACATTATTTGAGGCCTTGCTAATAAATCTTATCTAGTTATACCTAGCAGTTGTGTGTACAATCCTTATATTTTGTGATAAGTTCTTATAAAGTTTATCTTGTCAATCATGTTCCATAAAGAAATACTTGGTTATATGCCTCTCGGATATCTTGGTATGCATGATGGTAATAATAGCCTTACTTAGTATGTTGCTCTTGTTATACGCTTTCTTTGTTAACTGTTGTTGTTGCCTTAATCTTCTAAGGTTTTATAGTTTTGGAGGGGAGTTATGTTTCTCGCTGGGACTGTGTGTCTTGCCCCACTGGTTTACACCCTTTTTAGGTGATCACTTGTCACGGAATTGTTCTTACCCCAATCCCAATCCCACTGCCTAGATAGTAGAAAAAGGATTGAAGCGCCCATCCCTGAGTGGCCCAATAAGATCAATCACACTGGCATATACAATAAGAAATAAATAACTAAAAAACTGGATAATTAAAGAACAAACTAACCCAATATGGAGAAATATCCGATTTATCTTTGTCATCAGAGTGTATGAGTGCGGAAGCGATCTTATTCAGTATTGCCTAAAATCAAGAAAATCAAGACACAAGCATGAAATTGCACGGTACACTATCAAAATCAAACAAAGCGATTTATAACAAAATAGTATACTTGGCAGGACTTATATTTAAAAGAATAACAAGCAATTTGCAAAACCAACATTTATTCAATATGTTTTTCAAGCAATTCGACTTTTATTATGAGTTCCCATTATGTTGTAATTCGAGAAGCATGCTTATATATCTTGTGTGACTCTATTACCCCAATGCGATGGGGAAGGTCACTAGGCTCCTTCTCACCATAGGAACATAGGAAGCCAATGTACAAGTCTCACCTCCAAATGAGGGGGTTGTTTTACTCAATATCAACATTATCAACATTATCAATATCATCATCATTATCAATATATGGGCAGTCATAATGGGCATGCAATTTATGTTTTCATGTTTTTCAAAATATAGTATAGAAAAACAGAAGACTAATCATAGGGAACAGTAGCCCATCCAAATAAATAGCCAAGCATACGATCAAGAGATACATAAAAGTATCTTCAATACAATCAAGGAGGAGTTATATAATAGCGTACCTTTCACCAAAGATTTCGAGTATGATCAATATTTGAATCAATATGTCAACCCTTCGAGTCAGATCCTAAATCATCAAGATTGGATCAAAGGTCAAGATCATGATGTTCAGAAAATCATGTTTTAATATTTGAGATTAGGGTTACACTTTTCCTTTGTCAACCTTAGGGTTGGGTCATTCACTTATAATCAATATTTCAATATGTCCAACATTATTTCAAGTATACAATATATTCGAGTGCGAATGACTTACGTAGGTTTTCTAGGATCATATGTGTTAAGCCTTATTTATGATCATTATTCAAGTCATCATCAATTTCTATATTATCATCATGGTAATTGGGAATCAAGATCAGATTGATGGGTCAAACTACATCAAGTGTTTTGCAAGATTAGGATCAAGATTACTCATTATAAAGATTATAACCAAGATTGAATCCAGTAAAAAGATCTAGATCACTAATGATTCATTTTCAAGAGTAGATGATTCAAATATATCAGATATAGGTTACAAGATAATCATTAGAGTCCAAATCTAAGGTTTCCAAATATTAATCATGATTATGAGTCATTTGAAAATTTAAACATGCAAAGGATCAAAGATCTAGATATATCAGTAATAAACATTCATAATATGGTCTCAAAAGTATTTTTAAATGATCCATTGGGTTTTTCTGATCAAGATTGACTACTTGTTCGTAATATTTGGAGCTAGGATGTATTTTCTACAATTAAAACAAGATCTTGACATTTATATGAATTTTTCCAGAGAGCGAGATAAATACCTTATTTCATGAACAACCAGGGTCGTTGGATGTGCAAGTAATGTTTGAGATCTAGCCATGCGGATCTCTAGTCCAGGGTCTGGTCCAAGCCTATGATTGGTCAGTTCACTACTCTAAATAGCCGGTTCAATTGCTGGTCAACCGGGCCCCTTGAACCGACGGTTCGAGGACCATCTTCCTCCCACAGCACACCTTCGTGAGCCCAGAAATAGGGCGGCGGGGCTCACCGGAGTAGAGGAGTCCTGGGAGTAGGAGGGGGCGAGCCAGAGCGCGAGCAGGCCGGTCGGGCTTGCCCTTGCCTCGCGGACCTGATGGGGGCAGAGAAAAGGGAGAGAGGGAAAGTAACAAAGATCCCCAAAGGGCCTATGTGGTGGCACCATGGAGGAGCAGTGGCCGGAGTAGAGGGGAAAATGAGAGAGAGGGCACACGACAGGAAGATAAGGGGCCGGTCGAGTTCGTGGGGGTAGAGCGAAGCTGAAGGTGGGGTTTTTATAGCTATATCGGGCTAGGTTTAGGGTTAGCGGACCTAGAGCAGCAGCCATAGCCACCGGGGTGAGAGGGGAGGGTGAGATGATCATTTTGGCGGCATTATAAGGCATTAGATCTGGTCAAAGTAGGGTTTGACGAGTTCAAAATTGTGAGAGCATCGATTCTATCCGCTCGGATTTTCCAACTGAGGTCGTGAGCGGGAGATCTCGTATCTCACTCATTTACTCCTCCCCGCAATCAGCGGGAGGTTGAAGACGGGTTAGTGGCCATAGGATCAGGCCCTGATCCGCATGGAGGCTGATCCAAGGGCCGGGGTTCACCCCTAAAGTGAGCCATGGATTGCTGACTTGGAAAAAGGCCCAAATAAGAGGCAATTAAATGGTTTTTCAACACATAAACTTCCATAAATCATAGTAATTAGTAGGAATGTCTAATTGTTCTCAAATTTGGACCAAAGCTTCAAACAAATGTGGAGAATATGTAGAAAAAGTTTGAGAACCAAATTATGAAGTTTGATGGACAAATTTACTTCATTGGACGAAGTAACAAATAAATCAAATATATGGGGTCTCGAAGTGTATAAAATTCACATTGATCGCCAAATTTTGGATTTGAGTCTCAACAATGATTATGATGACAAGAAAAAGGATTGGTCATCATGAGTGAGCATAAGGAGGTGAAGTTCAAATTAGTTCATATTAATGTTAAACTTCACTTTGTCACATCCTTCCCTCCTTAAAAAGGAATTTTGTCCCCAAAATTCAAAAACATCCTCAAAATTTGGGATTATTTAACCTAAGTCATTTCCTCAAATAGTGGGGTATCCTCAAGTATAAAATCAAAATCATGTCCTCAAATTTCAAGTAATCCAATAATCATAATTGGGATTCCATGTTCCATATCATAATCAACTTGGTACTAACATCATTTCATCATCAAGCAATTGAGTATCAAGATCAGCACATATATTGTCCAAAGTCATTATATGAGTCACAAATTTGGAAAGCATCATATTGATCACAAATTTGGACATATCATATTTTAGGTCAAACAAATAGAGTTCACGTGTACAAGGTGACTTTCAGTCCCAATATCTCAGGGTCGTCACGGAACCGATCTTACCCCAATCCCAATCCTGCTGCCTAGACAGTAGAAAAAGGATTGAAGCGCCCATCCCTGAGTGGCCCAATAGGATCTAACACACTGGCATATACAATAAGAAATAAATAACTCAAAAACTGGATAATTAAATAACAAACTAATCCAATATGGAGATATACCCGATTTATCTTTGTCATCAGAGTGTATGAGTGCAGAAGCGATCTTATTCAATATTCCATTTGTAATGCCTAAAATCAAGAAAATCAAGACACAATCATGCAATTGCACGGTACACTATCAAAATCAAGCAAAATAGTTTATAAGAAAATAAGTATACTTGGCATGACTTATATTTCAAAGTATAACAAATGATTTCCAAACATTCAATATCATTCGACAAAAAGGTTGTTATTCAACAATTCAAATTTTATTACGAGTTCCCATTATGCTGTAATTCGAGAAGCATGCTTATATATTTTGTGTGACATTATCGCCCCAACGCGATGGGGTAAGTCACTGGGCTCCTTCTCACCATAGGAACATAGGAGGCCAATGTACAAGTCCCACCTGCAAATGAGGGGGTTGTTGTACTCAATATCAACATTATTAACATTATCAATATCATCATCATTATCAATATACAAGCAGTCATAATGGACATGCAATTTATGTTTTCATGTTTTTCAAAATATGGTATAGAAAAACATAAGACTAATCATAGGGAACAATAGCTCATCCAAATAAATATCCAAGTATACAATCAAGAGATACATAAAAGTATCTTCAATAAAATCAATGAGGAGTTATATAATAGCGTACCTTTCACCGAGGATTTCGAGTATTAATCAACTAGTAATAGGTCGACCCTTCGAGTTAGATCCTAAAACACAATGTTTGGATCAAGGGTCTAGATCATGATATCTGCAAATCAAGTTTCAATATTCAATATTAGGGTTACATTTTTCCTAGGTCAACCTTAGGGTTGGGTCATTCACTTATAATCAATCAATATTTCAATATGTCCAACATTATTTCAATTCTCAAGTATTTTCAAGTGTGAATGACTTTCCAAGGTTTCTATAATCATATGTGTTAACCCTAATATTATGATCATTATTCAAGTCATCATCAATTTCTTAGATCATCATCATGATACATATTATAATTGGGGATCAAGATCAGATTGATGGGTCAAAATTATATCAAGTGTTTTGCAAGAATTAAGATCAATATTAAGATTACTCATATTCATTATAATCAAGATTGAATCAAGTAAAAAGATCTAGATCACTAATGATTCATTTTCATGAGTAGATGATTCAAACATATTAGATCTAGGTTACAAGATAATCATCAGAGTCCAAATCTAGGGTTTTCAGCATTTAATCATGATTAACCACAAATAGAGTCATTTAGACAATTTAAATAATCAATAGATGAAGATTTAGGTAAATAAGTGAGCATAGTTTGGAACCAGGTTTCAAAAGTATTTTTAACAAGTTCATTGGATTTTTCTTATCAAAATTGACTATTTATACATAATTTTTGGAGCTAGGATGCATTTCTATGATTTAATCAAGATCCTGACATTTAATGGAATTTTTAGGCAGAGAGAAGATATAATACCTTATTTGCGAACAACCAGGGCCATTGGATGTGCAAGTAATGGTCCAGATCTAGCCATGCGGATCGCTGGTTAAGGGTCTGGTCTAGGCCTGTGATTGGCCGGTTCACTCCTCTAATTAGTCGGTTCAAGAAGATCGATTGGGCCGGCTGGGTTTTCCCCCTTGGACCATCGGTCCAAGACCCCTTTCTCTTCTGCTCGAGGCCTTGTACACGAGCGTGCATCTACGGCTAAGCATGATTGCCGGTGCTAGGGCCAAAGGGAGCAGGAGGCTCCTATGGTGGCAGCGAGGATGCCAGTTGGGGTAGTCAGGCATCCGTGAAGGTGATGGGGGCCTTAAACGCTGGAAAGAAGAAGCAAGGGCAAAATGCCCAATCCCAGCCAGCGGCGGTGCAATAATGGCAGTTAGAGAGGCAAGCGGGAGAAATGGGGGTTGAAGGAGCTTCTGGAGGGTGCGATCACAAGGCAAGGTTATAAGAGTTCTTGTTGCGGGCCTCGGGGAGGCCTTTTTATAGCACTAGGCTAGGTTTTAGGGCTACCGGTCTTGGAGCAGTAGCTATGGCCGCCAAAAGGAGAGGGGAGAGCGAGGGCAATGGTTTGGCGGCTGGACAGAGCACAAATGGTGGTCAAATTAGGGTTAGTTCAGTTTGAAATCACGAGGTTCACATTCCCTCTCGGTTAGAATTTCGAATCGGGGTCTTAGGCGTGAGTTTGCAAGTCTTAGCCGTAAAGACACCTCCCCGCTGATTGCGGGAGGTTGATGATGACCTCGTAGCCACTGGATCAGGCTTGGATCCGCGAGAGGTAGATCCAAGGGCCATTAGTCACCCTGGATCCCTTGTATGGATCACTGACTTGGAATTTGTCAATAAAAAGGCAAATAGAAGGGGATTTTGAGCACATAACTTCCAAAATTCATAGAAACTAGTAGAAATGTCAAAATGACATGAAATTTGTACCATAGCTTCAAAAAAAATGTGGAGAATATCTAGAAAAAGTTTGATTATCAAAAGACAAAGTTTGATTAACCAATTTGATTCTTTAGACAAAGTGATGAATGAATCCAATTTGAAGTGTTATAACATGTATAAAATCCACATTGATCATCATATTTCAATTTTGAGCATCAACAATGATTATGAAGACAAGAAAAATGGTTTGAGATCATGAGTGAACATAAATATGGAAAAAGAGTAATATTTCATTCTTATGCTAAAATCCAATTTGTCACATCCTTCCGTCCTTAAAAAGGAATTTTGTCCCCAAAATTCAAAAACATCCTAAAAACTGGGACTTATCTAAATTCAGATCATATCCTCAAATACTATAACATTCTCAATTATATAATCAAAATCATGTCTTCAAAGTTCAAGTAATACCATCATAATAATTGGAATTCCATGTTCCATATCATAACCAACTTGGTACTAACATCATTTCATCATCGAGCAATTGATTATCAAGGTCAGCGCATATATTGTCTAAAGTCATTATACGAGTCACAAATATGGAAAACATCCTATTGATCACAAATTTGGAGAGATTATATTTTAGGTCAAACAAATAGAGTACATGAATCAAGTATACAAGGTGACTTTCAATCCCAATGTCTCAGGGTCCTAGCTTCTCCATTGGTCTAGGTGGGGTTATACGTCCATGATTTGAGATTTCATATTTCAATATTTCAAACCAACATCATACTTTTAATATCGAGCTCAAAATCACTGGGAGGTCCCACCCTAGTCCTAAGGATAGTTAAACCCTAAGTTATAAATTGAAAGAGTAAAAAATAGTCATCATTTCAAAATTTCAAATTTTTGGATTTATGAAAGTCATTATTTATATATCGAATGTGGTCTCAAGATCCATATCATGTTTCAAAATTTTGTACATCAATATCAAGAGTTGAAGTTTAGCTATCAAGATCAAATGTATAACTATTCCAAAGCTAGGGTTTAGATTCCTATTTATACCTTAGGGGATATCACTCAATCTATATCAATTTTGAGTAACAATATTCAAGCAATATTCGATCAACATATCAAAATTTCATTATCATTGTATCCAAGTTTGATGAATGATCTAGACCTAGGTCTAAGTTGGAAGTCAACCTCAAGCTATAGTCAATATTTCCATATGTCAAGGTCATTATCAAATCAATTTTTAAGATCAAGTATCAATCATGGGTTTAACCTATTAGGCTTAGGTCAACCAGTCCAAATAGGGTGGAAGGAAATACCTTTCAAAACTCTAAATAATCAATAGGATGAAAACATAGAGATAGTCGTAATGGGGATGTGATGTAGGTTAGGGGAGTCATGAGTCAACTACCACCCTAATCTGGTACATTACCAACATTAGTCATTATCAATTGAGTTTATTCAAATAGAGATTAAATCATATATATCAAGGTCATAAGATCAAAATTTAAGACAATAGGTCAATAATGTCAAGATTTGCAATTCTTTCATTATAATTTGGAATTGAGTGCATGATTTAGGTTAGAAAAATAGAAGACTAATCATAGGGAACAATAGCTCATCCAAATAAATATCCAAGCATACAGTCAAGAGATACATAAAAGTATCTTCAATACAATCAAGGAGGAGTTATATAATAGCATACCTTTCACCAAAGATTTCGAGTATGATCAATAATTGAATCAATATGTCAACCCTTCGAGTCAGATCCTAAATCATCAAGATTGGATCAAAGGTCAAGATCATGATGTTCAGAAAATCATGTTTTAATATTTGAGATTAGGGTTACACTTTTCCTTTGTCAACCTTAGGGTTGGGTCATTCACTTATAATCAATATTTCAATATGTCCAACATTATTTGAAGTATACAATATATTCAAGTGCGAATGACATACCTAGGTTTTCTAGGATCTTATGTGTTAACCCTAATTTATGATCATTATTCAAGTCATCATCAATTTCTAGATTATCATCATGGTAATTGGGAATCAAGATCAGATTGATGGGTCAAACTACATCAAGTGTTTTGCAAGATTAGGATCAAGATTACTCATTATAAAGATTATAACCAAGATTGAATCCAGTAAAAAGATCTAGATCACTAATGATTCATTTTCAAGAGTAGATGATTCAAATATATCAGATATAGGTTACAAGATAATCATTAAAGTCCAAATCTATGGTTTCCAAAGATTAATCATGATTATGAGTCATTTGAAAATTTAAATATACAAAGGATCAAAGATCTAGAGATATCAGTAAGAAACATTCATAATCTGGTCTCAAAAGTATTTTTAAATGATCCATTGGATTTTTTTGATCAAGATTGCCTACTTGTTTGTAATACTTGGAGCTAGGATGTATTTTCTACAATTAAAACAAGATCTTGACATTTATATGAATTTTTCCAGAGAGAGATAAATACCTTATTTCATTAACAACCAGGGCCGTTGGATGTGCAAGTAATGGTTGAGATCTAGCCATGCGGATCTCTAGTCCATGGTCTGGTCCGGGCCTATGATTGGTCAGTTCACTACTCTAAATAGCTGGTTCAATTGTTGGTCAATCGGGCCCCTTGGACCGACGGTTCAGGGACTATCTTCCTCGCGCAGCACACCTTCGTGAGCCCAGAAATAGGGCGGTGGGGCTTTCCAGAGTAGAGGTGTCCTGGGAGTAGGAGGGGGCGAGCCAGAGCACAAGCAGGTCGGCCGGGCTTTCCCTTGCCTCGCGGACCTGATGGGGGCAGAGAAAAGGGAGAGAGGGCAAGTAACAAAGATCCCCAAAGGGCCTATGCGGCGGCGTCGTGGAGGAGCAGTGGCCAGAGTAGAGGGGAAAATGAGAGAGAGGGCACACGGCAGGAAGATAAGGTGTCGGTCGAGTTCGTGGGGGTAGGCCGAAGCTGAAGGTGGGGTTTTTATAGCTAGATCGGGCTAGGTTTAGGGTTAGCGGACCTAGAGCAGCATCCATAGCCGCCGGGGTGAGATGGGAGGGTGAGATGATCATTTTGGCAACGTTATAAGGCATGAGATCTGGTAAAAGTAGGGTTTGACAAGTTCAAAATTGCGAGAGCATCGATTCTATCCACTTGGATTTTCCAACTGAGGTCGTGAGCGGGAGATCTCGTATCTCACTCATTTACTCCTCCCCGCAATCAGCGGGAGGTTGAAGACGGGTTAGTGGCCATAGGATCAGGCCCTGATCCACGTGGAGGTTGATCCAAGGGCCGGGGTTCACCCCTAAAGTGTGCCATGGATCGCTGACTTGGAAAAAGGCCCAAATAGGAGGCAATTAAATGGATTTTCAACACATAAACTTTCATAAATCATAGTAATTAGTAGGAATGTATAATTGTTCTCAAATTTGGACCAAAGCTTCACAAAAATATGGAGAATATCTAGAAAAAGTTTGAGAACCAAATTATGAAGTTTGATAGACAAATTTACTTCATTGGACAAAGTAACAAATAAATCAAATATATGGGGTCTTGAAGTGTATAAAATTCACATTGATCGCCAAATTTTGGATTTGAGTCTCAACAATGATTATGAAGACAAGAAAAATGATTGGTCATCATGAGTGAGCATAAGGAAGGTGAAATTCAAATTAGTTCATATTACTGTTAAATTTCACTTTGTCACATCGCTCTAGACGTGGTGGTGGTCGTGAGGTTGCGTCCGAGCAGCAAGAAGAGCAGTAGAAGGTAAGAGATAGACATGCTGCTGTTTTGGTGGTTTTGTAGTAGAGTCCTAGAGTCATCCCTGTACAATCAGGTCCTCGGTGGTGTTTTGACGACGTTTCACGATGAATAGTTGTTGTAATTTTTGTATATCCTGCTGCAGGTAGTACATAGCTGTCATGTATGTATAAATAGGTGTTGAACTCTGGTGCTGACAACACAGCTGGTTCCTATAAGTTGTGCACCTATAACAAGGCTTGTGAATGTTTATATAACATGTTTCTCTGCAGGATCTGGATGCAAAAGTTCTCTCATGTATGCTTTCTACAATCAGTTTTAATTAACCCGTGCTTTCGGTAATATATGGTTCCGCACATTTTCGCGTGTCATCTCGTTGTCTGTGTGATGGCAGGGTGTCACAGTTGGTTTTGGTATCAGAGCTCTAGGTTCGCTGAGTCTACAGGGATCTAGGACTAGGTTTGTGTTTGTTCTTGTGAGTTTTCCAGATTTTCTTACGATAACCTTCTGCCCTCATCGGAAGATAAAGCTTAAAGATGTCTGGAAACCATGAAGAACATGCTATCAAGAGAAGCGATGCTACATCAGTTGATGGAGCAAGAGGGCAGGCACATGAAGATCGGGTGCCTGATGTCCCCCAACTTGACCCATCCATTCTCGAAAACCCTTCCTACCAACACCTTATGGGGCAGATGATGGCTACGATGAATCTCATGGTAGAGAGATTGTCAGTGCCTCCGTCGAGAGCACAGGCTCTCCATGGTGAAACATCAGGTATTGGGAAGACCTTTGAGCGGCTTCGCCGAGTTAGAGCTTCGGATTATGCTAGAACGGCTGATCCGGCGGATGTAGATTTGTGGATGACAAGTCTTGAGAAGGCCTTCTGGATCCTCGACATCCCCGAAACAGACAAAGTCAAGCACACTGTCTACCTTCTGAAGGGTAGTGCTGGCCACTGGTGGGCCATTGAGGAGGAGAAGGGACCCAGTGAGGTGATCGGTTGGGAGATCTTCCGATGTGAGTTCGTCAGCAGATACTTTCCAAAGATGTATCTGGACGAGAAGATCAACCAGTTTGAGCGCCTGAGCCAAGGAACGATGAGCATCACCGAGTATGAAGCCAAGTTCATGGACTTGTTAAGGTTTTGTCCTCAAATGGTAGCGACATATGACGAGTGGATTAGACATTTTGCGAAATGCCTGAGTGCTGAGCTGATAACACCTGTTGCTGCTTTAACGAACTGAGAGTGGTTTGCCATGTTTTTGGAGTCTGTCCGAAGGATTGAATAGTCAGTCAGGGAGAAGAGAGAGTCCATGTCTAAGAAGAGGCCTACTTAGTTCTAGAGATGGAGGTTCGATGGTTTCAAGAAGCCAAGGTTTTCAGCACCTTCTGGGTTAAGAGGTTCCAGTGCACTGTCGCAGTGGTCCCCGAGTAAGGGAAGAGGATATGGTTCTTCACCGTCAAAGGCACATAGTACAACTTCAGTGACAGTGATAGGGCTGTCTAAGCCACAACAACGAGACCAGTCATGCCATCTTTGTGGTCAAATCGGGCATTGGAGGTCAAACTACACAAGGAAAGATGTTGAAGTGACAGAGCAGCCGAGGAAAAATCAACAAGGGTCAGACAGACAATATCCCGGTGGTAGAAGAGGGTGAGGACACAGTCAAGCATCACAAGCGGGATCGTCTGCTCAAGGAAGCAGAGGACGTGGACAACAAGTAACAGCTCGATTCTATGCTATGAGTCAGCCGGAGGCGATAGTCAACCCGCGAGTGGTGACAGGTCAGATGGAGTTATTACATTTTGATTTGTCTTCTTCTTGCTTTGTATCTGTTTTGGTTGACCCGGGTGCAACACACTCTTTTATCACGCATAGTCTGCTCGCTAGCTATCCTTTACCTGTTAGTTGTAAGAAGGATAGCATGTTGTTAGAAACCCCTCTCGATGTTAGAAACCCCTATCTTTCTCGAGACACAGTATACAAGTGGATCTTATACCACTTGAGATGCATGGATTCGATGTGATCCTTGGGATGGATACCTTAGAAAATTATAAGGTGGTGTTGGATTTTGGTTCCAAGCAGGCAGTGTTTGATGATGGTGGGGAGAAGTGGATCTTCCAAGGAGATAGGAAGATTCTTCCGACATGTCTAGTATCAATAATGGTGGCAGAGAAGTTGCTGCGGCAAGGTTGTAAAGCATTCTTAGCTCACGTCGTGGATACCAAGGTGAAAGGTCCTAGCCTTGAGGAGTTGACGGTTGTTCGAGAGTTTGCAGATGTGTTTCCTGACGAGTTCCCCGGTGTTCCCCCACCCCGAGAGATTGATTTTGAGATCAATCTGGTACCAGGAACACATCCAGTTGCATAGACACCATATAGGATGGCTCCAGCAGAGATGGAAGAGTTGAAGAAGCAGTTACAGAAGTTGTTGGAAAAAGCTTTCATCCGACCAAGCACATCGCCTTGGGGTGCTCTAGTGTTGTTTGTTAAGAAAAAGGACGGGTCGATGCGATTATGTATAGATTACCGGCAGTTGAACAAAGTCACGGTCAAGAATAAATACCCGTTGCCGAGGATAGATGATGTGTTTGATCAGTTATGTGGCACTATAGTGTTCTCAATGATCGATCTACAATTTGGATATCATCAGTTGAGGATTAAGGCAGACGACATACCAAAGTCAGCGTTTAGAACGAGGTATGGTCACTTTGAGTTTGTGGTTATGCCGTTTGGGCTAACCAATGCACCTGCTGCTTTCATGGACTTGATGAATAGGGTGTTTTGTCCGTTCCTAGATCAGTTTGTTGTAGTCCTCATAGATGACATCTTGATCTATAGTCGGAATAGTCAAGAACATGAACGACAACTTCGGCAAGCATTGACTCTTCTTCTTCAACACCAGTTATATGCCAAGTTTAGTAAGTGTAAGTTATGGCTGAAGGAAGTGACTTTCGTTGTCAGAGTAGACCCTAAGAAGGTGGAGTCAGTTGCAGAATGGGAGCAACCAAAGATGCTGACGGAAGTTCGTAGTTTTCTGCGTTTGGCAGGATACTACCAGAGGTTTATCAAGGACTTCAGTGCAATCGTGTTGCCGATGACAAAGTTGACCAGGAAGGATGTACCTTTTGTCTAGGATGATCATTGTCAACAAGATTTCCAAAGTTTGAAGGAGAAGCTAACCAGTGCCCCAGTGCTAGTGCTACCAGAGCCTGGGAAGGGCTATGTTGTTTTCTGCGATGCTTCCAAGAAAGGCTTAGGTTGTGTGCTGATGCAGGAAGATCTTGTGGTTTCTTTTACTTCGCGACAACTTAAGAAACATAAGAAGAACTATCCGACACATCATTTGGAGTTGGCAGTGGTAGTCCATGCGTTAAAGATTTGGAGACACTATCTTTATGGGGAAGTGTGTCAAATCTTTACAGATCATAAAAACCTGAAGTACATCTTTTCACAGAGTGAGCTGAATATGCGACAACATTGTTGGATGGAGCTAATCAATGATTATGATTGCACCATTGAGTATCATCCTGGTAAGGCAAATGTGGTAGCAGATGCACTTAGCAGAAAGTCTTCCTCTCTCCCCACGAAGAAGGCACAGTTGAGTTCCTTGGTATGCCATAGGCGGGATATGTTTGTCTCCTTGCGACAGATGAGTGTACAGTTGGAAGTTTACTTCTCGACAGGACTATTGGCACAGATGCAAGTCAAGCCTATGCTAAGACATCATATCAAAGATGCACAATAGGCAGATAATACAGTGCAGTTGATCAGATCAGAATTCGGCAGTGAAAAGCATGATGTGTTCCATGAGTCCGAGGATGGACTAGTTTGCTATCGTGGTAGGATGGTGGTCCCCGATGTTGATGATCTAAGGAAGCTGGTGCTCGAGGAAGCACACACATCAATGTACGCTATGAATCCAGGAGTCACCAAGATGTATCATAATCTGAAGGACCTATATTGGTGGTCTGGCTTGAAGAAGGGTGTAGCCGAGTTTGTGGCTAAGTGTGTAGTATGTCAGCAAGTTAAAGATGAGCATCAGAAGTCGGACGGTAAGTTGCAACCCATGCCGATACCACAATGGAAATGGGATCATATAACCATGGACTTCGTAGTTTGTTTACCAAAGACAGCTAGGAATCGTGATTCCATTTCAGTAATAGTGGACAGGTTGACAAAATCTGCTCATTTCAAACCGATAAAGATGACGTATACAGTAGAGAAGCTTGCTCAGGTGTATGTAGATGAGATAGTGCATTTGCACAGTGTACCAGCAACAATAGTCTCCGACAGAGGTCCCCAGTTCACGAGTCATTTTTGGGAACAGTTGCACAGAGCGTTGGGAACGCAGTTGAGGTTCAGCACCACCTTCCACCCACAGACAGATGGGTAGTCTGAAAGGACTATTCAGACTCTAGAGGATCTTCTACGAGCATGTGTTTTGTAGTTCCTAGGCAGTCGGGACATGTAGCTCAGTTTGATAGAGTTCACATACAATAATAGTTATCAGTGGAGCATTGACATGGCTCCTTATGAGGCTCTATATGGAAGGAAGTGCAGATCCCCTTTATGCTGGTATGAGTCTGGTGAGTATCAACTTTTGGAACCTAAGTTCGTACAACAGACAACAGAAAAGATCAGAGTGATACGACAACAGTTGAAGGCGGTACAGGACAGACAAAAGTCTTATGCAGACAATCGCCGATGACCTTTAGAGTTCCAAGTGGGAGATAAAGTGTATCTCAAGGACTCACCTTGGAAGGGCGTGCTAAGGTTTGGCCGGAAAGGAAAACTGGCACCCAGGTATATGGGGCCATATCCAGTAATAGCACGTCTTGGCAAGGTAGCTTACAAGTTAGAGCTGCCTCCAGAGTTGCACAAGTTGCATCCAGTGTTCCATGTCAGTATGTTGAAGAAAAGTCATCCAGACACAGGGACAGTGATACAGCCTGTTGAGGTTGAGCTTGATGAAGATGTGACCTATGAGGAAGGTCCGGTGGTGATCCTTGACAGAAGAGTAAAGAAGTTGAAGAGAAAGGACCTGGTTCTCGTGAAGGTTCTTTGGTATCATCATGGTGTTGAGGAAGCCACGTGGGAGCTTGAGGAAGAGATGAGGCAGAAGTATCCCTCACTTTTCTCTTCGGATTTTGGGGACGAAATCCCTTTGTAGAGGTTTATGGCTTGTAAGGACCCTGACCTTCGTTTTGGGCTTACCCTGTTTGTTTTGCCTACTAATCACCTTTAGTAGTGATTAGGGTTTGCTTGTGCTTTGTTGAGAGCTACTTACAAAATAACCTAAGTTAGGGTTGGAGAGCAAGTTTTTCACCTTGAGAGATGTCTTTCTCTCTCTTTGCTTCCTCTAAGGTTGAGAAGAAGGTTTGGGCTCGTGCCTTGAGTTGACTTGGGCTTGGTTGAGCTCGTTTGGGCCTTGTTTTCCCTTGTTTGGGCCTTGCCTTTCTTGGTTGAGCCCTGTATCAGGCAAGGATGCTTTGTGCCAGCCATGGGGCATCGCCCATGGTGGTGTGTCAGCCATGGGAGGTGGTGTGTCGGCCTTTGACCTTGTTTGACCTCTTTGCTTTGGTTGTGTCACCCTAGCTTGGACATGTGGCCGATCCTTGGTTGAGTGGTGGCATGGCATGTGTATGTGTTTTGCAAGGTGGTAAAATGTGTGGACAAGTGTCCCTGGTAAGGTGACACCTTGCCTTGGTTTAACCTTGACCCTCATCTATATATGCCTTGTCTTTCTCTTCCTTGGGAACCCTTTTAGCTCTTTTGTTGCTCTCCCCTACTTGTGTGCATGACACACCTTCCTTGGAATCTTGGTGGCCGATCCTTTCCCCTTGGTGGAGATCCCTTCTTCTTCCTCTAGCTTGGTGGCCGAACCCTAGGTGGGTCTTGTTCTTTGGTAAGCATCTTCCCTCCCTCCTTAGCATCTTCTTCTCCATCTTGCCTACTCTTCGGCCATGGTGGTTATGATCCTTGTTCCTTTTCTTGAGGTGGCCGAAAGTGCTGTGCTTGGAGCTAGGAGCTTGGAGCTTTGGAGATTGAAGAGTTTTCTTAAGGCGGGTTACATAACTTCTAACCTTATCTATACTACCTTCTCTATGTTGCATGATTCTCATATGTTGATAATCATCCATGCATGTTATGTATCTAGCTCTAGTACATGTCATTGACCTTATGGATATAGTGAGCATGATGTTGTTGATGTTTATATGCCTTTGGATCTTGTTGTCCGAGCTATAGTTGGGGCTTTCTTTGGTAGCAACACTCCTTTCTCTCCTTGGTCTAGAGAAGTGAGTTTGAGCTCTAGTAATGTGGGCAATACACCTCTCACGTTTAAGTTGAGAGGTGAGCTTATATTCTAGTTGCTTGGGTGACACCCTCCTCTCACCATGGATTTGAGAGGTGAGCTTTTGGGTAGATGATGACCTATGTTGAGGTTGATCTTTGTGGTTGCCCGATTTGTGATAGAGGTTTTGCAAAACCCCTCTCTCTTGGTTGTTGAGAGGTGAGCCGATCTTCTTGATCATTTAGGGTTTGGTGCCCTTGTGCTTGAGGTTGAAGATGAATTGCATGGTATAAGTCTTTGGCCGAAAACTAGGTTGCCTGATATGGCTTGCTTGTTCGATACAATACCTTGTTCTATAGCTTATGCTTCGCTTGATAGTTATGGCAATACCCCTTTCTATCCTTTGGATTTGAAAGGTGAGCCTATGACCTAGACTTATGGATGATATGATGAGTAGGTAATAGTTTTACCTTGGTGCTCGATATCCCTTATCCACCCTAGAGTTAGGGTTTGGGCGACATGGTTGCTAGACCCTTGGATGGGCATCTTGGTCGATATGAAGCCTCAACCCTTGCTTGGGCGTTTGGATGATCCTTGTATCCCTAGACGATATGCCTTGTAGAAGCTTAGTTGGTGCCCGTTTTGGTCCTTTGGTCGTTACCCTTGGTGGAGTTGATGGATGAATGATACACCTATGATGAGTGGCTGCTTGATACACCTTGTATAGGTGGTTGCCCGATACATCCATGTAGAGAGGATTCCCGATACACCCCCTTGTCTTGAGGTGATCTTGGCCGTTATGTGATGCTAGTTTGATGTCCGAGACAAGCTTTGGACAACACCACCTTAGTGAGCTTGGTCGATATGAGGGGATGGATGACATGGCATGATGTCCGACATGCTAACCCTGGATGCTAGCCGATATGCTGCTACATGGCTATGCACGACATGGTTCTTGGTGCCCTGGCTGATAGAATGGTCCTTGGACGATACAAAGATGATCGTGTAGTAGGGGCACCTTGGGACGACACCCCGTTGACCGATAGGGTTGCTGTGGTGGTTAGCCGATAGCCATGCTAGTGGTGCACGACACACCTCTATGGTGGCTTCCTGACCCCATGTGAGCTGGTGAATCCTTGTTGCACGATAGGATGATGGGTGTTGGCCGTTTTGATGGCACATGTGCTCTGGGGTTTGGAACCCTAACCAATACACCCCTTGGTGAGGGTTGGCGCTACTCGCCATACCTATAGTGAGGGTTGTAGGAGCTTTGGTGAGGGTTCTGATAACCCGAAAAGTATATAGTTGATAGTTCTCTGATAATAATGATAATACAAGTGACATGACGTAATCACCCTGAATCCTGCATATATGATAATGAGTTTAAATGATAGGTTGTGAACCAGGAAGCTTGGAAGCATATGATGTTGCTTCACTTGATGGTGTAACACATGCTTATGATCACAAGTATGGGGCATGAGCTATGTTTATGATTAATGATAAAGCTATGACTTCTACAGCTTATGTGTAATATACTTATGGATGTTGCTTCATACTTGGTAGCATGATAATTCTGTCAATCCATGATGGCTTCAATTATCTCTATGAGTGTGTATACTAACCATGCAGGTACTTCATATGGATTCATAGCCTGGTAAGAGCTATGAGATGTATGTGTTGGAATATCACCATGTGGTAATGAGGCAACAGGTTGATAGGTATGAGGACCTGACAAAGGCTGAGTGCCTAGTTGTGGTGTCATCCTCTGATGATGAGTTTAGGGATGCATTCCCAGAATGTTGATTCATGATTACGATGACTTGCGAGGCAGTGGTTGTTATAATGAGGGATTGAGGTGCCATGACAGTATGATGATGGCAATAATGATGTAATCCTATATGGCTATGTTTATACTTTGATTGCCTCAACAATCCACTTAAAATATACTAACTAATTACAGTGGAACATATTATGTAGGTTGCCCTAGCCATAGATCCATCATCGTCAGTAGTTGGTGATGGTGAAATAGGTTCTCCTGTGGGTTAACCTGGAAGCGCATATTATTGAATATGTGTGGTTTCTCCTAGCTGAAAATGAGGAGGTTAGAGTGCAACTTCGGTTGTATACTCCAGAGCACAGTTTTGAGGCCCGTAGCTCAATATGTTGGAACATAGTGAACAGGCCCATGACTCAAGATGTGTGATAAGGGAGCATGAATGCGTTCATGGCTTAGAGCACGGTGAGTATGCCCGTGGCTCAGTTTCACTAGCGTCGATACCTAGACCAAGGTGGGCTAGGCAGAGGGTAGCTTGACCCTGTGGCTGAAGCCATTTAAGCATGAGACTGCGGTTTTTCTTGTTTTGCACTCATGCACTGACCACGTGGTGCAGAGGTCGTGAAGTCCGGCTCTTCCATCAACCTTTTATGGCACTGTCTTGGGTTTCACAACTAAAGGTTGGATTTGAGCGGTACAGCTCACTTCCTCAGGGCATAATAAAATGTAATCCAACCGAATAAGTATAACTTGCTTAGAGCAAAATACAGAACATTGTTTGAGGCCTTGCTAATATAGCTGATCTAGTTATACCTTGTAGTTGTGTGTACAATCCTTATATTTTGTGATAAGTTCTTATAAAGCTTATCTTGTCAATCATGTTCCATAAAGAAATACTTGGTTATATGCCTCCCAGATATCTTGGTAAGCTTGATGGTAATAATAGCCTTACTCAGTATGCTGCTCTTGTTATACGCTTTATTTTTTAACTGCTGTTGTTGCCTTAATCTTCTAAGGTTTTATAGTTTCGGCGGGGAGTTATGTTTCTCGCTGGGACTGTGTGTCTCACCCCGCTGGTTTACACCCTTTTTAGGTGATCGCTCTAGACGTGGTGGTGGTCGTGAGGTTGCGGCCGAGCAGCAAGAAGAGCAGTAGAAGGCAAGAGATGGACATGCTGCTGTTTTGGTAGTTTTGTAGTAGCGTCCTAGAGTCATCCCTATACACTCAGGTCCTCGGTGGTGTTTTGACGACGTTTCACGATGAATAGCTATTGTATTTTTTGTATATCCTGCTGCAGGCAGTAGATAGCTGTCATGTATGTATAAACATGTGTTGAACTCTGGTGCTGACAGCACAGCTAGTTCCTATAAGCTGTGGACCTATAACAAGGCTTGTGAATGTTTATATAACATGTTTCTCTATAGGATCTGGATGCAAAAGTTCTCTCATGTATGCTTTCCGCAATCGGTTTTAATTAACCCGTGTTTTCGGTAATATATGGTTCCGCACGTTTTCGCGTGTCATCTCGTTGTCTGTGTGATGGCAGGGTGTCACAATATCATCACCATCAACCTATAGACTCTTTTTCTTATTGTTCTAAGTCATGGAAAATAGTCACATGAAACTTTTGGAACTCAAAGGATTATCAATTATTCAAGAGAAATCAAAATTACAAGTAGATCAACAAGTATGACATAATTGAAGGTGCATAATTGGGTTCAAGTTATATAACCCACCTCAAGAACAACTTCAAAGCTCCAAGATCCAAAGCTTCACATTCTTGAGGTTGAAGATGAACTTCAAAACTCCTCTATATGCAAAGAATCACCATGGATAAGCATTTGGTGAAAAAGAAAAGAAAGGAAGATCATAACCCTAGATCCATGCTTCAATCCAAGGTTGAAGATGATCATGGCCTCACCTTAGGGTTAAGACTTGAGCTCCTTCTTGATCCGTAGCACCTTGCACGATGCCTCACTACTCATGCACGATATTCCCTTACTTGTGGCCAATATTACTCTACTATGGCCGATATCACCTTGCTAGGCTGATATCACCTTGCTTGGTCGATATCAACTTGCTATGGCCGATACTAAAGCCATATGCTTGATACCACTTCACCTATGCATGATACCAAGACTCTTTTCATGATACCTTAGGGAAAGAGGGTGGTAAGATTCGAGAAAATTTCACTAGTGGGTGAAAAGAAGGGTATATATACTTGAGGTTCATGAAAAAGTGTGTATATGAGGTGTCATCATTTTAAGCTACTAGGTGCCACGTGTCCATGCATGGTTGACACGTTCACATGCATGAATTTACATTTATACTGACATGCAAAACACTTGAGGATAATCTAGAAATGAAATTTTTTCCATTAATTATCTCTTTGGATAAGATATATCAACTCAATCACCACTATACTCACAACCCGATACAACTTTTCTAAGGAAGTTGTAAACCGATGCACTTCACCTGCTTGAGGTGCTTTTACCCATGATGGACTTTTCCAAGAGTCCACAAACCGATATGAGACTCCCCCCATGGCTCCTTGGACGATAGGCACTCCATATATAAGCTTTTCAACTTGATACAACTCAAATTAGGGTTTCACATTCAACCCTTTCTTGGTCTTTTCATCACCAAGAGTATCATCACCCAAACATGATTAAAATATGGTGTATCATTATTTATCTCTCCTATATATGATACTAGGAGGGAGTAGGGACACTCTAGAGGTGGTAATTTGCGTACTCTTCTTTTCTAAACATCGCATTCAAGTGGATCTTATACCACTTGATATGCAAGGATTTGATATAATCCTAGGGATGGATACCTTGGAAAGGTATCGAGTTGTCTTGGATTGTGAGTCCAAGCTGGCTGTGTTTGCTGATGAAAGCAACACATGGATCTTTCAAGGTGAAAGAAAGATTCTGCCCACCTGTCTTGTATCAGCTATGGTTTCTGATAAGTTGATGAGGAAAGGATGCTACGCATTCTTAGCCCATGTGGTAGATGTTACCAATGAGAGTTCCAACCCTGCTGAAATTCCGATAGTCAGGGAATTCGAGGATGTGTTTCCCGAAGAACTTCCTGGTATACCACCACCCCGGGAAATTGATTTTGAGATCAATTTGGTCCCAGATACGAAACCCATAGCCCAGACTCCGTATAGGATGGTGCCTGCTGAGATGGCAAAACTCAAGAAACAGCTTCAAGAGTTACTTGAGAAGGGTTTCATCCGACCGAGTACCTCACCTTGGGGTGCTCCGGTTTTGTTTGTTAAAAAGAAAGATGGATCGATGCGGTTGTGCATTGATTATAGACAACTCAATAAAGTAACAATAAAGAATAAGTATCCTTTGTCGAGGATTGATGATATTTTTGACCAGTTGCGTGGTGCAACAGTCTTTTCCAAGATAGACTTAAGGTCTGGATATCAAAAAATCCGCATTAAGGACAGTGACATATCCAAGTCTGCCTTTAGGACAAGATATGGTCACTATGAGTTCACAGTTATGTCGTTTGGACTAACCAATGCACCGACTGCATTCATGGAACTCATGAATAGAGTCTTTCGACCTTTTCTTGATCAGTGTGTTGTCGTCTTCATAGATGACATACTGATTTTTAGTAAGGATGCTCAACAACATGAGCAGCACCTTCGCTAGACTTTGACCTTGCTAAGGGAACATAAGCTATACGCTAAGTTTAGCAAGTGTGAGTTTTGGTTATCTGAAGTATCCTTCCTCGGACATGTGGTATCTGCCTCGGGAATTCGTGTTGACCCTGCAAAGATAGAGTCTATTCTGCAGTGGGAACAACCGAAGACACCGACGGAGATTAGAAGTTTCTTGGGGTTAGCTGGTTATTATTGAAGGTTTATTAAGAATTTCAGTTCTATAGCCTTACCTTTAACCAAGTTAACCCGGAAGGATGTTCCTTTTGCTTGGAGTGATAAGTGTCAACAGTCTTTTCAGCTGTTGAAGGAGAGGTTGACAAGTGCACCTGTGCTTGTGTTACCTGAGCAAGGAAAGGAATATATAATCTTTTGTGATGCCTCCAAGAATGGTCTTGGATGTGTGTTGATGCAGGATAAACAAGTGATTTCTTTTGCTTCCCGACAGCTTAAGAAACACGAGGAGAATTATCCAACACACGATCTAGAGTTAGCTGCTGTGGTCCATGCCTTGAAAATCTGGAGACATTATCTTTATGGAGAAACGTTCCAGATTTTCACAGACCACAAGAACCTTAAGTACATCTTCACTCAGCATGAGCTCAATATGAGGCAACGTCGCTGGATGGAGTTAATCAAGGACTACGATTGTACAATTGATTACCATCCGAGCAAAGCCAATGTGGTTGCTGATGCCTTGAGTAGGAAATCAGCAACATCAACCATGGATAGGGCACAACTAAGTTCCTTAGTATGCTCTAGAAGAGATATGCTTATCTCTTTGAGACAAGACAATGTGCAGTTGAAGGCATCATTGTTAGCTGGTTTGTTAGCTGAGATGCAGATTAAACCTACCTTAAGAGAGTAGATAAAGGAGGCACAACAAGTAGATGCTTTTGTACAACAGATTAGATCTGAGTTTGGAGATGAGAAGCGAGAAGGTTTTCATGAGTCAGATGACCAGGTGGCATGCTATCATGGAAGGATGATAGTGCCAGATGTGAACAACCTGAGGAAGTTAGTCCTGGAAGAATCTCATTCTTCGATGTATGCTATGCATCCAGGGAGCACCAAGATGTATCGAAACTTGAAGGATATGTATTGGTGGCCTGGGATGAAGAAGGATGTAGCTGAGTTTGTTCTGAGGTGTCCTGTGTGTCAGCAGGTCAAGGCTGAACACCAGAGACCTGCAGGAACAATGCAACCCTTACCCATACCACAGTGGAAATGGGACCATGTGACCATGGATTTTGTTGTTGGCCTACCCAAGACAAACAAAGGACATGATTCCATTTGGGTAATTGTTGATAGGTTGACAAAGACAGCACATTTCTTACCTGTCAAAACAACCTATTCTGCTGAGAGGTTATCCCAGATTTATGTTCAAGAGATAGTGCGTTTGCACGGAGTTCCTGTCACTACAGTTTCTGACAGAGGTCCCCAGTTTACAAGTCGCTTTTGGGAACAGCTACACAGAGCCCTAGGCACCAAGCTAAGGTTTAGTACAGCCTTTCATCCCCAGACTGATGGACAGTCAGAAAGGACTATACAGACCTTAGAAGATCTGTTGAGAGCATGTGTTCTCCAGTTTACCGGGAGTTGGGATCTACATCTAAGCTTGATAGAGTTTGCCTATAACAATAGCTATCAACATAGCATTGATATGGAACCATATTAAGCCTTATATGGTAGACGTTGTAGATCACCCTTGTGTTGGTATGAAACTGGTGAGCACCAGTTGTTAGACCCTGATCTTATGCAGCAAACTACAGAAAAGATTAAAGTTATACAACAACAGCTTAAGACTGCACAAGATAGGCAGAAGTCGTATGCCGATAAACGTCGTAGACCCCTAGAGTTCCAGGCTGGAGACAGAGTGTATCTCAAGGTCTCACCTTGGAAAGGAGTCCTTCGTTTTGGAAAGAAAGGAAAGTTAGCTCCTAGATTTATGGGACCTTATCCAATTGTTGAAAGAGTTGGAAAGGTGGCCTATAGACTAGAGTTACCTCAGGAGTTGCAGAAGTTGCACCCTGTGTTTCACATTTCCATGTTGAGGAAATGTCACCCAGACACCGAGTCAGTTCTACAACCTATGGAAGTAGAATTGAATGAAGATATAACATATGAGGAGGGACCAATATCAATCCTTGATAAAAGAACTAAAAAGTTAAAGAAGAAGGATATAAGCCTTGTAAAATACCTCTGGAACCATCGTGGTGTTGAAGAAGCCACTTGGGAACTAGAAGATGAAATGAGAAGAAAATATCCTGCTATTTTCTTATAATACGCTTTATCGATTTCGGGGACGAAATCCTTTTGAAGGGGTAAAAAAATTTGTAACACCCCTGACCCGGGTTATGATCTAACCCTGGAAGTTTTGTCTAAACATGTAATTATATACTTGTGAACACTCCCTGCCATGTAATTAAGTTCCTCAGGAACAATTTACTTTCAATCTTGCTCATTTTTGTATAAAGTTGTAGCATTGTATTCTATGCAGGGACCTTTGTGCAAATTACCCAGTTTAAGGGTTGAACTTGCAAAATTCATAATATAAGATGTATCTCTGATGTTGAAACATCATGAGGATGGTTATGATGAAGTTTGAGGGATTTCCCAAGCTTGAGCACCAAGGTGCAGCTGTGGAAGCAATTCCCATGCTTAGAAACCCTAATTTGGGGTAAAGTGCAATTTACCCAAATTGAGGGGCCCAAGTTGTAATTCTTAATATCTAAAACATCTTTTAAGACTCTTGTCATCATTTAGAGTGGAAATGATGAAAGGGGCACATCAAAGATTGATCAGATAAGAAAAGATGAACTTTGTGGTAAAAGACACCTAATTTGGGTATAGAAACCTTTCATGGATGTACCCTAGTTGTAGGTTGGCTTCCCTTACCCTTAGATCTTGAGATTTCATGAGATTTGCATAAGGATAGATAGGTTTGGACGTGCCCTTGAGCAAGGAGGGACCTAGATTTGATTTCCAATCTTGTGAGGTCCTTAGGGTGTAAAAGAGGCTAAAGTATATAACCCCTTTTCCCTTGCAATTAAGTGAACGAACTTTCTTTCCTTCATTTCTCTTGCTTTCTTGCTCAAACGACCAAGGATAGCTCTGGAGCTCAGGGGGGACGACCAACCTGTTCTAGGTAAGAGAACCCCACCTTCTAGCTCGAATTCATGGAGGAATTCACTTTCTAAGATTGGTTTTATGGTTAGCTTACTTAGTCTTCTTGTTCTAGCCGACCAAAGCAACGTTT
The DNA here is from genome assembly GCA_963693085.1 of Alisma plantago-aquatica. Lineage (NCBI taxonomy): Eukaryota > Viridiplantae > Streptophyta > Magnoliopsida > Alismatales > Alismataceae > Alisma > Alisma plantago-aquatica. The sequence goes on from OY856414.1 coordinate 6,487,406, forward strand.
CCTTGGAGAATTCACCTCTGACCAAGTTGTGGAAGCTCAAGGACGCCATTAAAGCTTGGGGCTTGAAGGCTTGGAGCTCTAAGATCAACCTTTAGGCGGGTTTTATAACTCTAAACTCATGCTTTATATGTATGCTTAATTCTTGCATTTTACGTGGTAAAATCTTCTTCTACCTCCCTTCTTCCTTGCACGTTTGCAAGCAAATCAGTAGAGAAACCGACCTTGCAAGAGGTTGAAGATGAGGGGCGTGATTCCCTATGTTACTTTTTCAAATGACCTTGGACCCTTTTGGTCCAAACGGTTGCAAACCGTTTGGGTTCAAACGGTTTCAAACCGTTTGCTCTCAAACGGTCTTGCAAGACCGTTTGGATTGAAACGGTCTCAAGACCGTTTGAAAGAGTTGACCAAGGGATGACCGTTTGAGGGTCTGTTCCTAACATATTGAATTTCATCTCTGCGAAGAATCAAAGTCTAATTCTTAACCAATTGAGAGTTGAAGGCACTTCAACATGAAGCCCTAATCGGGTGAAAAAGTGCTGATTTAACATATAGATCTTGTTGAGTTTTGGGTTGAAGGACCCAAACGGTCTCAAGACCGTTTGGGGATTCCTCCAAACGGTCCTAAGACCGTTTGGGCACAACCCAAGACCGTTTGAAGGTCTAGGGTTGAGTTAATCTAATGGTTTGAGGGTCCAATTGTAGGAAATTGATGAATTGATGAAAATTGCTGATTTTGACCTAATTGGACTTCAACCTTAGTCAAAACGACTTGGATTTTGGTCAAACCTTGGGCAAACGGTCTCAAGACCGTTTGGATGATGTCCAAACGACCTCAAGACCGTTTGGGCCAAGTTTGAGCCCAATTGGAGGTCAATTGATAGGTTCAACCTTGAATTGATTCACATTGTTGAACATTGATGACCAATCGATTTGAAACCCTAATTGAGGAAGATTGAACCCTAATTGGCTTGCAATTGAGGGTCAATTTGATGTCTAAGTGGCTAAGGATAACCCTAATTGACTCAATTTATAAGTGGTTAGCATAGCTTTGACTAACTGAGGGCTTCAACACACAGGTCCATGAACATTGGTGACCTTTGAACCCCTTTGGAGGTCCAAACGGTTTGAGTCCATTTGTACCAAACGGTCTCAAGACCGTTTGAGACCAAACGGTCTCAAGACCGTTTGGGGCCAAACGGTCTCAAGACCGTTTGGGCTCGAACGACCTCAAGATCGTTTGGTCCAATCGATCTCAAGCAAGTTTGATCAAACGGTTTCAAACCGTTTGAAGCTCCAAACGGTTTGGAAGTCAACCCTTCCAAACGGTCTTCACCTCCAAACGGTCTCAAGACCGTTTGGATCCAAACGGTCTCAAGACCGTTTGGGTGGTTGAAATCGGTTTGGAGGTTGAAACCGTTTGGAGATTGGTGATGGTTTGTACTTAACCATTTGATGATGTAATTGGTTCAATGGTGATCCAATCTAAACCCTAATGGTAACCTAGGTCATTAAGGGACTATGTGATTAGTGAGTTAACCCATTATGGTAATCATGTGGCAAATTACCAAGATACCCTTGAGGGGTCAAAAGGGGTAAAACCTTGTTCTAATCAAACCCTAATCACATGATGTTGATGTTTTGGCTCATGTTAGTCAATGGAGACTTATCTCAACCTGATCTAACCTGATCTAGAGTGGTGTTGGCACCATCTACTAGTGAGAGGAGAGAGAAAGTATTTCTAGAGAGAGAAAGTATCCTAGAGAGAGAAGTACCCTTTTTGGGTGGAAACTCAAGTGAGATACTTCAAATACACATGAATGTGCATGATTAGGGAATGACCCACCTATGTGAGGTCATGGAAACCCTAATTATGATATCTAATGGATCTTAATCTTAATTAAGAGCCTTAGTGATGATGTTTCTCTTACATGGTGATGTAATGAGTACAATTCACCATGGAGTAAATAGTAAACCCTAATTTTAGGGTGATGACATAAAAGATGAATAGTAAACCCTAATTGTTGAATTGTTTACTATTATCTGTTGAATTAACCATGCAGGTTATTATGAGATGATGGTCACACCCAGGTATGGAATACCATGTTATATTCATTGAAAGCATGTCTTAAGCTTTATGAATAATGAATCATCTTTATGCACTGATAAGTGACATCTTTTGTGAATTATGGGCTGTAAGAGCCATAAATGTTATCAAGGTCATGCTTGACAGATGACTTGAGATGAAATAACTGATGATGGTGATAAGTTAGGCCTGCTACATTTTAGTATTCTCATATATAGCTGTGTTATTGTATGATGATAAGAATACTGAATGTACCTAACTAATCAAGTGAAATGTAGAGCCCTGATCATAGATCCATCATTGTCAGAGTCTAAATGATGGTGAAACAGGTTTTCCTAAGGGAACTCCTGGATCACATACTTTTGAGTATGTGGGGTACATGGATGTGTAGAACCTTACATCCTAGTGTAGGTATTTGATGTAGATTCTTGTAGTCCGTCATACCTTCACTATAAAAGAAAGGGTGAGAGGATGATGTAGATTCTAGTAGTCCATCAGACCCCACCATAAAGTCCTAAAGGTGAGATGTATCTCTACACTCCCTTAAAGACACAAATACCGTATCGGTGAAAGATAAACAAGAAATCTTCCGATAGCGAAGAGAGTACAGAATGCCACTGTAACTCTAAAAATAGCGAAGGACCAGAGTACCCTGGTGAGCTATTATAAAGACATCCCGCCATATGTCAAACAATCAATCCTCTAACTGACTGAGGAAGATGAGGTCATAAGAATCCGGCTCTTTTAATGACCTATGTATGATACTGATGTGACTTCTTAGTGATCAGTTGGAGTATGAGTGGTATGCCTCATCTCCACAGGGCATAACAATAATGTTTGAAAAACATAATCAACAACGTAGTATATCTGTTAGAGTTATCTACGAGTTATTTGATTGATGTTACCTTGAATAGCATAGATGTTCTCATATTTAAATATTGATTGAACTCTGCTTATCATCAAAACTGCTAGTGAATATCTTGAAGGCTTTTTATTGCTTTAGTTATTCCCTGCTTTGCTTATAAAGCTTCTAGTGGAGAGTTATAACTCTCGCTGGGGCAATTATGTATAATTGTCTCACCCCGTAGACTTCTACTTTTTAGGTGGTCGTTGTAGACGGAGGAATAAGAACTCTGGTAACCAATCCCAGCAACAGCAGCATCAGGAGCAGTAACTATCTCAGGTGGAGATCTATCCTACTTCATGGTGTAGATAGAGTCAAGTCCTATATGTCCTCTGTACTCTCAGGTCCTGGAGTGTTTTGGAGTATGAACTCTTGAGAATTTTTGTATCATGTTGTATATAATTACTCAAGAAGTAATTGTCAGTGATGTAAACAGTTAAATCCTTTTTCTATGGAAAAGGTTTGTGATTTCAGGCTCTTGTCTCGAAAAGTTTTAATTTCCCGTGATTTTTGTCTTCCGTTGTTTATCGATTGCTTCCGCACATGTTTAAATCGGGATTAATTCGTGATTTGGAGATCGGAGCCCACAATTAAGTGGTATCAGAGCTCTAGGTTCGCCGAGTCTACAGAGGCATAGGACTTAGGAAGTCGAGTCTATCTTTAGTATTCCTTCCTTATCTAATAGAATCTTCTACTCCTCAGGAGAAGAAGATACTTAAGATGTCAGAGCCACATGATGAGAATGTGGAAGAAAGTAGTGCCAGTGCACCTCAAGGCGGTGCAGGAGTGCCAGAGGTGGAACAGCCTATACCAGAACAACCTAGAGAGCCACCCCAGTTTGACCCAGCTGACATGGGTAACCCAGCAGTCCAGACAATGTTTGGGCAGTTTATGACTGCCATGACACACATAACCGACAGGTTGCCTATGCCTGCACCTAGGGCACCTGTCCAGCCTGAGGGGCAAGGTATCGGGAAGACGTTCGAGCGACTACGTCGTGTCGGAGCTACCGAGTACCATGGGACGACTGACCCCGCAGATGCTGATCTGTGGTTGACAAAGCTGGAGAAGGCTTTCAGGATCCTCAACATCCCTGAAGCTGAGAAGGTTAGACATGTTGTCTATCTTCTCAAAGGAAGTGCTGGTCACTGGTGGACCATGGAAGAGCAGAAGAGACCTGGAATAGAGATCTCGTGGGAAGACTTTCGGCGGGAATGTGTTCAAAGGTATTTCCCAAAGACCTTCCTGGATGAGAAGATCTCTCAGTTTGAGAGACTGAGATAGGGTATGATGAACATTAGCAAGTACGAAGCTAAGTTCATGGAGTTGTTGCAGTTTTGTCCGCACATGGCTGCCACAGAAGAAGAAAGAATCAGAAGGTTTGAGAAGGGGTTGAATGCTGACATGTCTACCCCAGTGTCTGCCTTAGAGAACCGAGAGAGATTCGCTACCTTCGTTGAGTCAGTCCGAAGGATAGAGAGATCTGTGGTTGAGAAGAGGCAAACACAGAAGAGGTATCCACAGTTCCAGGGTTCTTCATCTATGGACTTTAAGAAGTCTAGATCCTCTGCACCTAACCCTCCACCATCTAGATCTAGTCCTCAGACTCAGTGGTCTCCTAGTAGAGGTAGAGGAAGAGGACAACCACCTCAGGAGACACAGAGTTCTGCATCAATGTCTGCTACCGGACCACAAAGACCACAAGAAAGAAGATGCTACAACTGTGGTAAGGTGGGACATTTGATGAAGGACTGCCGATCTAGGCCTGTCAGTGTGACACAGCCTCCGAGACAAGGACAACAGGGATCACAGGGAGGACAATCTCAAGGAACAGGTCAAGGACGCGGGCAAGCGTCTCAAGCTGGATCATCAGCACCACCTCAACAACAGGCTACGGCGAGGTTCTATGCTATGAACCCACCAGAGGCAGTGGTCAATCCACAAGTAGTAACAGGTCATATGGAACTTTTATATTCTGATATATCTAAATCTTGTGTAGTATCTGTTTTGATTGACCTGGGTGCTACGCACTCTTTCATCACTCGAAGAGTGATTCGTAACTGCAATATGATAACTAGTCATAGGGCAGATAAGTTGTTGTTGGAGACTCCGTTGAGTGGGTCTGCTGTTTGGCAAGAAGTATGCTCTCCTTGCGTACTCTTCTTTTCTAAACATCGCATTCAAGTGGATCTTATACCACTTGATATGCAAGGATTTGATATAATCCTAGGGATGGATACCTTGGAAAGGTATCGAGTTGTCTTGGATTGTGAGTCCAAGCTGGCTGTGTTTGCTGATGAAAGCAACACATGGATCTTTCAAGGTGAAAGAAAGATTCTGCCCACCTGTCTTGTATCAGCTATGGTTGCTGATAAGTTGATGAGGCAAGGATGCTACACATTCTTAGCCCATGTGGTAGATGTTACCAATGAGAGTTCCAACCCTGCTGAAATTCTGATAGTCAGGGAATTTGAGGATGTGTTTCCCGAAGAACTTCCTGGTATACCACCACCCCGGGAAATTGATTTTGAGATCAATTTGGTCCCAGATACGAAACCCATAGCCCAGACTCCGTATAGGATGGCGCCTGCTGAGATGGCAGAATTCAAGAAACAGCTTCAAGAGTTACTCGAGAAGGGTTTCATCCGACCGAGTACCTCACCTTGGGGTGCTCCGGTTTTGTTTGTTAAAAAGAAAGATGGATCGATGTGGTTGTGCATTGATTATAGACAACTCAATAAAGTAACAATAAAGAATAAGTATCCTTTGCCGAGGATTGATGATCTTTTCGACCAGTTGCGTGGTGCAACAGTCTTTTCCAAGATAGACTTAAGGTCTGGATATCATCAAATCCGCATTAAGGACAGTGACATATCCAAGTCTGCCTTTAGGACAAGATATGGTCACTATGAGTTCACAGTTATGTCGTTTGGACTAACCAATGCACCGGCTGCATTCATGGAACTCATGAATAGAGTCTTTCGACCTTTTCTTGATCAGTGTGTTGTCGTCTTCATAGATGACATACTGATTTTTAGTAAGGATGCTCAACAGCATGAGCAGCACCTTCGCCAGACTTTGACCTTGCTAAGGGAACATAAGCTATACGCTAAGTTTAGCAAGTGTGAGTTTTGGTTATCTGAAGTATCCTTCCTCAGACATGTGGTATCTGCCTCGGGAATTCGTGTTGACCCTGCAAAGATAGAGTCTGTTCTGTAGTGGGAACAACCGAAGACACCGACGGAGATTAGAAGTTTCTTGGGGTTAGCTGGTTATTATCGAAGGTTTATTAAGAATTTCAGTTCTATAGCCTTACCTTTAACCAAGTTAACCCGGAAGGATGTTCCTTTTGCTTGGAGTGATAAGTGTCAACAGTCTTTTCAGCTGTTGAAGGAGAGGTTGACAAGTGCACCTGTGCTTGTGTTACCTGAGCAAGGAAAGGAATATATAATCTTTTGTGATGCCTCCAAGAATGGTCTTGGATGTGTGTTGATGCAGGATAAACAAGTGATTTCTTTTGCTTCCCGACAGCTTAAGAAACACGAGGAGAATTATCCAACACACGATCTAGAGTTAGCTGCTGTGGTCCATGCCTTGAAAATCTGGAGACATTATCTTTATGGAGAAACGTTCCAGATTTTCACAGACCACAAGAACCTTAAGTACATCTTCACTCAGCATGAGCTCAATATGAGGCAACGTCGCTGGATGGAGTTAATCAAGGACTACGATTGTACAATTGATTACCATCCGAGCAAAGCCAATGTGGTTGCTGATGCCTTGAGTAGGAAATCAGCAACATCAACCATGGATAGGGCACAACTAAGTTCCTTAGTATGCTCTAGAAGAGATATGCTTATCTCTTTGAGACAAGACAATGTGCAGTTGAAGGCATCATTGTTAGCTGGTTTGTTAGCTGAGATGCAGATTAAACCTACCTTAAGAGAGCAGATAAAGGAGGCACAACAAGTAGATGCTTTTGTACAACAGATTAGATCTGAGTTTGGAGATGAGAAGCGAGAAGGTTTTCATGAGTCAGATGACCAGGTGGCATGCTATCATTGAAGGATGATAGTGCCAGATGTGAACAACTTGAGGAAGTTAGTCCTGGAAGAAGCTCATTCTTCGATGTATGCTATGCATCCAGGGAGCACCAAGATGTATCGAAACTTGAAGGATATGTATTGGTGGCCTGGGATGAAGAAGGATGTAGCTGAGTTTGTTCTGAGGTGTCCTGTGTGTCAGCAGGTCAAGGCTGAACACCAGAGACCTGCAGGAACAATGCAACCCTTACCCATACCACAGTGGAAATGGGACCATGTGACCATGGATTTTGTTGTTGGCCTACCCAGGACAAACAAAGGACATGATTCCATTTGGGTAATTGTTGATAGGTTGACAAAGACAACACATTTCTTACATGTCAAAACAACCTATTCTGCTGAGAGGTTATCCCAGATATATGTTCAAGAGATAGTGCGTTTGCACGGAGTTCCTGTCACTACAGTTTCTGACAGAGGTCCCCTGTTTACAAGTCACTTTTGGGAACAGCTACACAGAGCCCTAGGCACCAAGCTAAGGTTTAGTACAACCTTTCATCCCCAGACTGATGGACAGTCAGAAAGGACTATACAGACCTTAGAAGATCTGTTGAGAGCATGTGTTCTCCAGTTTATCGGGAGTTGGGATCTACATCTAAGCTTGATAGAGTTTGCCTATAACAATAGCTATCAACATAGCATTGATATGGCACCATATGAAGCCTTATATGGTAGACGTTGTAGATCACCCTTGTGTTGGTATGAAACTGGTGAGCACCAGTTGTTAGACCCTGATCTTGTGCAGCAAACTACAGAAAAGATTAAAGTTATACAAAAACAGCTTAAGACTGCACAAGATAGGCAGAAGTCGTATGCCGATAAACGTCGTAGACCCCTAGAGTTCCAGGCTGGAGACAGAGTGTATCTCAAGGTCTCACCTTGGAAAGGAGTCCTTCGTTTTGGAAAGAAAGGAAAGTTAGCTCCTAGATTTATGGGACCTTATCCAATTGGTTGAAAGAGTTGGAAAGGTGGCCTATAGACTAGAGTTACCTCAGGAGTTGCAGAAGTTGCACCCTGTGTTTCACATTTCCATGTTGAGGAAACGTCACCCAGACACCGAGTCAGTTCTACAACCTATGGAAGTAGAATTGAATGAAGATATAACATATGAGGAGGGACCAGTATCAATCCTTGATAAAAGAACTAAAAAGTTAAAGAAGAAGGATATAAGCCTTGTAAAAGACCTCTGGAACCATCGTGGTGTTGACGAAGCCACTTGGGAACTAGAAGATGAAATGAGAAGAAAATATCCTGCTATTTTCTTATAATACGCTTTATCGATTTCGGGGACGAAATCCTTTTGAAGGGGTAAAAAAATTTGTAACACCCCTGACCCGGGTTATGATCTAACCCTGGAAGTTTTGTCTAAACATGTAATTATATACTTGTGAACACTCCCTGCCATGTAATTAAGTTCCTCAGGAACAATTTACTTTCAATCTTGCTCATTTTTGTATAAAGTTGTAGCATTGTGTTCTATGCAGGGACCTTTGTTCAAATTACCCAGTTTAAGGGTTGAACTTGCAAAATTCACAATATAAGATGTATCTCTGATTTTGAAACATCATGAGGATGGTTATGATGAAGTTTGAGGGATTTCCCAAGCTTGAGCACCAAGGTGCAGCTGTGGAAGCAATTCCCATGCTTAGAAACCCTAATTTGGGGTAAAGTGCAATTTACCCAAATTGAGGGGTCCAAGTTGTAATTCTTAATATCTAAAACATCTTTTAAGACTCTTGTCATCATTTAGAGTGGAAATGATGAAAGGGGCACATCAAAGATTGATCAGATAAGAAAAGATGAACTTTGTGGTAAAAGACACCTAATTTGGGTATAGAAACCTTTCATGGATGTACCCTAGTTGTAGGTTGGCTTCCCTTACCCTTAGATCTTGAGATTTCATGAGATTTGCATAAGGATAGATAGGTTTGGACGTGCCCTTGAGCAAGGAGGGACCTAGATGTGATTTCCAATCTTGTGAGGTCCTTAGGGTGTAAAAGAGGCTAAAGTATATAACCCCTTTTCCCTTGCAATTAAGTGAACGAACTTTCTTTCCTTCATTTCTCTTCCTTTCTTGCTCAAACGACCAAGGATATCTCTGGAGCTCAGGGGGGATGACCAACCTATTCTAGGTAAGAGAACCCCACCTTCTAGATCGAATTCATGGAGGAATTTTTTTTCTAAGGTTGGTTTTATGGTTAGCTTACTTAGTCTTCTTGTTCTAGCCGACCAAAGCAACGTTTCCTTGGAGAATTCACCTCTGACCAAGTTGTGGAATCTCAAGGACGCCATTAAAGCTTGGGGCTTGAAGGCTTGGAGCTCTAAGATCAACCTTTAGGCGGGTTTTATAACTCTAAACTCATGCTTTATATGTATGCTTAATTCTTGCATTTTACGTGGTAAAATCTTCTTCTACCTCCCTTCTTCCTTGCACGTTTGCAAGCAAATCAGTAGAGAAACCGACCTTGCAAGAGGTTGAAGATGAGGGGCGTGATTCCCTATGTTACTTTTTCAAATGACCTTGGACCCTTTTGGTCCAAACGGTTGCAAACCGTTTGGGTTCAAACGGTTTCAAACCGTTTGCTCTCAAACGATCTTGCAAGACCATTTGGATTGAAACGGTCTCAAGACCATTTGAAAGAGTTGACCAAGGGACGACCGTTTGAGGGTCTGTTCCTAACATATTGAATTTCATCTCTGCGAAAAATCAAAGTCTAATTCTTAACCAATTGAGAGTTGAAGGCACTTCAACATGAAGCCCTAATCGGGTGAAAAAGTGCTGATTTAACATATAGATCTTGTTGAGTTTTGGGTTGAAGGACCCAAACGGTCTCAAGACCGTGTGGGGATTCCTCCAAACGGTCCTAAGACCGTTTGGGCACAACCCAAGACCGTTTGAAGGTCTAGGGTTGAGTTAATCTAATGGTTTGAGGGTCCAATTGTAGGAAATTGATGAATTGATGAAAATTGCTGATTTTGACCTAATTGGACTTCAACCTTAGTCAAAACGACTTGGATTTTGGTCAAACCTTGGGCAAACGGTCTCAAGACCGTTTGGATGATGTCCAAACGACCTCAAGACCGTTTGGGCCAAGTTTGAGCCCAATTGGAGGTCAATTGATAGGTTCAACCTTGAATTGATTCACATTGTTGAACATTGATGACCAATCGATTTGAAACCCTAATTGAGGAAGATTGAACCCTAATTGGCTTGCAATTGAGGGTCAATTTGATGTCTAAGTGGCTAAGGCTAACCCTAATTGACTCAATTTATAAGTGGTTAGCATAGCTTTGACTAACTGAGGGCTTCAACACACAGGTCCATGAACATTGGTGACCTTTGAACCCCTTTGGAGGTCCAAACGGTTTGAGTCCATTTGGACCAAACGGTCTCAAGACCGTTTGAGACCAAACAGTCTCAAGACCGTTTGGGGCCAAACGGTTTGGGCTCAAACGACCTCAAGATCGTTTGGTCCAATCGATCTCAAGCAAGTTTGATCAAACGGTTTCAAACCGTTTGAAGCTCCAAACGGTTTGGAAGTCAACCCTTCCAAACGGTCTTCACCTCCAAACGGTCTCAAGACCGTTTGGATCCAAACAGTCTCAAGACCGTTTGGGGTAAAACGGTCTCAAGACCGTTTGGGTGGTTGAAACCGGTTTGGAGGTTGAAACCGTTTGGAGATTGGTGATGGTTTGTACTTAACCATTTGATGATGTAATTGGTTCAATGGTGATCCAATCTAAACCCTAATGGTAACCTAGGTCATTAAGGGACTATGCGATTAGTGAGTTAACCCATGATGGTAATCATGTGGCAAATTACCAAGATACCCTTGAGGGGTCAAAAGGGGTAAAACCTTGTTCTAATCAAACCCTAATCACATGATGTTGATGTTTTGGCTCATGTTAGTCAATGGAGACTTATCTCAACCTGATCTAACCTGATCTAGAGTGGTGTTGGCACCATCTACTAGTGAGAGGAGAGAGAAAGTATTTCTAGAGAGAGAAAGTATCCTAGAGAGAGAAGTACCCTTTTTGGGTGGAAACTCAAGTGAGATACTTCAAATACACATGAATGTGCATGATTAGGGAATGACCCACCTATGTGAGGTCATGGAAACCCTAATTATGATATCTAATGGATCTTAATCTTAATTAAGAGCCTTAGTGATGATGTTTCTCTTACATGGTGATGTAATGAGTACAATTCACCATGGAGTGAATAGTAAACCCTAATTTTAGGGTGATGACATAAAAGATGAATAGTAAACCCTAATTGTTGAATTGTTTACTATTATCTGTTGAATTAACCATGCAGGTTATTATGAGATGATGGTCACACCCAGGTATGGAATACCATGTTATATTCATTGAAAGCATGTCTTAAGCTTTATGAATAATGAATCATCTTTATGCACTGATAAGTGACATCTTTTGTGAATTATGGGCTGTAAGAGCCATAAATGTTATCAAGGTCATGCTTGACAGATGACTTGAGATGAAATAACTGATGATGGTGATAAGTTAGGCCTGCTACATTTTAGTATTCTCATATATAGCTGTGTTATTGTATGATGATAAGAATACTGAATGTACCTAACTAATCAAGTGAAATGTAGAGCCCTGATCATAGATCCATCATTGTCAGAGTCTAAATGATGGTGAAACAGGTTTTCCTAAGGGAACTCCTGGATCACATACTTTTGAGTATGTGGGGTACATGGATGTGTAGAACCTTACATCCTAGTGTAGGTATTTGATGTAGATTCTTGTAGTCCGTCATACCTTCACTATAAAAGAAAGGGTGAGAGGATGATGTAGATTCTAGTAGTCCATCAGACCCCACCATAAAGTCCTAAAGGTGAGATGTATCTCTACTCTCCCTTAAAGACACAAATACCGTATCGGTGAAAGATAAACAAGAAATCTTCCGATAGCGAAGAGAGTACAGAATGCCACTATAACTCTAAAAATAGCGAAGGACCAGAGTACCCTGGTGAGCTATTATAAAGACATCCCGCCAGATGTCAAACAATCAATCCTCTAACTGACTGAGGAAGATGAGGTCATAAGAATCCGGCTCTTTTAATGACCTATGTATGATACTGATGTGACTTCTTAGTGATCAGTTGGAGTATGAGTGGTATGCCTCATCTCCATAGGGAATAACAATAATGTTTGAAAAACATAATCAACAGCGTAGTATATCTGTTAGAGTTATCTACGAGTTATTTGATTGATGTTACCTTGAATAGCATAGATGTTCTCATATTTAAATATTGATTGAACTCTGCTTATCATCAAAACTGCTAGTGAATATCTTGAAGGCTTCTTATTGCTTTAGTTATTCCCTGCTTTGCTTATAAAGCTTCTAGTGGAGAGTTATAACTCTCGTTGGGGCAATTATGTATAATTGTCTCACCCCGTAGACTTCTACTTTTTAGGTGGTCATCGTAGACGGAGGAATAAGAACTCTGGTAACCAATCCTAGCAACAGCAGCATCAGGAGCAGTAACTATCTCAGGTGGAGATCTAGCCTGCTTCATGGTGTAGATAGAGTCAAGTCCTATATGTCCTCTGTACTCTCAGGTCCTGGAGTGTTTTGGAGTATGAACTCTTGAGAATTTTTGTATCATGTTGTATATAATTACTCAAGAAGTAATTGTCAGTGATGTAAACAGTTAAATCCTTTTTCTATGGAAAAGGTTTGTGATTTCAGGCTCTTGTCTCGAAAAGTTTTAATTTTTCGTGATTTTTGTCTTCCGCTGTTTATCGATTGCTTCCGCACATGTTTAAATCGGGATTAATTCGTGATTTGGAGATCGGAGCCCACACATTGCATATATCCATACTCTTATGATGATGAGGGAGATCACACAACAATCCCTATTTGGAGGTAAGGATATTTTCACCCATTACCCCCACATATTCAAAAATATGCTCTCCAAGTTAAACTCGTTTCACCATTCAGCAAATTCTGACACTGAATGGATCTATGGCCAGGGCAACTAAATGATAAGGTTCCAGTTGATTAATTAGGTGCATTACAATATCTTTTAGCATGAACCAAGTTACATGCATGAATTATAACAGATGCTACAAAGAAAGGTGTAATACATTTATCAAGTACTTTCATAATCTTTGGAACACATTGAATGCATAACACTCAGGATCTCAGTCCCTTATCACATTACTGGGAATTCTCATCCCTTAACATTATCATCATCATGATTGCTAGATCTGGGTATTCAAACCCTTAGTACATCACTGAACATTGTCACCTCTTATCAGGCAACTATTACCTCTAGGTCCTCAGACCCTGGTATACATTATACTTGTTGCACAAGTATTTCACATGGCTCACAAGGCCCATTTGAGTTGTATCATATGAAACATCATAGCTCATACCTGGCTATGCTCATCATCTCATGATACCTACATGGTTAGTATTTAATGATAATAACAATATCTAGTACATATCATCACCATGCAATACAAGAGAAATACAACCTTCCCATTATTAGGGTTAGGGTTTCCCTTTTTAGTCGATTAGGGTTTCAAGTTCATATCATCAAGAATCAAAACCCTAATGTATAGATCCCCATATATTAGGAGCATACATTGATATGATAAGTATTCAATCATACTTATTTATTCTCATCATTTATCATTAAATGATTATCACACAAAGTATGAGTTTCTCTCTCATCCTCACTAGGATATTGATTACATCATACTTTATTAAGTTGTCTCTGTTGGGTTTTAGAGGAATCAGAGAAGCAGCGGAAACAAAAAAATTTCTCCCCAAACCCGGAACAAAAGGAATCGCGTCGACATCTATATGATAGGAAAGATGGTTTGTGAATCATACCTTGTCCCGAGGCTTGCTCGGCGACAATGCCACACGCCTTGCGCGGTCTTCACCTCCGGTCTTGGACGGTGTCTGTGCAGCTCATGGTCGCACCGGGACTGAAGACTCCTCCTCCTACCGGACTGTCAGATGACAGTTGTCCTCCTGAGCGGCAGTGACCTCCCGCCTCTGAAGTAGTCCACACGGACCACCCCGAACTCCACTCTCCTTGTCCCACAAGGAAGTGGAAGGAGTCGCACCCTCCTGTTGACGTACTAGTCGCCAACACACTCTCCTGCTGTTGACTGCAACTGCAGTTGTCCTTCCCTTGCTGCACCTCCCTTTGCGGGAAGCACTTGCTCGGGCTCTCTCTCGGTTACCAAAACCAGAGAGAACGACAACTTTGCAGAGCAATCAACATGCACTTAGTTGTACCTTGAGAAGCCCCCAATACCCCTATATATATAGGCGGGTCATGGGACAGGGTTCTCTATGCCCGGAAATACGGGACTAATGCAGGAGTAGAAGGGTTCGAGAATTTTCCACAAAAAGCAACCGGTTCGCAACTTGAAATGATCGGTTCACAACTGAACCGATTGGTTCGGCCATTGAGCCGATCGGTTGGACCTGAGCCGATCGTTTGGGGCACTCCAACCGATCGGTTGGTGCCCTGAACCGATCGGTTCATGGTCCTGATCCGGCTCAAAAAGACTTTCCTTGTTTCTTTCCCAATTGGTATCGAATACCAATTATATTCCCAATCAAATTGGGCAATTTGAAACGAAAGAAAGATTCTTGCCGACATGACTTTCCCAACTGGTCGGTTGCACCAGTTGAGCCGATCGGTTCAACCCTTGAATCGGTCGTTTCAACTTGGGCATGAGCCGATCGTCCTGGACACTCCAGCCGACCGGTTCAACAACCTCAGCCGACCGGTTCATCACATGAACCGATAGGTTGGGAGCACAGGTTGGGCAAAATCAGTCAATTGCGATTTCAATCAATCCGATACTCCAATCAATGCGTCCAACACCTTGAACATTATGATATTGAACTATCGATTAATTGAGTGTTTAATTGAACTACTAAGCTCCTTTAGTAATCAATCTAAACATTGCTTGTGGACAAAACTCCTCTTCCAGGTCCATTTCACGTTGGCAGTGAAAGTCCATAACACTTATGACTTCACAAGCAAAGAGCGGTGCCTAGTCACACATCATTGCTACCCAAGTGAAATTAGAAAGTTGGAGAACAACTTTCATCCTACAATCCGTGAATGGTGTTACAGTGAATGTATAATTCCTTTATCACTGATATCCAGAATGAACTCGAGGCATGGAACAGTCATCCTGTCAATGTTCATTCATTTCCTTGATCTCAGAGTAGACCGAGTGAGATGTGTATGACATCAATATCACATATTGATTCACACGTGCATGCACATGCCTTTCTCAATCCTACTCATCAAGTGGCCAAGGATATCAAACTCCCTTAGGAGGGACAAATCCCATATCTATCACTCGCCCCTCAAAAGCCCCATGTGTCAAAGCCACCCAATCATCACCTTTATAACAACCCATGTTTCAGGATTGCGTTTGATGATGTCAAAGTGTACCCAATGACATGTGTTGAGTGCAGTGATTTCAGGTCTAAGAATCACACTCACCACCATCACTGTGAGAGCTGACTGTGACTACCAAGTCATGGTTCCATGTGTCACTCTCACGGTGGGTCTTTCCGGTACCTTGTTCTCTAACAAGTACCTATGTGCTTGGTTTGATATCACCATATCATGACTAATGAGATTCTGTCATCAACCAACACACAATCTAGTCTTTAGTGTTATTGATGTCTATGGTTATTTCCACAATAACAACCGACTAGGGACTATACAAGAATGTATACTCTTAACATCCGTATGATCTCATCGTTTAGGTCCTTAACCTAAAAGCATACGTCATTGAGTAAAACAATCTTTAGACATCTATCATGTTACACCATCATCTCAGAAACAGTTTAAACATATAGATTGGAAATTGCCTTTATTATTATTCAAATCAATTACAAAGTATCCCATTACAATCATCATATGACTTGCTCGATGGGCATACATACCAACAGACTCCCACTTGCACTTAGAGCCAGTCACCAAGGAAACGCAGTCCTTGTGACCTAGCATGACCATCATGCTTTTGCTGAGAAAGGGCCTTAGTCAGTGGATCAGCTATGTTGTCTTCAGTTGGTACTTTGCAAATCTTCACATCTCCTCGTTGTACGATCTCGCGTATGAGATGGAAGCGCCGCAGTATGTGCTTGGACCGCTGATGTGATCTGGGATCCTTAGCTTGTGCAATAGCTCCATTATTGTCACAATAAAGCTCAATTGCATCACAGCTACTGGGAACTACACCAAGTTCAGAAATGAACTTCCTGATCCACACAGCCTCCTTTGCTGCATGCGAAGCAGCAATATACTCGGCCTCTGTAGTAGAATCGGCAACTGTTTCTTGCTTGGAACTCTTCCAGCTCACAGCTCCATTATTAAGGCAAAACACAAATCCTGACTGCGATCTGTAATCATCTTTATCGGTTTGGAAGCTTGCATCGGTGTAACCCTTTACAACCAGCTCTTCCTCGCCGCCGTACACAAGAAACTGATCCTTAGTCCTTCGCAAGTACTTGAGGATGTTCTTTACGACTGTCCAGTGAGCATCCCCGGGATCTGACTGGTACCTGCTCGTCATGCTGAGAGCATACGAGACATCTGGGCATGTGCACAACATAGCGTACATGATGGATCCGATGGCTGATGCATATGGGATCCCATTCATACACTCCCTCTCTTCACAAGATTGGGGACATTGAGCTCTAGAGACGGTAACTCCATGTAGCATAGGGACGTTGCCTCTCTTTGAGTTCTCCATGTTGAACCGCTTCAACACCTTGTCAATGTACGTGCTCTGACTTAGTCCGAGAAGCCTTCTAGATCTATCTCTATAGATCTTAATTCCTAGAATATAGGATGCTTCTCCTAAGTCCTTCATTGAGAAAGTTTTCCCAAGCCAAGTCTTTACCTTCTCTAAGGCTAAGACATCATTCCCCATCAAAAGTATGTCATCCACATACAATATGAGGAATGTGGTCGAGCTCCCACTAACCTTCTTGTACACACAAGGTTCATCTTCATTTTGAATAAAGCTAAACACTTTGACTTCCTCATCAAATCGAAGATTCCAACTCCGAGATGCTTGCTTCAATCCATAGATTGACCTTTGCAGTTTACAAACTTTATTGGCATTCTTTGGATCTACAAAACCTTCAGGCTGTGTCATATACACATCCTCATGAATATTCCCGTTAAGGAATGCGGTTTTAACATCCATCTGCCAAATCTCATAGTCATAGTAAGCTGCAATAGCAAGCATGATCCTGATGGACTTAATCATGGCAACTGGAGAAAAGGTTTCGTCATAGTCAACACCTTGAATTTGTCGAAATCCCTTTGCAACCAATCTACCTTTATAAGTTTGCACATTGCCATCTATGTCGGTCTTCTTCTTGAAGACCCACTTGCACCCTATGGGTTTTACCCCTTCGGGTGGTTCCACCAAAGTCCATACTTTGTTGGAGTACATGGATTCCATCTCGGATCTCATGGCTTCAAGCCACTTCTCAGAATCTGGTCCCTCCATAGCCTCTACGTAGGTAGTTGGATCATCATCTATGATCAACTCTCCACCTTCCTGAGTTACAAGGTATCCAAACCTCTCAGGTTCAAGGCAAGTCCTACTAGATCTACGAGGTCCTTGTGTTACCTGAGGAGACTGAGATTCCACAACACCTTGTGAATCTCCATTTTCCTCTTGTACATCTACCGGCTCAATGTTTTCTTGTTGGGCTTGAACCTCTTCAAGCTCTACTTTCCTCCCACTGTTTCCTTTGGAAATAAATTCCCTTTCTAGGAATACAACATCCCTGGCAACAAACACTTTGTTGTCAGTAGGGTGGTATAAGTAATATCCCCTCGTTTCCTTGGGGTATCCAACAAAATAACACTTATCGGATTTGGGTCCAAGCTTATCAGGAAACATTTTCCTAACGTAAGCCTCACAACCCCAAATCTTCATAAAAGACAAAATGGGACGCTTCCCATACCATATCTCATATGGTGTCTTTTGAACTGATTTAGATGGCACACGGTTAAGTGTAAACGCGGCGGTTTCAAGAGCATGACCCCAAAAGGAAATCGGAAGATCAGCAAAACTCATCATTGATCACACCATATCCAACAATGTGCGATTCTTTCTTTCAGACACACCATTATGCTGTGGTGTTCCAGGCGGAGTCCATTGTGATACAATACCACGGGCTCGCAGAAGGTCCTCAAACTCCTGGCTCAAGTATTCTCCACCTCGATTAGAACGAAGTGCCTTAATACTTTTACCAAGCTGGTTCTGTACTTCATTCATGAAATCCTTGAACCTTTCAAGGGTTTCTGACTTATGCTTCATCAGGTACACATATCCATACCTACTGAAATCATCAGTGAAGGTAATGAAGTACTGATACCCATTTCTGGCATTAGTTCTAAAAGGCCCACATACATCAGTATGTATGAGTCCTAATAGATCACTAGCTCTCTCACCTTTACCTGAAAAGGGAGTCTTGGTCATCTTGCCCAATAAACAAGATTCACATGTCTCTATTGATTCATAATCAAAAGAGTCTAGATAACCATCTTTATGGAGTCTAGAAATGCGCTTCTCATTTATGTGCCCTAGACGACAATGCCAGAGATATGTTTTGTTTGAGTTGTTGAGTTTTTGCTTTTTGGTGTTTACGTTGTATACACTTGTCTCCAAGTCTATCAAGTATAGACCATAAGACATAGGGGCACTGCCATAAAAGATCCCATCTTTAGAAATGGAACACTTTCCATTCTTAATAAGAAATTCAAATCCATATTTGTCCAAACAAGAGACGGAAATGATATTCCTATTTATGGAAGGTACATAATAGCAGTTATTCAACTCTATTATTAGCCCACTAGGTAGAGTTAACTCATAGGTTCCTACGGCACTGGCAGCAACTCTTGCCCCATTAGCAACACGTAGTTCAACCTCACATTTCCCCAAAGGCCTACTTCTCTTAAGATCCTTTACATTTGAACAAATGTGAGATCTGCATCCGGTATCAAGTACCCATGACGAAGAAGTAGTAAAGTTAATCTCTATCACGTATACACCAGAAGTAGAGATCTCTATCTCTGACTTCTTCTTCCATTGTTCCTTCCATCCTCTCCATGTAGAAGAAATCGGTTTGGCGAGAGAACACTTCTCTCCCTTACCTACCCTCTTCTTCACCAACGCATTAAGCGTACATAGAGTGGATTCTAAGGCTCCTGGTATATCTGGATTGTGCAGAACACTTCTCACAGTCCTCAACCAGTTATGGAATTTATTCTCAATTAATTTGCCCATTTTAAAAGATGATTCTTTTGCCATTCTACAAGAGAAAATTTGCATTTGTCAAAACCTTTTTGATTTGATTTGAATAAAATTTGACGATAGTTAATTAGGCCTTTAATTAATTACCGCTCCCACTATTTTGACTCAAATTGATAGCCCTCACCATCAATTCGGAAGATTGCAGCGTACAATCTTCTAGTGGGTCAAGATCCTGAAATCCTCTGAGTCATGGACCAGCTAGGGCTGTCACCCACAACTCAGATCTCTCAGGTAGGCAACTTTTGCCAATTGCATCATATGCAACTCTTGAAAGATGTCATATGCAACTCCTTGCCATGATCATCTCCATGCCTCAAGGTACTAGATCCCATCTAGATCACCTTGTTAAGTCCGACCCAAAGCCAACACGATGAACATGCACCCTGCTAGGGCAGACCCACACATTCATCCTTCACGCTTCCATGAGATAGACGGTGCACCACGCTAGGGCGTGCCCACACTTGGTCGATCAAGCTTTTCACGTGTGTCGCATTTGGAAGGCATCTAAAACTTAATATTTAATGAGGGATTTGGTTTTTATATACATATACATATCCAATCACCACAATATATAGTACGTATCATATACATGCTATATCCCACACAAAACATGCATAAACGATAAAAGCAATGATTATGGCCATCCTATTTGTGATTCCTCTAGCCAAGAGGAATCACGGTCATCTAGGTCTACATCATATGCAACCTGTACAAGATGAAATCTATGCCTGCCTTTCTGGGTTTGATCAGCTCATCTCTATGACTGATCGGCTCGCCATCAGGTAGGTTGTTCGGGTGCCACCAGCCGATCGACTGGCGCCTCCAGCCGATCGGTTCACTGGTCATCGTGCACTCCTCAGGTCGCCACCCGCTCATCTCATTCCTCGAACTGGCCGTCTGGATCACCAACCGATCGGTTCACTCCTTGAACTGATCGTTTTCAGGTTGTCCTCCGCTCTTTGACATAACATGAAATAAAATCTATCCTATTTACAATTGAATTGTGAAACCCCGAGTTACATTCGGGGGGAGCAAAGGTAGGAAAGAATTCTCGAATTATTTCGAGTTACATCAAGAATATGAGAAAGGGAATCGGTGCGCAGACCGAGATGCAAGCAACCACACAAACAACCATACACAGATATAGGGTTTTATAGGCCATAATCATGCTACACATCCACCACAAAACTCGTTTAAGGGCGACACATATCGAGTGCATTAATATTACATATCATATATGTATATTAGGGATTTGTGGATTGGACATGTATAAATCCGATATTATTCGCATCGCATGCAATAAATAAAGGCGACAAACCAAAATCGATCACATCGATAATCCTAAAATATAGAGAGGTCGACCTGGCTCTGATACCACTATTGGGTTTTAGAGGAATCAGAGAAGCAGCGGAAACAAAAAAATTTCTCCCCAAACCCGGAACAAAAGGAATCGCGTCGACATCT
Source organism: Alisma plantago-aquatica (assembly GCA_963693085.1). Lineage (NCBI taxonomy): Eukaryota > Viridiplantae > Streptophyta > Magnoliopsida > Alismatales > Alismataceae > Alisma > Alisma plantago-aquatica. Next base: position 6,508,314 of record OY856414.1, read on the forward strand.
ATATGATAGGAAAGATGGTTTGTGAATCATACCTTGTCCCGAGGCTTGCTCGGAGACAATGCCACGCGCCTTGCGCGGTCTTCACCTTCGGTCTTGGACGGTGTCTGTGCAGCTCCTGGTCGCACCGGGACTGAGACTCCTCCTCCTACCGGACTGTCAGATGACAGTTGTCCTCCTGAGCGGCAGTGACCTCCCGCCTCTGAAGTAGTCCACACGGACCACCCGGAACTCCACTCTCCTTGTCCCACAAGGAAGTGGAAGGAGTCGCACCCTCCTGTTGACGTACTAGTCGCCAACACACTCTCCTGCTGTTGACTGCAACTGCAGTTGTCCTTCCCTTGCTGCACCTCCCTTTGCGGGAAGCACTTGCTCGGGCTCTCTCTCGGTTACCAAAACCAGAGAGAACGACAACTTTGCAGAGCAATCAACATGCACTTAGTTGTACCTTGAGAAGCCCCCAATACCCCTATATATATAGGCGGGTCATGGGACAGGGTTCTCTGTGCCCGGAAATACGGGACTAATGCAGGAGTAGAAGGGTTCGAGAATTTTCCACAAAAAGCAACCGGTTTGCAACTTGAAATGATCAGTTCACAACTGAACCGATCGGTTCGGCCATTGAGCCGATCGGTTGGACCTGAGCCGATCGTTTGGGGCACTCCAACCGATCGGTTGGTGCCCTGAACCGATCGGTTCATGGTCCTGATCCGGCTCAAAAAGACTTTCCTTGTTTCTTTCCCAATTGGTATCGAATACCAATTATATTCCCAATCAAATTGGGCAATTTGAAACGAAAGGAAGATTCTTGCCGACATGACTTTCCCAACTGGTCGGTTGCACCAGTTGTGCCGATCGGTTCAACCCTTGAACCGGTCGTTTCAACCTGGGCATGAGCCGATCGGCCTGGACACTCCAGCCGACCGGTTCAGCAACCTCAGCCGACCGGTTCATCACATGAACCGATCGGTTGGGAGCACAGGTTGGGCAAAATCAGTCAATTGCGATTTCAATCAATCCGATACTCCAATCAATGCGTCCAACACCTTGAACATTATGATATTGAGCTATCGATTAATTGAGTGTTTAATTCAACTTCTAAACTCCTTTAGTAATCAATCTAAACATTGCTTGTGGACAAAACTCCTCTTCCAGGTTAAATCCTATGTGTGTGACCCTGCAGGTCCATTTCACGTTGGCAGTGAAAGTCCATAACACTTATGACTTCACAAGCAAAGAGCGGTGCCTAGTCACACATCATTGCTACCCAAGTGAAATTAGAAAGTTGGAGAACAACTTTCATCCTACAATACGTGAATGGTGTTACAGTGAATGTATAATTCCTTTATCACTGATATCCAGAATGAACTCGAGGCATGGAACAGTCATCCTGTCAATGTTCATTCATTTCCTTGATCTCAGAGTAGACCGAGTGAGATGTGTATGACATCAATATCACATATTGATTCACACGTGCATGCGCATGCCTTTCTCAATCCTACTCATCAAGTGGCCAAGGATATCAAACTCCCTTAGGAGGGACAAATCCCATATCTATCACTCGCCCCTCAAAAGCTCCATGTGTCAAAGCCACCCAATCATCACCTTTATAACAACCCATGTTTCAGGATTGCGTTTGATGATGTCAAAGTGTACCCAACGACATGTGTTGAGTACAGTGATTTCAGGTCTAAGAATCACACTCACCACCATCACTGTGAGAGCTGACTGTGACTACCAAGTCATGGTTCCATGTGTCACTCTCACGGTGGGTCTGTCCGGTACCTTGTTCTCTAACAAGTACCTATGTGCTTGGTTTGATATCACCATATCATGACTAATGAGATTCTGTCATCAACCAACACACAATCTAGTCTTTAGTGTTATTGATGTCTATGGTTATTTCCACAATAACAACCGACTAGGGACTATACAAGAATGTATACTCTTAACATCCGTATGATCTCATCGTTTAGGTCCTTAACCTAAAAGCATACGTCATTGAGTAAAACAATCTTTAGACATCTATCATGTTACACCATCATCTCAGAAACAGTTTAAACATATAGATTGGAAATTGCCTTTATTATTATTCAAATCAATTACAAAGTATCCCATTACAATCATCATATGACTTGCTCTATGGGCATACATACCAACAGTCTCAACCCTTATATAAAGGTATATTGGCCTACATTTATCAAAATGTGTTAAAATCTTTACATCTTAATGTATCATTTGACATAACACACTCCATGTGTTACTCAATCAAGTATATCGGATTTGAGGTGCTTACCTCCATATTAGTTTTGAGGTTCTTCCACCATATCGGGCTAGAGGTGTATGCTTACCACCATATCATCCAAGAGGTGTGTGCTTACCACCATATCGTCAAAGAGGTGTGTGCTTATCACCATATCATCCAAGAGGTGTGTGCTTATCACCATATCGTCCAAGAGGTGTCTACTTACTACCATATCATCTAAGAGGTGTGTGCTTACCACCATATTGTCCAAGAGGTGTGTGCTTACCACCATATCATCCAAGAGGTGTGTGCTTATCACCATATCATCCAAGAGGTGTGTTCTTACCACCATATCATTTAAGAGGTGTGTACTTATTACCATATCATCTAAGAGGTTTGTGTGTGGGTCACTTATATCGAGTTACTCAAGTGTAGGGTTTTGCATATCAGGTTAGACCCTTATGCTCATACCTTTTCAAATCTTCAAAGTATCAACCTACCATGTGTTGACTGACATCCAAGACAACTGGTAAGTCCTTTTTCAACCAACCCAAATGTACAAAATGATAGGGGTGTGAGGTTTCAAGGTATAACAGATTTCATATCACCATATTGGGTTTCATTACCATATCGGGTTAGAGGTTCTTCAACCCGATATCGATTTGTGCCATGATGATGTCATCATCATCAAGCTCTAGACTTTGGTCCCATACTGTTCTAGTTCATGGAAATAGTCATGTAACACCCCTGACCTGGGTTATGGCCTAACCCTAGATGTTTTAGTCGAGTAAGCTGCTTACAATTTGTTCTTATCTTTTGGGAAAAGCCATTAAGGCCTTTGTGAATTTTATTCTAAAAATTTAGCTCATATGCAAACTATGTGTGCATTAAATGATAATCTAAGTGAAAAGTACAGTTCACCCAAGATAAGGGTCATGTTACAAATGTTAAATGTTGAATATATTCTAAGTGGTTTATATGTTATGAGAGAGAATATAATGCTAAGTGGTGGCTTGTGCAAAGCCTAAACCCTAAGTAAGAACTTGTGTAAAATGCTAAGTGCTTGATACATCAATTGTGGTACAATTTGCAATATGTACAAAATGTAGGGCTAATGTGTAACTTACCACCTCTACATTGTTTCTACTCGTACTTTGTGTTACCTAGAGGAAAGAGAAAGAAGGAGACAATATGTTTGAAGCATCTGGGAGTGTTAGTACTCTTAATAATGAAGAAAATAGAAAAGGCATAAGTTGAAGTCTTACATATGAGCCATATTGATTGAGGACTAAGGAAAGGAGCCCCTATCAGCCATAGAGCCATAAGGAGGGTATCTGTGACGTCCTTGGATTTTCTAAAACTTAATCTGATGTGTGACGTCCAAATTGAAACCCTCAACTCAGCAAGAATCCCAGTTTAAACATCCCACACGAGGCTAAGAAGAAGAAAATCAGAGGAAGTCAAAAGGAAACAATCAGTAGCACATGTACATGAACAATAATAAAACCATACACACATGTCCACCATTCAACATATAATTACAACATGAATTGTTACAACATTTGATATTACATATTGAACAACAAACTTATACATATACATGTACTACATATAAACTACAGGATCTTAAGACAACAGGTCCACCTGTACATCAGCTCGCCACACTCTCTCACTATCTTGGTTCTTCAAGAGCATAACCACAACCTAAACAAAAGATTACATGCGGTACACGTCAGCACAATATTCAAGAATATTGCACTGAGTATGCCTACGTGTCTCTTACATACCTCTCATCATATCTTGGCAATAAGATAAAACTAATACTTGGCAGTAACAGAAGAATATAAGAAAAGTGTATACTTGCACAGAGATATTCATAAGCAAAAGAGAACACATATTTTAAGCACATTTCCATTATATCGTCCATGCATTGACCGCCAAAGGTTGAATGCATTAAGGCCTTTATGATCACTACCAAAGAGTTGGATCATATGTACAATGTGACCACTACCAAAGAGTTGGGTCCAAGCACACTACCAAAGAGTTGGTGCTTCCATATGTACAATGTGACCACTACCAAAGAGTTCGGTCACTTCCAAGCACACTGCCATAGAGTTGGTGCTTTCATATAATGGAACAGATATATTATGTTTGATGTGTTCCTAGCAATACGCATGGAAATTCAAGCAACATATCATACAAGACAATCATTTAAATCAATACCATATGCCAAGTATTTACTACTATATAACACAAGCATAATGTACAATAAGCCAAGTAAGAGGTAATGGCGTACCTTGATCAAGACAAACCTAATCACATATTCCTGATGTCAACTATATCTTTGTTAAACCTGATCAAGACAAGATCATATACTATCATCAGGTTCTCATCATCATTAACCCTATTTATATCCATTTTAGGGTTTGCCTATCTCATTATGATATCCTCATGATTACTTGTATTCTTAACTTAGATTTATCTTAGTGATGTCATATTCTAGATTATAGTTCATCAACTGGATATACTTATGTGTCACATTATTATGTGGACATACTTAACATTATGTCACTTTTATTAACCATATTAGGGTTACATCACATGTATTCATATAACATGAATTATATGCACCATTATGAACACATAATTAATTTTGAGGTTCCAAATAATGATATGAGCTTACTCTGTAAATTTCATCATTTATTGAGCATGTATGTATTTAATACATTTTCTTTAGGGTTATTAGCCCTTATTAGCCATATAAAGCAAATTACATAATTTAGTGCATCAACATGACCATATCTGACATCATATGCATTATAAACATGATTATAGACATACTGACATTTTTCCATAATTTTAGGCTGTCATTTGCTATTTATTATCCATCATATGAGCATTTATCCACTTAAATGATATCTCTATTATTAGTGCATCAAAAGCCTGATATTATGATTTTATATTGTTCTACTCATTTTTATGAGTATTTAAGTACCTTATTTGCATTTTTCTAATAATCGAGCTAATTACTGTGAATTAAAGAAGATCTGTAAGTTTTGTAAAGATTTTACCTTTTCCGGCCAATCCGGCTTCGCCATGTGGCTCTAGGGAGGCGATGCTCTCGCTTGGGCCGGCCGATTCATGCACTGGACCCGGTCCACTGCCTCCCATTCCGTTCTCACGTGCTCGCTGAGTCCCAGCGGGACTTTGTTTCACGCGGGCGCCGCCGCGCAGCTTGGCTCCTGCGAGCAAGCAGCAGAGGTGCATGGATCCTCTACCACTTCCAACGCCACGATCACCTTCGCCAACTTAGGACAAGCCTCCATGGCTACTTTTCCCCTTGATTGCGGCTCTAAACCTCCATCTGGGCAGGAGCGCCGCCGCCAGCTGCTTCTGTGGTGGAGCACGAAGGGGAAAGGCACCCCTCTCATCCTGTCACACATCCAAAGCTTCCAAAAGCTTCGAAACTCCTCCACGAACTTGCCTCAGGCCCTGATTCACAGCGAGGATCTTAGTGTACCTGTCTCTGAGATCTGCCTTCTTCTCCGGCCAGGTTGGCTTCGTCCACCATGAAAAGCTTCACGATTTGGGCACACAGATAACTGGGCGAACTCCCATGACTTCGTGCTTGCTTTCTCCTTCTTTGACTTCCTCAGAACGACCTTCTAACTCCATTCCCATCCTCTTGACCAGACTTGCTCGTCTCGGTGGAGAGATGGAGAGGAGCGGGAGCTCTTTCTCCCTGATCTCTTTGCCAAATGAGATGCTCCGGGTGTCAAACGATTTGTAAGGGAGAGACAAACCCAATTCCTCGGCTACTCCCCCCCTCATCCCACGATCTGGACGAGTGGTGGCCGAGGTGGTCGCGGGGTCAGCTGCCCCACTGCCTTGCTCTAACCGCAAGGTAGGAGACAATCTGGTTGCCCTCAGATCATAATCCAAGGGCTGAGGATAGCCCCTTCACTTAGCCAGTCTACGGATCCTGACAACGGCTAGATCGAAAGAAGAAAGGGCTAGGATCCGACCACGTAGCCCGGCTCAACTAGTGGTGTGTGACACTGCATTAATTCCAGGACTTAGGTCAATGAATCCTCACATGTACACATTATTTCACGAATTTCAAACCTAAATAACTTACTCTAGGAACATCCAAATGCCACCAAATTTTAACCATAGCTTCCTTACCTATCGAGCCAACTTCTACTCAAATTTGGTGACAAAACTCATCTATTAGACCATTCCATTAAATACCTCAAAAAGACATAAAATTAAGGATCTTAATCATAATATCAACATCAAACAACACACATACTTTTTCAAAAGCTTGGAATCCTCAATCTATCTCAACCTTATGCTTTCACTTAAATCATTGTACATTTTACCAAAAGTCCACTCCATCACATCCTACACACCTTAAAAGAAATTCCGTCCTCGGAATTAAGCCATAAATCCAATCTATCACATCATATACATCTTAAAAGAACTTTCATCCTCGAAAGTACACCATACTCATACTTCCAGGGAAAACCTTATCTTACCCTCATCCACATGTAGGCACCATTTTATGTGTAACATATCTGCAAAGGTTATCTAGAACCATGTATCCAAAGCACTATTTGGAGGTTTCAAAGGCATCAAGGGTGAAACCTCACTCCATAGAAGGGTCAAACAAGGGTTTAGAAGCTTAGGTTATGTCATAACATATCTCATATGTTAGATTTGCTTCCTTATCTGTAGCCATGCATTAAGGTTCCCACATCATATTACCATGTTCTAAAGGAGTTAAATAAAATTAGCCCAATATAGCAAGGTGTCATCACCATTATATTGAGCTAATTGTTAGAACATGTTCAACATTAACATATGCCTTTTAGGAGGGATTTAACTAAAGTTAACCCACTTTATCCATCTAGATCATATCAAGGTGTCAAAAGTATTATGTTGTGCTAACTGTCAAATTGTATATTTCATCTTTATTAAGCACTAATATTAACACCTCATGTAAAATGTTCCATTCATATGATCTTATTTCATTTCTCATAATAAATTACAACATTTAGTTGTGAATTCATCACAAGTTAACCAACAAAATCACATTGTCGTCTTTATTCATGTATATGGTTAACCATTTATACATTGATATCTATTAAACCATGTCTAGGGTTCCATCATATCATGTCTATGTGTAACATCTCAAGATTAGATCACATCCTTACACATATTATATCATGGTTGTGCTAAACAAACTTATACAAGTGGCTAATCAAACCTATATTAAAACTTCATATAGTCCAAATGAGGTTCTCCTAACCCATACCCGAGGGTAATGTCATGCTCAATCTCTCTGAGCTAACTCAACTCTATGATTATCTCATAAACAAAACTTTATCTTCCCTCCTTGGTTTAGGGTTTCTGAGTCTACCTCATTGGCACTAGCAATAGATTTACAAGCTCTAGACACATAAGCACAAACCAAAACATGTGATGACATTCTCTTCATAGGTTCTACCCATGTAACATGTTATATCTAAAAACTCTCTTATATACACACTAGATTCCTATGTGGGAAATCACCAACCCGAGCATGAGGCTTTTACAGAAACTAAAACATAGCTACCTCCTCCAGGGTCTTGGGATCTCTCCCTCACCCAGATGGCAGGCACTCATATTTCCTTATTCACATATCCACATATAACCAGCCTCTCTCCAACTCTAGGGTTTGGTCCTCCCAAGGACATCTAGGGTTCAGCAAGACTATAGGAATCATGCATAAAGCAACTCAGCTCAATCACTCAGGAGTATTCTAGTTTAGGACATATCATATCATATATTTCTCGTATTTATCATATCATGGAGTCTAGGTTCTCTAGCCTTCTCCCTGTGGGTCTCGCTCTCTCTTGAGCTAACCCCAAAACTGGTCCTAATAGTAGATGTCCTCCTTTGTAAACGATCTTGAGGCTCATGCTGACTCACAACTTGTCTTAGCTTAATCTGTCTTATCTCATAAAATAATGCATACTTGCATAATCAAAACTTATCTCAACTCCTCAAACTGAACTTAAGTCCAAAAAAACAACAAATATCATCATAACTATCTTATATCATCTATGCAAGACTTACATCATATCATAAAAACTTATATCATCTATTCCATCTAACATATATATTCCAACAAGGCTCTAGACATCTAATCTAGAACTATTCCCTCTTCTAGACTGATGTCTTTCACTTTCACTTAGGTTTCATGATCACCTCCTACTCGTACATGTGTGGGGACACATTTTTGTAATACATATACATAATAAAATATTATATAGTTTTTCTCTGATAAAACAAGCATCAGAGAAAACTATCGAGGTTCGATCTGATTGGAAATAAAAAACCAAATCTAGAAAACGAGTGTCCCACACATAGTAGAGAGTCTAGTGTCATGAAAACTAGTGAAAAGGGTGAGAACATGGTGTAGACTGGTGTAGCTACTCTAGCCAATGAGCAACATATGTCTAGGGTTTCTCTTCCCTTGATGTACATCATTTACAAATAGTGCAACGTCCCATACCGCTGCACTATAAGGAAAGAACGATATCTAAGGACTTGCTATACAACAAGCACCAGTCTAGACCTAGTTATCAGACATCTAGGTGCTAACCTAGAGGCTAGGTCAGATCTAGTCTCTAAAAGATGACTAATCTAACCCTAAAAGATTATTAAGTTCAAGGTTCTTTAGTTTTGAGTTGCGTAATGAGAAAATGTCAGGCTTTGCTATTGTTCATGCTCTGATACCACCTGTGATGTCCCCGAATATTCTAAAACTTAATCTGATGTGTGACGTCCAAATTGAAACCCTCTCCTCAGCGAGAATCCCAGTTTAAACATCCCACACGAGGCTAAGAAGAAGAAAATCAGAGGAAGTCAGAAGGAAACAATCAGTAGCACATGTACATGAACAATAATAAAACCATACACACATGTCCACCATTCAACATATAATTACAACATGAATTGTTACAACATTTGATATTACATATTGAACAACAAACTTATACATATACATGTACTACATCTAAACTACAGGATCTTAAGACAACAGGTCCACCTGTACATCAGCTCGCCACACAACTCTCACTATCTTGGTTCTTCAAGAGCATAACCACAACCTAAACCAAATATTACATGCGGTACACGTCAGCACAATATTCAAGAATATTGTACTGAGTATGCCTACATGTCTTTTATATATCTCTCATCATATCTTGGCAATAAGATAAAACTAATACTTGGCAGTAACAGAAGAATATAAGAAAAGCATATACTTGCACAAAGATATTCATTAGCAAAAGAGAACAAACATTTTAAGCACATTTCCATTATATCATCCATGCATTGACCGCCGAAGGTTGAATGCATTAAGGCATGTATGATCACTACCAAAGAGTTGGATCATATGTAGAATGTGACCACTACCAAAGAGTTGGGTCCAAGCACACTACCAAAGAGTTTGTTCTTCCATATGTACAATGTGACCACTACCAAAGAGTTCGGTCACTTCCAAGCACACTGCCATAGAGTTGGTGCTTTCATATAATGGAACATATATATTATGTTTGATGTGTTCATAGCAATACATATGGAAATTCAAGCAACATATCATACAAGACAATCATTTCAATCAATACCATATGCCAAGCCTTTACTACCATATAACACAAGCATAATGTATAATAATCCAAGTAAGAGGTAATGGCATATCTTGATCAAGACAAACCTAATCACATATTCCTGATGTCAACTATATCTTTGTTAAACCTGATCAAGACAAGATCATATACTATCATCAGGTTCTCATCATCATTAACCCTAATTATATCCATTTTAGGGTTTGCCTATCTCATTATTATATCCTCATGATTACTTGTATTCTTGTCTTAGATTTATCTTAGTGATGTCATATTCCAGATTATAGTTCATCAACTGGATATACTCATGTGTCACATTATTATGTGAACATACTTAACATTATGTCACTTTTATTAACCATATTAGTGTTACATCACATGTATTCATATAACATGAATTATATGCATCATTATGAATGCATAATTAATTTTGAGGTTCCAAATAATGATATGAGCTTACTCTGTAAATTTCATCATTTATTGAGCATGTATGTATTTAATACATTTTCTTTAGGGTTATTAGCCCTAATTAGCCATATAAAGCAAATTACATAATTTAGTGCATCAACGTGACCATATCTGACATCATATGTATTATTAACATGATTATAGACTTACTGACATTTTTCCATAATTTTAGGCCGTCATTTGCTATTTATTATCCATCATATGAGCATTTATCCACTTAAATGATATCTCTATTATTAGTGCATCAGAAGCCTAATATTATGCTTTTATATTGTTCCACTCATTTTTCTGAGTATTTCAGTACCTTATTTGCATTTTTCAGATAATCGAGCTAATTACTGTGAATTAAAGAAGATCTGTAAGTTTTGTAAAGATTTTACCTTTTCCGGCCAATCCGGCGTTGCCATGTGGCTCTAGGGAGGCACTTCTCTCGCTTGGGCCGATCGGTTCATGCCCTGGACCCGGTCCACTGCCTCCAATTCTGTTCTCACATGCTCGCTGAGTTCCAGCGGGACTCTGTTTCACGCGGGCGCCGCCGCGCAGCTTGGCTCCGGTGAGCAAGCAGCAGAGGTGCAGGGATCCTCTACCACTTCCAATGCACGATCACCTTCGCCAACTTAGGACAAGCCTCCACGGCTACTTTTCCCCTTGATTGCGGCTCTAAACCTCCATCTGGGCAGGAGCGCCGCCGCCAGCTGCTTCTGTGGTGGAGCATGAAAGGGAAAGGCACCCCTCTCACCCTCTCACACATCCAAAGCTTCCAAAAGCTTCAAAACTCCTCCACGAACTTCCCTCAGGCCCTGATTCACAGCGAGGATCTCAGTGTACTTGTCTTCGAGATCCGCCTTCTTCTCCAGTCAGGTTGGCTTCGTCCACCATGAAAAGCTTCACAATTTGGGCACACAGATACCTGGGCGACCTCCCATGACTTCGTGCTTGCTTTCTCCTTCTTTGACTTCCTCTGAACGACCTTCTAACTCCATTCCCTTCCTCTTGACCAGACTTGCTCATCTCGGTGGAGAGATGGAGAGGAGCGGGAGCTCTTTCTCCCTGATCTCTTTTCCAAATGAGCTACTCTGGGTGTCAAACGATTTGTAAGGGGGAGACAAACCCAATTCCTTGGCTACTCCCCCCCCCTCATCCCACGATCTGGATGAGTGATGGCCGAAGTGGTCACGGGGTCAGCTGCCCCACTACCTTTCTCTAACCGCAAGGTAGGAGACAATCTGGTTGCCCTCAGATCATAATCCAAGGGCTGAGGATAGCCCCTTCACTTAGCCAGTCTGCGGCTCCTGACAATGTCTAGATCGAAAGAAGCAAGGGCTAGAATCCGGCCACGTAGCCCGGCTCAACTAGTGGTGTGTGGCACTGCATTAATTCCATGACTTAGGTCAATGAATCCTCACATGTACACATTATTTCACGAATTACAAACCTAAATAACTTCCTCTACGAACATCCAAATGCCACCAAATTTTAACCATAGCTTCCTTACCTATCGAGCTACCTTTTACTCAAATTTGGTGACAAAACTCATATATTATACTATTCCATTAAATACCTCAAAAAGACATAAAATTAAGGATCTTAATCATAATATCAACATCAAACAACACACCTACTTTGTCAAAAGCTTGGAACCCTCAATCTATCTCAACCTTATGCTTTCACTTAAATCATTGGACATTTTAGGATTCCAAAAGTTAACTCCATCACATCCTACACACCTTAAAAGAAATTCCGTCCTGAAAATTAAGTCATAAATCCAATCTTTCACAGTATCCTATCATTTTTGTGGAGCCTTGGTTTGGCCCATGACGGGCAAGGCACTTCAAGGGAGAATAAGGCATCGATTTGCTTTGCCTTGGAAATGATGGAGTGGAATATAATAATAATAAGTTAGTGGAAGAGAGCTTGCCCTAGGAGGCAGCTCAAGGGCCGCCCCTTTATCTTTTCTTTATCCTTTTTGCATGGCAAGATGATAGTGGCATGCATGCAAAATCATGTGTCGACCTCGCATGGCTAGGTGGCTTGAAGGACCTTAAGTAAGTGACACCTATGACTCTCTTTTCTATAAACCTCAAGTATAAATACCTTGACCTTCATTTGTTGGCAATATTTTCGGATCTAGCAAGTGTCCTTTCTCTTGTATCTTGCAACACCACTTCTTGTGTCACCCATGGTGAAGAGGGTTGAGTGGTATCGGCCAAAGAGGAGATATATCGGCCAAAGAAGGTTGAAGCAACTAATTCAGATGATATCACCCAAGATGATGAAGGATATCATGCAAGAGCTTGAAGCCCAAGTCTTGGACCTTGGAGAAGGCACATCCTCAACCTTGGAACGTGAGGAAGTGAGGCTTAAAGCTTGGAAGCTCATAAGAGGCGGGTTATATAACTCAAACCCTTCAATATTATTTATCCTTTCTTTAATGTTATTCAAATTGTTGATTATTTGCAAATTAGGGTTTCCTATGATCAATTGATGTAATCATGGGTTCTAAAATGTAATTAGGATTGTTATCCATAGTTTTGAATAAGATTAGTGATCTTGAGGTTAATGATGATGACATCATCATTAGATACCTGGTATGAGTTGATCACTCTTGAATAACCTGATATGGGTTGAAGACCTTGCAACCCGACATGGGTTGAAGACTTGGGAAAAATGATATGGGACCCAATATGGAGACTTGCCCGATATGTAGGTAAGTCATAGTAGGTCTTATGGATGATATGAAGGATCTTTATTTAACACTTGTACCTAGTACAAAGGTGAAACAATACCTTGAGTAAAACCCTAGAATGAGGATATGTTGTCCAAGATGGATGGCCGATATGTTGCCCAAGATAGATGGCTGATATGTTGCCCAAGATGGATGGCCGATATGTTGCCTAAGATAGATGACCGATATGTTACCAAGATGGATGGCCGATATGGTGCCCCAAGATGGTGCACGATATGGTACCTTTAATGGTGCACGATATGGTAACCCTAGGTGGGTACACGATATGGTAACCCTAAGTGGGCGCACAATAAGGTAACCCTAGGTGGGTGCACAATATGGTAATAGGGGATATGCCTATTACCCGATATGAGGATGTGGTTATACCACATGATCAAACTAAATATTTGAAAAGATGATATATTAATGACATCATCAATCATACTACTTGATATGGTAGGCATGTCGTCACTTATTAAGATTGACTAAGTCATGAGTATGGTTAATGTAATAGTGAGACACAATGAGCTTAACTTATTTGATATGGATAAGGTTTAGACCTTAAAGGTATAAACTAAGAAATGTATATCCTAGTAAGGATGAGAGAGAATCTAAGACTTGAAAGATGAGTATGTATTTAGCATACCTTGACTCATCATGACTATATAATTTGATGATAAGGGATATGCCCTAAGCCCGGTATGATGGTGTGATTTCTCCACACAATGAAATAATTATTTGTTATGATGATACATGCATTCTCAAGCATAACAGAACAAGTATCATTGATCATGCTACCCTATATGGTAGACATGCTGTAATCCATAAAAAAAATCTAAGTGATGTATGCTAAGTGATTAAGTTTAGTGATGTTAAGGTAACAAACCTTAAGAGGTGAATTAAATAAGATGCAATCTATATCCTATTAAGGATAAGATAGAAAGTCTTTAACATGGGTGGTAAATATGTGGGGAAGCATGTGTTGATGCTCCTATGATGAGTGGAGTATGAATTACGGTTTGATTCTAGATATTATGATCTTGAATCCCTAATTGGTAATAAAAGAGAAATCCAACCCTAATGAAGTGTGATGATATGCTTGCACAAGTATAATCGGTTAAATTGAGATGACCCTAACCCTAACAATAAGAGGGATGCACTTTCTTATATCACAAAAAGATGTTGTAAATAATCCTAACCCTAAGCATGGGTAAGATTGAACAATGATATTATAAGAGGTCTTTCATCCGAAAGCGTACACTATCTCTGAATCATGAAATGATGAATATCGCAAGATATGAGCTAAGACGTCCTATATTGATAGAATTAGACGAGTCTTGTAAGCTGTGTGGAATACGTGTATAACAAGTAGACTAATGTCTTAAAAAATAAGTTCTTGCCTAGAAATCAGGTGACGAGATGTTTTATGAACTATGTGAGTTGTGTGAAATGCTTATACAGTAAGTAAAGATGAATACTTGGATCAGAGAACCTGGAGAAAATAGTTACTTGTTACAGAGGTGTTAACACTATGTGGGGGTCTAGGGGTCTAAATACCTAGACCCAGTAATCATGATGATAATGAGATTTTAAAACCCTATTCGATTGAATATAACCCTAATTCAATGTAAGGATGTGTTCCTAAGTAATTCATGGTTAAAGACATATGTTGAAATTGTTGATAGCATGATATAATAATCATGCAAGCATCTTAATGCATTAAGCATGGTCAAGTCAGAGCTATGTGATTATGTGATACAAATCCAATGTGCTATGTGGACTATGTGAATAAGTATCTAGGTCTGATGACCTTGAGTTAATGATCATCTGCTAAGTGGTGACAATGCTCGGTGATGAATGAAGGGTTGAATACCCAAGAGAGATGATGATAAGAGGTTGAGATTCTAAGTGAGCTATGTGACTCAGTGAATATTAAAGTGTCTGATGAATGCTTTTATGCTTTTCTTTACAATAATTGTTGTTAATCTTGTTTGTAACTTGATTGATGCTAAAAAGATATAGTAATACACTTAATTAAGCAAGATGAATATTATAATGTAGTTTCCCATACCATAGATCCATCTAGTGTCAGCAAATGTTGAATGGTGAAATGAGTTTTACTTGGAACACATATTTTCTTGAATATGTGATAATGTAAGGGTGCTCAATGGAATCCCAAACTAAAATAAGGGTGCTTAGTTGACTCCCTAAATACATCAGGTTGCTCAGTGTACTTCCTGATAAAATCAACACAGGATTGCCCAGCGGTCATCCTAATAATCCAGGAAAGCTAAGTGGTCTTCTCCCGAAGAGAGTACATGCTACGACAATAACTCTATAGAGAGGATGTCGTTATACCCCAGCATAGCTAATTCTAGCAGACACAAGATGACATGCTAAACCTAAGTGTTAACTAAGTGTTCTCGAGCTGACTAAGGAAGAAGAGGTCTTGACAGTCGGTTCTACCATTGACCTTGTATGGTACCGACTTTGACTTACTAGTGGTCAGTTGGAGTATGAGTGGTATATCTCATCTCCTCTGGGCATAAGTATGAATGTGAACAGGTAATCAACCACATAGTATATTTGTTTAAGGATCAAATACGAAAACATTGGTTGATGCCTTATTACTTTTATACATCTTGTTAGATAGATGTTATACATGTTCTTTATATCCCTTTTCAAGCAAAAGATGAATTGTAGATCTGTTATTAATATCCTTGCTTGGTACTTGAAGATATATTTGTCAAACAAATAGAATACCTACAGTTCAATTTTTATTATTTTCTGTGATATTAATATTGGTGGTAGAATTATATCTCTCACTAGGACAATAGTCTCACCTCGTGGGATCCACAATTTTTTTAGGTAAGACGTGGACGAGGGACTAAAAATTGGGTTGCAGAAGAAGGAGCGTATCAACAAGGATCATAGTTGTATCTCAAGATGAGTACGCTGTTTGTAATGTCCTATAGATATAAGTCCTATGTGTTGTCTCTATACTCTCAGGTCCTTGGGAGATAGTCTTAGTCATTTTCACAAACGACTCGAGATTTTGGGTTTGCTTATCTCGAGGATTTCATGTTGATACTATGTGTATCAAGCAAAGCAACTAATACTTGTTATCCTCAAGAAGAGACAAAATACTAAATGTGTAATGTGAACCATGTGTAAATGGCTTTGGTTCTTTATGTAAGAGTTTTCTGGAAAATGGACCTATGTGAAAAATTATTTTACAATTTTGTGCTTTTGTTAATCTGCTATTTATGGTTATTCCATTTAATTAATAATGATTTGTTTGTCGGTTTGAGAACGATTGTTTCAAGTTTGGTATCAGAGCTTAAGGTTCGCTGAGTCTACAGAGACATTGGACTAAGGTGTTGAGTTTGTTTTAGTGTCCTCCAGTATACCCTATAGTGACTTCTGCTTATGTAGAAGAAAGGGTGAAATTTAAGAATGACTGGAGAAGACGAGGAATACATTGCTTAGAGCAATGTTGTTTGCACCAGGAATGGGTGTAAGGGATCAAGCAAGCGAAGAACGAGTGCCTGAGAATTCTCATATTGACCCAATCAAGATCAGAGTATCCAACTTTTATGCTCTTTTTGGGCAGGTTAGGACAACAATGATGCGTGTAAGTAGACTGGATACTAGCATTACAACTAAGGATATCGGTCCTCAATGCAGAAACATTGGGTTATGAAAGAGTTATAAGATAATATAGTCATGATAAAATAATGGAAAATGTGGGAAGAGTTCACATATGGCGAGAAAATGGACTCTGCCATCAGTAAAGACAGATATTACATCTAGTACCCAAGGAGGGGAAATAAGCTGAGAATCAAGGTGAAGTCTCTACAATTCTAGAAACATTTTTCTAGTTGTTCCAAAAGACCATAGTTTTTGGTGCCACCGGTGCAATAAATGCTTAGTGTCCGGAATAGTAGTCATTAAGTAAAGGCAAAAGTCCTAACCTTCCACCTATAAGAGCTTCTGAATTAGCTTTTATATCGGTAATAAGACCGATAAGACCATGGTACAAGGACAAAACATGTTATAGAAACAAACATGTTGAGCATACTAAACCCTATTGTTTGAAATAAGGGAGGAAATGACCCAATAACCAAAGAAGAATTGGTAGGGCGTACGAAAGTTACAACCAATAGGGTAAAAAGGCAAAAGCAGTGACATGAAACAACTAGACTCTATGTGTTAAGTTAACCTGAAGCGGTTGATGACCACAAGGGGTGACAATCAGATAAAGCTTTCTCATTTTAATATGCCTTCTTTTGATTTTACCTGATAGACATGATGGGGATTGTTTTTATTGACTTCTCTATTGATTGCCCTATGGGAACACAAGGGAGAAATGATGAAAACTAGAATTTATATTATGTTCAGTATTCTTTTAAATGCTTTATAATTACTCTTATCTATGTGAAAGAGGGTGAGGCATAGAGGTGATGCTTGGAGAAAATCCAAGGATGCTAAGTCCTATGCTTTGATAAATCCAGGTGGTAAGAGCTCGGTAAGTCCCAATGAAGGACCCGGGTTCAAACCTCACCGAAGGCACTTTGCGAATGGAAATCCACGCTAATTAGGCACGAGAGGGGGGTGACCGGACCACACCCTCTCATGCCTCGAGAGTTTACCATGTCGGGCTCGCCCGGGGTGGGTTCTCTCAGTTACCAAAAAAAAAAATGAAAAGTAAGGAATAGATTGTTATCTTTCTGATTACTATGATCAAGTAGTCATTTTGAAACAATCTAGTAAGCCTAACAAGACTAGAAATATGGCATGAGTGTTTCCATCACATCCTAAGTGCAGTAACTTGGAATCAGAGATAATCTCAGATCAATCTGAGTGCATGAGGAAGTAAAAAGTATAATCCTCATGATAGGAGGAAGGAGAATGAGGGAGATGATCCCTATTCAATAAATTTTGTATGAATAGTAAGGATCTTTTCCATAACATGGAAATGGGAAATTTGATAAAATTATAGAATGCTCATAAACATGTTAGACTAAGACAAGGGAAGGAATGAAACTAGATAGGGATTGCTAAGTGAACTTTCCCAAATACATAGGGGTTGCTAAGTGAACTTTCCCAAATACATAGGGATTGCTAAGTGAACTTTCCCAAATACATAGGAATTGCTAAGTGAACTTTCCAAAATAGATAGGGATTTCTAAGTGAACTTTCCCAACCAAATAGGGATTGCTAAGTTGACTTTCCTAACTAGTAAAGGATTGCTGAGTGGATTTTCCTAACTAGTAAATGATTGCTAAGTGGACTTTCCTGACTAGTAAAGGATTTCTAAGTGGACTTTCCTAACTAGTAAAGGATTGCTAAATGAACTTTCCTAACTAGTAAAGGATTGCTAAGTGGACTTTCCTAACTAGTAAAGGATTGCTAAGTGGACTTTCCTAACTAGTAAAGGTTTCTAAGTGGACTTCCCTAACTATAAAGGTTTCTAAGTGTACTTCCTCAACTAATTGTATGTCTCCTTTTTTATGAACAACCCTGGGTAATGATGGGGTGATAAAAATGAATATGTTCCTTTATGTTCCTTTCTTTCATGAACATGGCAATAAAGTGAGTTTTATGACACTTAATGTGCATAGGTTAGAGCCGTTCGTTTGATGGATACTTAGAAAAGTATCAGTTCGTTGGGGACTTTAGTTCCAAAATTTAGATATGTATAATACGTATGATATCTCCAGGATAAATATATATCCTTTTGTATGGTTAACTTTGGTACTAGTAATAGGGAGATGGAAATGATTAGGATGTGATGAGTTTTCGACACACGTGAAGAATACCAAGATGAGGAATTCTGGTACCTAAGATGTGTTAGATGATATGAGAGTAAGAATATAACTTCTGATAAAATGAATAATGTTTGGTAACTTAGAAGGGACAACCTTGAGATAACTTTAGTATGGAAACCATATGTTAGGGGTTTATGCTCTGCATAAACATAAAATTGATAAGGATGAATTAATTATAGGAACTATTTTAAGAAAAAGCTTATCAAGCTAAAAAATGATTCCTTGTAAACATCCCTATCTAGATCTGTTGAGGGAACTTATACCTAACCTATAGAGATACCTTCAAGATAAGTTCTTATTTGACAAGTAGCTCCTCATAATGAAAAGAAAATAAAAAATAGCGGAATAGGTGGTACAAGTCATAAGAAAAATAGTGTTGAACCAACAGAATAGAAATATACAATGGAGGTATGATTAGATTTGTAACCTCATATGAAGGACATAATGTAACTCTGGTTCGGGAAAGGTAGTTGAGTATAACAAATTATATGATAATCATGTGAGAAAGGCTCTTTTGTTGGTCAAAGTTCTGTAGTATCTTCATGACATTAGGATGTTATATGGACACTTGATGATATAATGCATGAACAACAACTATCTCCCTTTACCCGGGATTTCGGGGATGAAATCCTTGTTAGGGGTTTATAATTGTAACACCCCTGACCTGGGTTATGGCCTAACCCTAGATGTTTTGTTTAAGTAAGATGCTTACAATTTGTTCTTATCTTTTGGGAAAAGCAATTAAGGCCTTTGTGAAGTTTATTCTCAAAATTTAGCTCATATGCAAACTATGTGTGCATTAAATGATAATCTAAGTGAAAAGTACAATTTACCCAAGATAAGGGTCATGTTGCAAATGTTATATGTTGAATATATTCTAAGTGTTTTATATGTTATGAGAGAGAATATAATGCTAAGTGGCGGATTGTGCAAAGCCTAAACCCTAAGTGAGAACTTGTGTAAAATGCTAAGTGCTTGACACATCAATTGTGGTACAATTTGTAATATGTACAAAATGTAGGACTAATGGGTAACTTACCACCTCTACATTGTTTCTAATCTTACTTAGTTTTACCTAGAGGAAAGAGAAAGAAGGAGACAATATGTTTGAAGCATCTTGGAGTGTTAGTACTCTTAATAATGAAGAAAATAGAAAAAAGCATAAGTTGAAGTCATACATATGAGCCATATTGATTGAGGACTAAGGAAAGGAGACCCTATCGGACATAGAGCCATAAGGAGGGCATCCTATCAGTTTTTGGAGCCTTGGTTTGGCCCATGACGGGCAAGGCACTTCAAGGGAGAATAAGGCATCGATTTGATTTGCCTTGGAAACGATGGAGTGGAATATAATAATAATAAGTTAGTAGAAGAGAGCTTGCCCTAGGAGGAAACTCAAGGCCCATCCCTTTATCTTTTATTTATCCTTTTTGCATGGAAAGATGATAGTGGCATGCATGAAAAAGCATGTGTCGACCTTGCATGGCTAGGTGGCATGAAGCACCTTAAGTAAGTGACACATATGACTCTCTTTTCTATAAACATCAAGTATAAATACCTTGACCTTCATTTGTTGGCAAGATTTTTGGATCTAGCAAGTGACCTTTCTCTTGTATCATGCAACACCACTTCTTGTGTCACCCGTGGTGAAGAGGGTTGAGTGGTATCGACCAAAGAGAAGAGATATCGGTCAAAGAAGGTTGAAGCAACCACTTAAGGTGATATCACCCAAGATGATGAAGGATATCGTGCAAGAGCTTGAAGCCCAAGTCTTGGAGCTTGAATAAGGTCCATCCTCAACCTTGGAATGTGAGGAAGTGAAGCTTGAAGCTTGGAAGCTCATAAGAGGCGGGTTATATAACTCAAACCCTTCAATATTATTTATCCTTTCTTTAATGTTATTCAAATTGTTGATTATTTGTAAATTAGGGTTTCCTATGATCAATTGATGTAATCATGGGTTCTAAAATGTAATTAGGATTATTATCCATAGTTTTGAATAAGATTAGTGATCTTGAGATTAATGATGATGACATCATCATTGGATACCCGATATGAGTTGATCATTCTTGAATAACCCGATATGGGTTGAAGACCTTGCAACCCGACATGGGTTGAAGACTTTGGAAAAATGATATGGGAGCCAATATGGAGACTTTCCTGATATGTAGGTAAGTCATAGTTCTTATGGATGATATGAAGGATCCTTATTTAATACTTGTACTTAGTACAAAGGTGAAACAATACCTTGTGTAAAACCCTAGAATGAGGATATGTTTCCCAAGATGGATGGCCGATATGTTGCCCAAGATGGATGGCTGATATGTTGCCCAAGATAGAAGGCCGATATGTTTCCCAAGATGGATGGCCGATATGGTGCCCCAAGAAGGTGCACGATATGGTACCTTTGATGGTTCATGATATGGTAACCCTAAGAGGGTACACGATATGGTAACCTTAGGTGGGTGCACGATTAGGTAACCCTATGTGGGTGCATGATATGGTAATAGGGGATATGCATATTACCCGATATGAGGATGTGGTTATACCACATGATCAAATTGAATATTTGACAAGATGATATATGAATGACATTATCAATCATACTACTTGATATGGTAGGCATGTCTTCAATTATTATGATTGACTAAGTGATGAGTATGGTTAATGTAATAGTGAGATACAATGAGCTTAACTTATTTGATATTGATAAGGTTTAGACCTTAAAGGTATAAACTAAGACATTTATATCCTAGTAAGGATGAGAGAGAATCTAAGACTTGAAAGATGAGTATGTATTTAGCATACCTTAACTCAACATGAATATATGATTTGATGATAAGGGATATGCCCTAAGCCCAGTATGATGGTGTGATTTCTCCACATATTGAAATAATTATTTGTTATGATGATACATGCATTCTCAAGCATAACAGAACAAGTATCATTAATCATGCAACCCTATATGGTAGACATGCTTTAATCCATCAAAAAGATATCTAAGTGATGTATGCTAAGTGATTAAGTTTAGTGATGTTAAGGTAACAAACCTTAAGAGGTGAATTAAATAAGATGCAATCTATATCCTATTAAGGATAAGAGAGAAAGACTTTAACATGGGTGGTAAATATGTCAGGAAGCATGTGTTGATGCTCCTATGATGAGTGGAGTATGAATTATGGTTTGATTCTAGATATTATGATCTTGAATCCCTGATTGGTAATAAAAGAGAAATCCAACCCTAATGAAGATGATATGCTTGTACAAGTATAATCGGTTAAATTGAGATGACCCTAACCCTAACAATGAGAGGGATGCACTTTCTTATATCACAGAGAGATGATGTAAATAATCCTAACCCTAAGCATGGGTAAGATTGAACAATTATATTATAAGAGGTCTTTCATCCTAAAGAGTACACTATCTCTAAATCATGAAATGATGAATATCGCAAGATATGAGCTAAGACATCCTATATTAATAGACTTAGATGAGTCTTGTAAGATGTGTGGAATCCATGTATAACAAGTAGACTAATGTCTTAAAAAATAAGTTGTTGCCTAGAAATGAGGTGACAAGATGTTTTATGAACTATGTGAGTTGTGTGAAATGCTTATACAATAAGTAAAGAAGAATACCTGGATCAGAGAACCTGGAGATACTAGTTACTTGTTACAGAGGTGTTAACACTATGTGGGGGTCTAGGGGTCTGAATACCTAGACCCAATAATCATAATGATAATGAGATCTTGAAACCCTATTTGATTGAATATAACCCTAATTCAATAGAAGGATGCGTTCCTTAGTAATTCATGGTTAAGTACATATGTTGAAATTGTTGATAACATGATATAATAATCATGCAAACATCTTAATGCATTAAGCATGGTCAAGTAAGAGCTATGTGATTATGTGATACAAATCCAATGAGCTATGTGGACTATGTGAATAAGTATATGGGTCTGATAACCTTGAGTTAATGATCATCTACTAAGTGGTGACAATGCTCGGTGATGAATGAAGGGTTGAATACCCAAGAGAGATGATGACAAGAGGTTGAGATTCTAAGTGAGCTATGTGACTCAGTGAATATGAAAGTGTTTGATGAATGCTTTTATGCTTTTCTTTATAATAATTGTTGTTAATCTTGTTTGTAACTTGATTGATGCTGAAAAGATATAGTAATACACTTAATTAAGCAAGATGAATATTATCATGTAGTTTCCCATACCATAGATCCATCTAGTGTTAGCAATTGTTGAATGGTGAAACAAGTTTTACTTGGAACACATATTTTCTTGAATATGTGATAATGTAAAGGTGCTCAGTGGACTTCCAAACTAAAATAAGGGTGTTTATTGGACTCCCCAAATACATCAGGTTGCTCAGTGTACTTCCTGATAAAATCAACACATGATTGCTTGGTGGTCATCCTGATAATCCAGGAAAGCTAAGTGGTCTTCTCCCAAAGAGAGTACATGCTACGGCAGTAACTTTATAGCGAGGATTTCACTATACCACATCATAGCTAATTCCAGCAAACACAAGATGTTATGCTAAACCTAAGTGTTACCTAAGTGTTCTCGAGCTGACTGAGGAAGAAGAGGTCTTGCCAGTCGGTTCTGCCATTGACCTTGTATGGTACCGACTTTGACTTACTAGTGGTCAGTTGGAGTATGAGTGGTATATATCATATCCTCTGGGCATAAGTATGAATGTGAACATGTAATCAGCCGCATAGTATATTCATTTAAGGATCAAATACAGAAACATTGGTTGATGCCTTATTACTTTTATACTTCTTGTTAGATATATGTTATACATGTTCTTTATATCCCTTTTCAAGAAAAAGATGAATTGTAGATCTATTATTAATATCCTTGCTTGGTACTTGAAGATATATCTGTCAAACAAATAGAATACCTGCAGTTCAATTTTTCTTATTTTCTGTGATATTAATATTGTTGGCAGATAGTTCTATCTCTCGCTAGGAAAATAGTCTCACCCTGTGGGATCCACAATTTTTTTAGGTAAGACGTGGACGAGGGACTAAAAATCAGGCTACAGAAGAAGGAGCGTATCAACAAGGATCATAGTTGTATCTCATGTTGAGTACGTTGTCTGTAATGTCTTATAGATAGAAGTCCTATGTGTCATCTCTGTACTCTCTGGTCCTTAGGAGATAGTCTTAGTGGTTTTCACAAATGACTAGAGATTTTGGGTTTGCTTATCTTGAGGATTTCATGTTGATATTGTGTGTATCAAGGAAAGTAGCTAATACTTGTTATCCTCAAGAAGAGACATAATACTAAATGTGTAATGTGAACCATGTGTAAAAGGGTTTGGTTCTTTATGTAAGAGTTTTCTGGAAAATGGACCTATGTGCAAAATGGTTTTCAAATTTTGTGCTTTTGTTAATCCAATGTTTATGGTTATTCCGTTTAATTAATAACGATTTGTTTGTCGGTTTGAGAACGGTTGTTTCAAGTCTTATGCAACTATAGAGCTCATAGAATCATCAACCATTCAAGAAAAATCAATATTGAAAGTAGATCAACAAGTATATCAAGATTAAAGGTGAATAATAACATGATTGATTCCCAAGGTTGAAGATGAACTTATCAAATATCTAAGACTTGTTCACAAGTCATCTATATGTAAAGAATCACCATAGATAAGAACTTGGTGAAGAAGAAAAGAAAGGAAGAATCACAACCTGAGATTCATGCTTCAACCAAGGTTGAAGATGACTATGCATTCACCTTAAGATTAAGGCACGAGCTCCTCCTTTATCCTCAACTACTATGCATGATATATAAGATAAAAAGAGTTGTAGGATTTGAAAAGTTTCACTAGTAGGTGAAAGGAGTGATTTATATAATTGAGGCTCATGAGAGAGACAGAGAGTGTATAAGAGGTGTCATCACCTTATACTACTAGGTGACACATGTCTATGCATGGGCTGACATGTGTCCATGCATGCACACATATTTATATTGACATGCAAAACTCTTTGGGATAATATAGGGATAAGATCTTGACCATTAGTTATCTTGTTGAACAAAATATTTCATCCCAACATCACTTTATTTACAAATTGATACAACTTTTCCAAGGAAAGTTGTAAATCCATATCCATTACCTTTTTGAGGTTCTTAACTCATCATGGCCTTTTCCAAGAGTTTACAAAATGATATGGGACCTCCTCTATGGATTCTTGGCTGATAGGCACTCCAATATAAGCTCTACAACTCAATACAACTTATTTTAGGGTTTGAACTATACAACTCTTCTTGGCCTTTTCATCACCAAAAATACCATCACTCAAATATGATTAAAAAATGGTGCATATTTCTTTCTCTCTCATATATATTATGCTAAGAGAGAGTAGGGACACTATAGAGGTGGTAATTTGCATATCAACCCTAAATTTTGGGTAAATTGCAATTTGCACCAAAATTGGTACACAAGGTACAAACATTATTCAAAGAATCTCCAACTTGGAACTTAGGATTCCCAAAAGCCACCCCTTAGCATCATTCTCTCTCTTATGATGCTAAAGCACTTGAGGCACATTCTACATGTGACATATTGAAATATTACCCCTCATCTTGGGTGAATTGTAATTTACACCCAAACTCTCATATAATGCAAATAAACTCAAACTTAAAAATTAAACTCTCCTTGAGTCTTAATTGCTTTTCAAAAGATTAAAATAAGTTTATAAATAACTTATTTAAGAAAAACTTCAAGGTTTATGGCATAATTAGGTGAGGGATGTTACAATTATCAACCCCTAACAGGGATTTTGTCCCCGAAATATCAAGAGAAAAGAGGAGGTTACTTCCTCCTCATTTCTTCCTCCAGCTCCCATGTGGATTCTTCCATGCCACGGTGATGCCAGAGAACATTCACAAGAACTATGTCTTTCTTTTTCAATTTCTTGATTCTTTTGTCAAGAATCATCATTGGACCTTTCTTCATAGGATATATCTTCATTCACTTCTACCTCTATAGGTTGCAACACCAACTCTTTATCAAGATGAAACTTTCTCAGCATAGATATATGAAACACTGGATGTAGTCTATGTAGCTTAGGTGGCAACTCCAACCTATAGGCTACCTTTCCATTCTGTGTTGTCATTGGGTAAGGTCAAATAAATCTAGGAGCTAACTTACCCTTTTTCCCAAATCTGAGAACACCTTTCCAAGGAGAGACCTTGAGATACACCCTGTCTCCAACTTGGAATTCTAAAGGTCTATGACGTTTATCGGCATATAACTTCTGTCTATCCTATGTAGCCTTCAACTGTTGCTGTATTACTTTAATATTTTTAGTTGTCTGTTTCACTAATTCAGGATCTAGAAGTTGGTATTCTCCTATCTCATACCAGCATAATGGAGATCTACAACGTCTACCATATAATGCTTCATATGGTGCCATATCCATACTTTTCTAATAACTATTGTGTTGGAAAACTCTATTGAGCTCAATTGCAAGTCACAACTTCCTACAAACTGAAGATCACATGCCCTATGCAACTCTTCCAAAGTCTATAAAGTCCTTTCAGATTGTCCATCTGGATGAGGGTGAAAAGTTGTGCTAAACTTTAACTGGGTACCCAAGGCTTTATGTAGTCATTCCCAAAAATGACTTGTAAAATTGGGATCTCTATCAGACACAATTGTGTCTGGAACTCTGTGTAATCGCATTATCTCATCTATGTAGATCTGTGCAAGTTTTTCAACAGTATATGTTTTTTTATTAGGAAGAAATTGTGTTGACTTAGTCAACCTATCAACTATCACTTAAATGGAATCATGACTTTTGGATGTTCTGGGTAGACTAACCACAAAGTCCATTGTCACGTGATCCCATATCCATTGTGGTATAGGTAAGGGTTGCAATGTTCCTATAGGCTTTTGGTGTTCTACTTTAAAATGCTGACACACTGGAAACTGCATAAGAAAATCAGCTACATTCTTCTTCAAACCAGGCCACCTGTTATAACCCCATTTTCCTAAATCATATAATGAGATTTGTAAATCTTCTTTTAAGAAATAAATGAAATCAATGGTTGATTTAATGGTTTGATTTGAATGAATTTCGTGTATGATAGCCTTGTATGTTTTCTTAATGGGCCTTATTGGTTATTAAGCCCAATTGAAAGAAAAAGAAAAAGAAAAGGAAAAAGAATCCAATTGGATAAAGGAATAAAACAAGAAAATAGATAAAAGAAGAATAAAAGGCTAAGGTATATTTTTAAAAATGAAATTTCGATAAGGTTCCTTGAGGTTCAAGGAACTCAAGATAATAATATAAAGGCTAGGAAAAGAGAAAATATGTGGAAAATATGAATAATTAAGTGTTAACTTGCAAATGAAGAAAAGGACTTGTTTTCTTTAGATAATAATCCCAATTTTTTTAGGATGAAAGATAAAATCATAAACAAGATTCCCTTAAAATTTGAGGTAAAATGGAATTACGAGTTGGGAGTTATTGCTTTTTCAAATTATCCTCAAAATAGGATTTTTATCTTGGAAAATTGGGAAAATCCTTTTCCTTTTGTTTGAAAGCAACGGATGTGGGCCGTTGGATCTTAATACAGTAGGCACCACTCATCATCAAAGTCCCAGTGGGACGCAGACTATGGACGAGTTACATGGGAAACTTTTCCCTTTGATTCTGATCGTATCGGCGCATGTGCATGCTTTGAAAGTGTTCCAATGGATCCGGGAGAAAGAGACGAAGCTTCTTGACCATTAGCTGTTGACCTTTCATTGTGTCTTCGCAAAACGCCCAATTAGGCTAGGAAACATGTTATGACGGGGATCAGGAACCCTAAAATGGGCCCCCATAGCCTATAAATAGACCCTCACACTCTTCCTCACACCCTCATGAATCTAGGCGGCCACTTCCCGAGCCTCAGAGCCCTCTCCCTCTCTCGATTGCCCTTTCTCCGGTGAGAGAACCACCACGGTGCCGCTACGTTGTCCAGTGAAGGAAAGGAGGGAGACGAGGAGCAGTAGCCCTCGGATCTGGGTCTAGCGTGGACTCGCGAAGGATCTGACGATCAGCAATGGACAGCGACGCGCGCACCCCAGCTCGTGGAGGCGATTGACGCAGAGCGTCAGATCAAGACGCGGACCAGCGGTGCTTTGATCAAACGGCCAACAAAAACTGGTATTAGCTCTCTCTGCTCAAATAATCCAGAATTTTTTTTTACTTACGAAATTCATAGAAATAGCTAGGAATCTCTGATGAGAAAACTTTATACATGAAAGTTTATTAGAAAAATACGAGGAACATGATAAAAATAATTTGGTGACCTGATTCTATCTCGTTTTGCAAAAGTACAATAATTTGATAGCAAAATGTATTCAAAGGTAAATAGAAACCCTAATTGTATATAACAGGTGAATCTTTGTGAATTAATAAGTTAATTTGAAGAGTATGAACCTGTTGATTTTTAAGATAGAGGTTTCATCTGTGTTGAATAAAAAGTTGGCTAATTTAGGGTTTTAATCTATAAATGAAGGATAATACATATAGAAATCCTAATTTAGGGTAAAGAATGAGAAAAACTATATTTATTTCGGATTAGGGAAATAAGTTGCTTAATAATGATCCTAAGTCTATTAGGAGCATTAAAAGTAAGAAATTTAAAGGTTTTATGAGCCTTGTTGAATTAGGATTCATAATGTTAAAAGTGGAGGCAAAACCCTAATTTCAAAGGAAACTCTAAAATTGGAATAGAAATCCTGAGAAATAAGATGAGTTTGGATAAATTTTTATAAAAGGAAATTTGTATATTTATTTCAGGATTTATGTGCATAATTGGTTGCTTGGTTGAGATTTCTCTATTTGATTGATTGTGTCTCAAATTCTGCAATCACAGGTATGTGGTTACGTTTATGAATAATCGCTTTAGTTTCACGGCGATTCCCAAACGTTTTATCGGTTGCTTGAAAATAACTGCTTGGATAACTTTTATTTCATGCAACTTTAAAGTGACCATGATTATCACCATAAATATGTGTACATGACTGGCCCAGATCCTAGTCCTCCTCTGTGTCTTTGCTAATGATGAAAAGGGTAACCTAGTAAAGGGTCTACTTGTTAAGTGGGACCATTAGGTTATTAAGAGTTGGGAATTGGGCTACCTATGGGTAGTGCCTTGTGACTCAACCCTAGATATTGATCTACCTGTTTGGTAGGATCATGCGGGGTTTAATGGGGATCTACCATAAGGAAGGTAGCATCCAGGTCCACTGCAGGGACAACGCAGAGGCTAGGATATGTATGGATTGAGTAGTCATGTTTAAAGCACACCATGAGTTAGGGATTGTGCTACCTATGGGTAGTGCCTTGTGACTCAACCCTAGATATTGATCTACCTGTTTGGTAGGATCATGCGGGGTTTAATGGGGATCTACCATAAGGAAGGTAGCATCCAGGTCCACTGCAGGGACAACGCAGAGGCTAGGATATGTATGGATTGAGTAGTCATGTTTAAAATGTAAATTTGTTGGTTAAACTGTAATTGATTGCAATATGTTGATATTAATTGCACAATTATTGTCTCCTACACATACCATCTTTATGCCGACCGACGTTTTGTTTGTCGGCGTTTTAGGTACAAACCCAAAAGGACAAATAGTAAATTGGCACATTGTGAATACATGAATTAAATTGCAAGGAGGATTAAAGCTAGATTAGAATTCATAAGTGGATAGAAGTTTAGAAACCAAAACTTTTCAAAGGTATGTAAAATTTAATTTATTACTGCTTTTCAGTATAGTCTGGTAAAGTTTGATAATTATTAATGTTTATTTATCGAACCTTTGATCCGGAAATTGGGATAACGGATTTGACCTCCTGGTCTCCTTTAATTGGGGGTTACTAGAAGGTGGGGTTGTTACATTTGGTATCAGAGCTAAGGTTCCTCACTTAATGATTAATAATTATTAAATTTTATAAACTCTATAGAAACCAAGGGAGTTATTAGAGGATTATCCGAAAGACAGAGGTGTCTAGAAAAGGATCACGACCGGGGGTTGGCAATATTAGGTGGGGTTGTTACATTTGGTATCAGAGCTAAGGTTCCTCACTTAATGATTAATAATTATTAAATTTTATAAACTCTATAGAAACCAAGGGAGTTATTAGAGGATTATCCGAAAGACAGAGGTGTCTAGAAAAGGATCACGACCGGGGGTTGGCAATATTTTCCTCTGCACCGCTAGTCGGAATACGAGGACACCCAGATCAGTGTGACTGCTTGGCCAAAGTCTTAGGTTATGATTCGAAATAAGACACCTTTAGGACTCTCTCATCTTATTCATCCCTTCTCATCACACATTCTATTAAGGTTTTAAGAGTTAGGATTTTTCTCTCTCTTCCCCACCCTCATGTGGTATGGGTAAGTAAGTTAAGGATTAAGGAATCCTCCATCAAATTAATAAAAGATATGTAATAAGACATCATTGACATAAGTATAATTAGTTTAAAGGTATAGACTAAAGGGTATATGTGTATGCTTATGCATATGGCTCACGTGAAGACAGTGGTTGTCCCGGATGCCACTAATGGTGGTGGACCTTCACATAAGGGAAAGGTGTCTTCTGAGAAGAGGAAGAGGAACCACGGTGGAGATTCCTCAAGGAAGAGGAAGAGACCTGAAGAAACCACTCATGAGGTCCCTAATCCTGACCCGATACCCTTCAACAACCTTGATCAAGAAGAAGACCAAGGGTATGAGGAGCAACATGAGTACGAGGAGGTGGCCCAGATGGAAGAGGACCAAGCTGGTGGTCCCGAACCAACCATGATAATCCACACCCCTGATGCTTTGTGGATGGAACAACAGAAGAAGCTGACAGAGGCCATTAGTGCTTTGGCCCTCCGAGACTTAGCTAGAGGAGAAAATGGCGAGCTGCTTCCTGTTCGTCCTCGATTGGGAGCCACCATCTTGGACTTCGTCAAGATGAACATCGAGAAGTTATGGGGAGAAGATAAGTCATAAGTGGTCGATAAGGCGGAAGCTTGGCTGCTTGCAGCCGAGAATGGGTTCTGCATGCTTGAGGTACATCCAAGCAAGAAAGTCCTCTTTGCTACTCACCTCCTGGAAGGAGCAACCCTGATATGGTGGGAGACACACATCTTAGGCCGAGATCTGACTGAGGAACCAATGGCATGGGCTGACTTCAAGTCAATCTTCACTGCCAGATTCATCCTTGTTTCGGCTAAGAAGGAAAAGGAAAGGGAGTTCACCAACATGACTCAAGGAAACTCATATGTGGCAGACCTTGGGCGCAAGTTTCGAATCTTGGAGCATTTTAGGCATATGATGGATGAGGAAAGAAGGGTGGATCACTTCATAGAGCGTCTTCACCCTACCATCAAGCCCCATGTGATGGCAAGTAAACCCAAAACCTTCACTGAAGCTTACAACACTTCTTTAGACATGGACAAGACTGTGATGCCAGTTCAGAATCCACCCAAGGGGTATTTGGGTTTCACTGAAGGAACCCAAGGCCAGAAAAACAACCACAGGAAAGGTCAAGGGTGTCATCATGATAAAGGAAGACATGGAGGAAAAGGGAAACCCCGTCAAGAGAACAACCAACCTCGATGCTGCACCTACGGGAGGTGGCATACCGGTGAGTGCCACAACAAGAAGAAGACATGCTACCGATGCCACCAAGAAGGACACATCCAAGCTTTTTGTCCTCTGCCAGATCCAAGAGGACTAGGACAGGTAGCAGCCCCACCAGTAGCAGCTCCACCTGTGGAAGCTCCACATATAGCTGCAGCCCCACCTTCTGGAGAGAGAAGACAAGCTCAGGTGTTTGCTATTGACAATGAGGAGGCTCAAGCAAATGCTAATCGGTTGATCAAGGGAAATAACCCTTAGAGTTTTCTTTTATGTTTTAAGATAAGCATGTAATGGTCTAATGTATGGTGAAAAACAATGTAGGCATGCTTGAAGTCATGGGACACAATGTAAAAGCTTTGTTTGACTCTGGATCTACTAATACTTTCATTTCAAGAAATCTCGCAATGCTTTGTTTGGAAATCAAGGATTTAGGGTATGTCTTAGATGTTACAACCCCGAGTGGTCAGATCTTTACATCTCTTTTAAAAACTCCGGTGATACCTGTGAAATATCGAGATCATGAGTTTCCTACAAACTTTATCCTTCTTGATATGAATGACTTTGATGCGATCATTGGTATGGATTGGCTTTATACTTATAGGGCCAACATCGACTGTAGGGAGAAGAAAGTGATCATTAAGAAACTAGCTCACCCACCTTTTGTCATTAGAGGTAGGAAGGATGTCACCACCAGCCTATATGTGTCAGCCTTGAAAGCAGAGCGGATGATGAGTAAAGGTTTTCGAGCTTTCCTGGCATTAGTTACTGAGCTTGAACCCAAGATGCAACCCTTAGAGGAAATAGAGGTAGTTAGGGGCTATGCAGATGTTTTTCCAGATGATCTACCCGAGATTCCTCCCAAGAGAGAGGTAGATTTTTTCATAGAGCTAGCTCCTGGGATAAGCCCTATTTCACGAGCACGTTATAGAATGGCCCTTGCGGAGTTGCTCGAGTTGAAGAAACAATTACAGGAATTGCTAGACAAGGGTTTTATCTGCTCTAACACATCACCATGGGGAGCACCGATTCTTTTTGTAAAGAAAAAGGATGGTTCGCTCCGAATGTGCATAGACTACCGGATGATCAACCAAGCTACCATTAAGAACAAATATCCTTTACCCCAGATAGATGACTTGTTTGACCAGTTGTAGTCCGCTCGAGTCTTTTCCAAGATCGACTTGAGATCGGGTTACCACCAGTTGAGAGTCAAGAGTGAGGACATCCCGAAGACTACTTTTAGAACATGTTATGGCCATTATGAGTTTGTGGTTATGCCTTTTGGGTTGTCCAATGCACCCAGTGTTTTCATGAACCTTATGAATAGTGTGTTTCAACCTTTTCTTGACTCGTTTGTCATAGTATTCATATATGACATACTAGTTTATTCGGATGACTTAGATCAACACCGAGACCACCCAAGTAAAGTCCTTGATATCTTGAGAAAGTAGAAGTTCTACAGGAAATTCTCCAAATGTGAGTTTTAGATAGATTGAGTCATGTTCCTCGGACACATCATCTCAGGAGGAATGATCGTCGTAGATCCAGCTAAGGTGTCAGAAGTTCAAGATTTGGCCTGCACTGAAGAATCCCTCAGAAATTCGCAGTTTCTTGGGGTTGGCTGTGTACTATTGGTGTTTCATCAAGGATTTCTCAAAGACCACCTTGCCTCAGACCATGTTGACTCAGAAGGATGTGAAGTCTGTATGGTCTGATGTGTGTGAAGCTCATTTTCAGGAGTTGAAGTAGAAGCTGACCACTGCACCAGTTTTGACTCTACCATCAGGCAATGAGGGTTTCATGATTTTCACCGATGCATCAAAGATGGGACTTGGTTGTGTGTTGGAACAAAATTGACATGTGGTTGCATATGCCTCTCGACAGCTCAAGCCCAACGAGGTGAATTACCAGACGCATGACTTAGAGCTAGCTGTGATCATCCATGCATTGAAGATTTGGCGGCATTACCTGTATGGTGCTACTTTTGAGATCCTCACTGACCATAAGAGCCTAAAGTACCTCCTGCCATAGAAATACTTAAACCTATGACAACGATGATGGATGGAGTACATGAAGGATTACGACTTCACCATTGCTTATCATCCATGAAAGGAGAATGTCGTAGCAGATGCTTTGAGTTGGAAGCAGCTCAGATGTGCAGCTGTTTTGTCCAGCCAGTGGAAGAGTTTAGAAGAACTTGTGAAGTGGACTCCACAACTGTTAGATGATCGAGTTTGATTGGAAAACATCCAGATATAGTCAGAATTGTTGAGTGAGATTGTTGTGGCACAGTTGGCCAGTGGAGAACTTGACAAGATGAAAGGATTGATGAAGAAGCCTCAGACCCGTCTTTCATTGGGAATAGACGGAGGGATTAGATTTGAGAATCATATATGGGTTCCTGAAGACTCACTATTGAAGGAACGTATCCTACAAGAGGCTCATGGTTCTAAGTACATAGTGCACTCAGGAACAACCAAGATGTTTAAGGACATGCAGAGGTTTTTCTGGTGGCTAGGAAGGAAGAGAGATATTGTGGCATATGTGGCCAGCTGTCTTACGTGCCAAATGGGGAAGGCTAAACACCAATGACCCGGTGGACTGTTACAGTCCATAGAGATTCCAAAATGGAAATGGAAGCAGATCACCATGGATTTTGTGGTGGGTCTACCTCAGACTAAGAATGGTCATGATGCTATATGGGTTGTGGTAGAATACCTTACCAAGTCAGCACACTTCCTTGCCCTAAAGACCATTGCCAAAGTGTCAGATTTAGCTGAGTTGTATATCAGAGAGATAGTGCATTTACATGGCGTGCTCGGTTCCATCATCTCTGATAGAGACCCAAAGTTTACTTCCAAGTTGTGGAAGCAAGTTCAAGAGGAACTTGGTACAAGGTTGTGGTTCAGTACTGCTTATCACCCCCAGATAGATGGGTAGGCAGAAAGGACAATCCAGACCCTAGAGGATCTGCTCAGAGCTTGTGTGCTCAATTGGGGTGGATCATGGGAGCAGTACTTACCGTTAGCTGAGTTTTCGTACAACAACAGTTACCAAGCTAGTATTGGGACGCCTCCGTATGAAGCTTTATATGGGAGACTGTGTCAGTCACAACTTCACTGGGATGATGTTGGTGAAAGGACCTTGTTGATGTCAGATGAACTCCAGGTGTATGCTGATAAAGTCACTTTGATCAGGCAAAGGATAAAGAGAGCCCAGGATCGACAGAAGTCATATGCTGATGCAAGGCAGACTGATGTGCATTTCACTGTGGGAGAATATGTTTTTCCGAAAATCCGATCGCTCCGAGCTATAGCTAAGAACAGAGGAAAGTTGAGTCCCCGATACGTGGGTCTGTTTGAAATATTGGAACGGATTGGTGAAGCCGCATTTTGTTTGGCGTTACCCCCTCAATATAGTATGATGCATGATGTGTTTCACGTGTCCAACCTGAAGTGATATGTGCAAGATCCGAGCCATGTGCTGAGCATTGAACCCATTGAGATTCAAGGGAAACTAACTTATCCTGAGTTACCTTTACGAATTCTAGATACCAAGGTAAAAGAGCTCAGAAATAAGAATATAAAGATGGTAAAGGTTCTTTGGAAGCACCATGGAGAGGATGAAGCCACATGGGAGCTGAAGACAGACATGGAGAAAGCATATCCTGATTTGTTTGTTTGATTGTTGAATTTTGAGGGCAAAATTCCTATAAGGAGGGGAGGATGTTATAAACCCATTTTTCTAAATCATATAATGAGATTTGTAAATCTTATTTTAAGAAATAAATGAAATCAATGGTTGATTTAATGTTTTGATTGAATAAATTTTGTGTATGATAGCCTTGTATGTTTTCTTAATGGGCCTTATTGGCTCTTAAGCCCAATTGAAAGAAAAAGAAAAAGAAAATGAAAAAGAATCCAATTGGATAAAGGAATAAAACAAGAAAATAGATAAAAGAAGAATAAAAGGCTAAGGAATATTTTCCAAAATGAAATTTTGAGATATTAAGGTTCCTTGAGGTTCAAGGAACTCAAGATAATAATATAAAGGCTAGGGAAAGAGAAAATATGTGGAAAATATGAATAATTAAGTGTTAACTTACAACTGAAGAAAAGGACTCATTTTCTTTAGATAATAATCTTAATTTTTGTAGGGGAAAGATAAAATCATAAACAAGATTCCCTTAAAATTTGAGGTAAAAAGGAATTACGAATTGGGAGTTATTACTTTTTCAAATTATCCTCAAAATAGGATTTTTATCTTGGAAAATTGGGAAAATCCTTTTCCTTTTGTTTGAAAGCAACGAATGTGGGCCGTTGGATCTTAATCCAGTGGGCACCACTCATTGTCAAAGTCCCAGTGGGACGCGGACTGTGGTCGAGTTATAGGGGAAACTTTTCCCTTTGTCCCAATGGATTCGGGAGAAAGAGACGAAGCTTCTTGACCATATATTGATGACCTTTCATCGTGTCTTCCCAAAATGCCCAATTGGGCTAGGAAACAGGTTATGACGGGGATCAGGAACCCTAAAAGGGACTCCCATAGCCTATAAATAGACCCTCACACTCTTCCTCACACCCTCACGAATCTAGGCGGCCACTTCCCGAGCCTCAGAGCCCTGTCCCTCTCTCGATTGCCCTTTCTCCGGTGAGAGAACCATCGCGGCGCCGCCGTGTTGTCCAGTGAAGGAAAGGAGGGAGACGAGGAGCAGTAGCCCTAGGATCTGGGTCTAGTGTGGACTCACGAAGGATCTGACAATCAGCAGTGGACAGCGGCACACACATCCCAACTAGTGGAGGAAATTGACACAGAGCGTCAGATCAAGACGCGGACCAGCGATGCTTTGATCGAACGGCCAACAAAAATCGGTATTAGCTCTCTCTGCTCAAATAATCCAGAAAAAAGTTTTTACTTGCAAAATTAATAGAAATAGCTAGGAATCTCTGATGAGAACACTTTATACATCAAAGTTGCTTAGAAAAATACGAGGAACACGATAAAAATAAGTTGGTGACCTGATTCTATCTCGTTTTGCAAAATTAAATTAATTTGATAGAAAAATATATTAAAAGGTAATTAGAAACCCTAATTGTATATAAAGGGTGAATCTTTGTGAACAAATAGGTTAATTTGAAGAGTATTAACCTGTTGATTATTAAGATAGAGTTTTCATCCGTGTTGAATACAAAGTTGTCTAATTTAGGGTTTTAATCTATAAATGAAGGATAATACATATAGAAACCCTAATTTAGGGTAAAGAATGAGAAAAACTATATTTATTTTGGATTAAGGAAATAAGTTGCTTAATAATGATCCTAAGTCTGTTAGGAGCATTAAAAGTAAGAAATTTAAGGTTTTATGTAGCCTTGTTGAATTAGGATTCGTAGTGTTAAAAGTGGAGGAAAAAACCTAATTTCACAGGAAACTCTAAAATTGGAATAGAAATCCCGAGAAATAAGATGAGTTTGGATAAATTTTGATAAAAGGAAATTTTTATATTTATTTCAGGATTTCTATGCATAATTGGTTGCTTGGTTGAGATTTCTCTATTTGATTGATTCTGTCTCAAATTCTACAATCACAGGTATGTGGTTACGTTTATGAATAATCGCTTTAGTTTCACGACGATTCCCAAATGTTTTATCGGTTGCTTGAAAATAACTGCTTGGATAACTTTTATTTCATGCAACTTTAAAGTGACTATGATTATCACCATAAATATGTGTACATGACTGGCCTAGATCCTGGTCCTCCTCTGTGGCTTTGCTAATGATGAAAAGGGTAACCTAGTAAAGGGTCTACTTGTTAAGTGGGACCATTAGGTTATTAAGAGTTAGGGATTGGGCTACCTATGGGTAGTGCCATGCGACTCTTTAGCACACCATGAGTTAGGGATTGGGCTACCTATAGGTAGTGCCTTGCGACTCAACC
Organism: Alisma plantago-aquatica; assembly: GCA_963693085.1. NCBI lineage: Eukaryota > Viridiplantae > Streptophyta > Magnoliopsida > Alismatales > Alismataceae > Alisma > Alisma plantago-aquatica. The sequence continues at coordinate 6,545,846 of OY856414.1, forward strand.
CTAGATATTGATCTATCTATTTGGTAGGATCATGCGGGGTTTAATGGGGATCTACCATAAGTAAGGTAGCATCCAGGTCCACTGCAGGGACAACGCAGAGGCTAGGGTATGTATGGATTGAGTAGTCATGTTTAAAATGTAAATTTGTTTGTTAAACTTTAATTGATTGCAATATGTTGATATTAATTGCACAATTATTGTATCTTACACATACTATCTTTATGCTGATCGACGTTTTGTTTTTCGGCATTTTAGGTACAAACCCAAAAGGACAAACAGTAAATTGGCACATTGTGAATACATGAATTAAATTGCAAGGAGGATTAGCTAGATTAGAATTCATAAGTGGATAGAAGTTTAGAAATACAAACTTTTCAAAGGTATGCAAAATTTTATTTATTACTGCTTTTCAGTATAGTCTGGTAAAGTTTGATAATTATTAATGTTTATTTGTCGAACCTTTGATCCGAAAATTGGGATAACAGCTCTGACCTCCTGGTCTCCCTTAATTGGGGGTTACTGGAAGGCGAGGTTGTTACATTTGGTATCAGAGATAAGGTTCCTCACTTAACCATTAATAATTATTAAATTTTACAAACTCTATAGAAACCAAGGGAGTTATTAGAGGATTATCCGAAAGACAGAGGTGTCTAGAAAAGGATCACGACTTGGGGTGGGCAATATTTTCCTCCGCACCGCTAGTCAGAATACGAGGACTCTTAGATCTGTGTGACTGCCTCGCCAAAGTCTTAGGGTATTATTCGAAATAAGACACCTTTAGGACTCTCTCATCTTATTCATCCCTTCTCATCACACATTCAATTAAGGTTTTAAGAGTTAGGGTTTTTCTCTCTCTTCCCCACCCTCATGTGGTATGGGTAAGTAAGTTAAGGATTAAGGAATCCTCCATCAAATTCAAAAAAGTATGTAATAAGACATCATCGACATAAGTATAATTAGTTTAAAGGTACAGACTAAAGGGTCTATGTGTATGCTTATGCAGATGGCTCACGTGAAGACAGTGGCTATCCCGGATGCCACTAATGGTGGTGGACCTTAACATAAGGGAAAGGTGTCTTCTAAGAAGAGGAAGAGGAACCACGATGGAGATTCCTCAAAGAAGAGGAAGAGACCTGAAGAAACCACTCATGAGGTCCCTAATCCTGACCCGATACCCTTCAGCAACCTTGATCAAGAAGAAGACCAAGGGTATGAGGAGCAACATGAGTACGAGGAGGTGGACCAGATGGAAGAGGACCAAGCTGGTGGTCTCGAACCAACCATGATAATCCACACCCCTGATGCTTTTTGGATGGAACAACAGAAGGAGCTGACAGAGGCCATTAGTGCTTTGGCCCTCTGAGTCTTAGCTAGAGGAGAAAATGGCGAGCCACTTCCTATTCATCCTCGATTGGGAGCCACCATCTTGGACTTCGTCAAGATGAACATCGAGAAGTTCTGGGGAGAAGATAAGTCATAAGTGGTCGATAAGGCAGAAGCTTGGCTGCTTGCAGTCGAGAATGGGTTCTGCATACTTGAGGTACAAGCAAGCAACAAAGTCCTCTTTGCTGGTCACCTCCTGGAAGGAGCATCCAGGATATGGTGGGAGACACACATCTTAGGCTGAGATATGACTGAGGATCCAATGGCATGGGCTGACTTCAAGACAATCTTTACTGCCAGATTCATCCTTGTTTCAGCTAAGAAGGAAAAGGAAAGGGAGTTCACCAACATGACTCAAGGAAACTCATTTGTGGTAGACTTTGGGCGCAAGTTTCGAATCTTGGAGCATTTCGGGCATATGATGGATGAGGAAAGAAGGGTGGATCACTTCATAGAGCATCTTCACCCGCCATCAAGCCCCATGTGATGGCAAGTAAACCCAAAACCTTCGCCGAAGCTTACAACACTTCTTTAGACATGGACAGGACTGTGATGCCAGTTTAGAATCCACCCAAGGGGTATTTGGGTTTCACTGAAGGAACCCAAGGTTAGAAAAACAACCACAAGAAAGGTCAAGGGCGTCATCATGATAAAGGAAAACATGGAGGAAAAGGAAAACCCCGTCAAGAGAACAACCGACCTTGATGTTGCACCTACGGGAGGTGGCACACCGGTGAGTGCCACAAAAAGAAGAAGACATGCTACCGATGGCACCAAGAAGGAAACATCCAAGCTATTTGTCCTATGCCAGATCCAAGAGGACCATGATAGGTAGCATCCCCACCAGTAGCAGCTCCACCTGTGGAAGCTCCACATATAGCTGTAGCCCCACATTCTGGAGAGAGAAGACAAGCTCGGGTGTTTTCTATTGACAATGAGGAGGCTCAAGCAAATGCTAATTGGTTGATCAAGGGTAATAACCCTTAGAGTTTTCTATTATGCTTTAAGATAACCATGTAATGGTCTAATGTATGGTGAAAAACAATGTAGGCATGCTTGAAGTCCTGGGACACAATGTAAAAGCTTTGTTTGACTCTGGATATACTAATACTTTCATTTCAAGAAATCTCACAACTATGCTTTGTTTGGATATTAAGGATTTAGGGTATGTCTTAGATGTTACAACCCCGAGTGGTCAGATCTTTACATCTCTTTTAAAAAATCCTGTGATACCTGTGAAATATCAAGATCATGAGTTTCCTACAGACTTTATCCTTCTTGATATGAATGACTTTGATGTGAACATTGGTATGGATTGGCTTTATACTTATAGGGCCAACATTGATTGTAGGGAGAAGAAAGTGATCATTAAGAAACCGGGTCACCCACCTTTTGTCATTAGAGGTAGGAAGGATGTCACCACCAGCCTATATGTGTCAGCCTTGAAAGTAGAGCGGATGATGTGTAAAGGTTGTCGAGCTTTCCTGGTAGTAGTTACTGAGGCAGAACCCAGGATGCAACCCTTAGAGGAAATAGAGGTAGTTAGGGGCTATGTAGATGTTTTTCCAGATGATCTACCCGGGATTCCTCCCAAGAGAGAGGTAGATTTTCCCCCAGAGCTAGCTCCTGGGATAAGCCCTATTTCACGAGCACGTTATAGAATGGCCCCTGCGTGAGTTGCTTGAGTTGAAGAAACAATTGCAGGAATTGCTTGACAAGGGTTTTATCCGCCCTAGCACATCACCATGGGGAGCACTGGTTCTTTTTGTAAAGAAAAAGGATGGTTCGCTATGAATGTGCATAGACTACCGGATGATCAACCAAGCTACCATTAAGAACAAATATCCTTTACCCCAGATAGATGACTTGTTTGACCAGTTGAAGTCTGCTCGAGTCTTTTCCTAGATCGACTTGTGATCGGGTTACCACCAGTTGAGAGTCAAGAGTGAGGACATCCCGAAGACCACTTTTAGAACCTGTTATGGCCATTATGAGTTTGTGGTTATGCCTTTTGGGTTGTCCAATGCACCCAGTGTTTTCATGAACCTTATGAATAGTGTGTTTCAACCTTTTCTTGATTTGTTTGTCATAATATTCATAGATGACATACTAGTTTATTCGGATGACTTAGATCAACACCGAGACCACCCAAGTAAAGTCCTTGATATCTTGAGTAAGCATAAGTTCTACGGGAAATTCACCAAATGTGAGTTTTAGATAGACCGAGTCATGTTCCTCGGACGCATCATCTCAGGAGGAATGATCACCGTAGATCCAGCTAAGGTGTCGGCAGTTCAAGATTGGCCTGCATCGAAGAATCCCTCAGAAATTCGCAGTTTCTTGGGGTTGGCTGGGTACTATTGGCGTTTCATCAAGGATTTCTCAAAGACTACCTTGCCTCTGACCATGTTGACTCATAAGGATGTGAAGTTTGTATGGTCTGATGTGTGTGAAGCTCATTTTTAGGAGTTGAAGGAGAAGCTGACCACTGCACCAGTTTTGACTCTACCATCAAGCAATGAGGGTTTCATGATTTTCACCGATGCATCAAAGATGGGAGTTGGCTGTGTGTTGGAACAAAATCGGCATGTGGTTGCATATGCCTCTCGACAACTCAAGCCCAACGAGGTGAATTACCAGACGCATGACTTAGAGCTAGCTGTGATCATCCATGCATTGAAGATTTGGCGGCATTACCTGTATGGTGCTACTTTTGAGATCCTCACTGACCATAAGAGCCTAAAGTACCTCATGATATAGAAAGACTTAAACCTACGACAACGGCGATGGATGGAGTACATGAAGGATTACGACTTCACCATTGCTTATCATCCAAGAAAGGTGAATGTCATAGCAGATGCTTTGAGTTGGAAGCAGCTCATATGTGCAGCTGTTTTGTCCAGCCAGTGGAAGAGTTTAGAAGAACTTGTGAAATGGACTCCACAACCGTTAGATGATCGAGTTCGATTGGCCAACATCCAGATATAGTCAGAATTGTTGAGTGAGATTGTAGCAGCACAGTTGGCCAGTGGAGAACTTGACAAGATGAAAGGATTGATGAAGAAGCCTCAGACCCGTCTTTCATTGGGAATAGATAGAGGAATTAGATTTGAGAGTCGTATATGGGTTCTTGAAGACTCACTATTGAAGGAATGTATCCTACAAGAGGCTCATGGGTCTAAGTACACAGTGCACCTGGGAACAACCAAGATGTTTAAGGACATGCAAAGGTTTTTCTAGTTGCCAGGAATGAAGAGAGATATTGCGGCATATGTGGCCAGCTGTCTTACGTGCCAAATGGTGAAGGTTGAACACCAATGACCCGGTGGACTGTTGCAGTCTATAGAGATTCCAGAATGGAAATGGAAGCAGATCACCATGGATTTTGTGGTGGGTCTACCTGAGACTAAGAAAGGTCATGATGCTATACGGGTTGTGGTAGATTACCTTACCAAGTCAGCACACTTCCTTGCCCTAAAGACCACTTCCAAAGTGTCAGATTTAGCTGAGTTGTATATCAGAGAGATAGTGCGTTTACATGGCGTACTCGGTTCCATCATCTCTGATAGAGACCCAAAGTTTACTTCCAAGTTGTGGAAGCAAGTTCAAGAGGAACTTGGTACAAGGTTGAGGTTCAATACCGCTTATCACCCCCAGACAAATGGGTATTCAGAAAGGACAGTCCAAACCCTAGAGGATCTGCTGAGAGCTTTTGTGCTCAATTGGGGTGAATCATGGGAGCAATACTTACCGTTAGCTGAGTTTGCCTACAACAACAATTATCAAGCCATTATTGGGATGCCTCCGTATGAAGCTTTATATGGGAGACCGCGTCGGTCACCACTTCACTGGGATGATGTTGGTGAAAGGACCTTGTTTAGGTCAGATGAACTCCAGGTGTATGCTGATAAAGTCACTTTGATCAGGCAAAGGATAAAGAGAGCCCAGGATCGACATAAGTTGTATGCTGATGCGAGGCAGACTGATGTGCATTTCACTGTGGGAGAACATGTTTTTCTTAAAATCCGATCGCTCCGAGCTATAGCTAAGAACAGAGGAAAGTTGAGACCTTGATACGTGGGTCCGTTTGAAATATTGGAACAAATTGGTGAAGCCCAATTGAAAGAAAAAGAAAAAGAAAAAGAAAAAGAATCCAATTGGATAAAGGAATAAAACAAGAAAATAGATAAAAGAAGAATAAAAGGCTAAGGAATATTTTCCAAAATGAAATTTCAAGCTATTAAAGTTCCTTGAGGTTCAAGGAACTCAAGATAATAATATAAAGGCTAGGAAAAGAGAAAATATGTGGAAAATATAAATAATTAAGTGTTAACTTGCAACTGCAGAAAATGACTCATTTTCTTTAGATAATAATCCCAATTTTTGTAGGATGAAAGATAAAATCATAAACAAGATTCCCTTAAAATTTGAGGTAAAAAGGAATTACGAATTGGGAGTTATTGCTTTTTCAAATTATCCTCAAAATAGGATTTTTATCTTGGAAAATTGGGAAAATCATTTTCCTTTTGTTTGAAAGCAACGGATGTGGGCCGTTAGATCTTAATCCAGTGGGCACCACTCATCGTCAAAGTCCCAGTGGGACGCGGACTGTGGACGAGTTATAGGGGAAACTTTTCCCTTTGTCCCAATGGATTCGGGAGAAAGAGACGAAGCTTCTCGACCATATATATATATATATATATATATATATATATATATATATATATATATATATATATATATATATTTGGGGGTTCTCGACCATATATTGATGACCTTTCATCGTGTCTTCGCAAAAAGCCCAATTGGGCTATGAAACAGGTTATGATGGGGATCAGGAACCCTAAAAGGGACCCCCATAGCCTATAAATAGACCCTCTCACTCTTCCCCACACCCTCATGAATCTAGGCGGCTACTTCCAGAGCCTTAGAGCCCTCTCCCTCTCTCGATTGCCCTTTCTTCGGCGAGAGAACCACCACGGTACCGCCATGTTGTCCAGTGAAGGAAAGGAGGGAGACGAGGAGCAGTAGCCCTTGGATCTGGGTCTAGCGTGGACTCGCGAAGGATCTGACGATCAGTAGTGGACAGTGGCGTGCGCACCCCAACTAGTGGAGGTGATTGATGCAGAGCGTCAGATCATGATGCGGACCAGCGATGCTTTGATCAAACAACCAACAAAAATCGGTATTAGCTCTCTTTGCTCAAATAATCCAGAAAAATGGTTTTACTTGTGAAATTCATAGAAATAGCTAGGAATCTATGATGAGAAAACTTTATACATGAAAGTTTCTTAGAAAAATACGAGGAACATGATAAAAATAAGTTGGTGACCTGATTCTATCTCGTTTTTCAATAGTACATTAATTTGATAGAAAATGTATTAAAAGGTAATTAGAAACCCTAATTGTATATAAAGGGTGAATCTTTTTGAATTAATAGGTTAATTTGAAGAGTATTAACCTATTGATTTTTAAGATAGAGTTTTCATCCGTGTTGAATACAAAGTTGGCTAATTTAGGGTTTTAATCTATAAATGAAGTATAATACATATAGAAACTGTTATAAAAATAGAGAGCGAAGCGGACAAGAGCGGCTGTTCTCGGGTGATTCGCAAGGTGACTAGGGCATGAGTTCCCCAGCTCGGGGGAGTGGGCTTCTGGCGGCGGCTAGCGCCACCCCGCTCCCCCAGGGCCTCTTCCGAGCCCGATCTTCATGGACTTCTCTTCGCTTGGTGGTTGCCCTTCACCCTTGCCGCCTTCTCTTCTCTTCGACGGCAGCGCTAGCACCGTGATGTGCCCCTGGCGGCGACGGGGCTTCTGTGGCCCTTGCCACAGCCCTGTTTTGGAGCTCCAGGCCGTTGTGAAGAGGAAGGGTTCTGGTGGGCGTCCTCGCGGGTTGAGGGATCCACAAGTTTGGGTTTTTTTTTGTAGGTTTCGCTAGGGAGCGGGTTTCAGGAAGGTCTCCGGTCGTGTATCGCTGTTTATCAGTGTCTTCTTGCTTCTTTTGAACAAGGTTTGTCATTGTTTAGGTTAGTTTTGTTTAGGTGGTTGTCAGTGGAAGGTTTCTTTTGACTTTTAGTCACCGAAAATTGACGTCTCCTAGTTGTTAGGTTTGGTTTTGATCCTCTTGTGAGAGAGCTTGTTTTGTCTGTAGTGGTCGTTTGTTGGTCGTGTCGTGCCTCAGGTTCCTTCTTGGGTGGACGGTGAGCTCGAGCGCCTCTTGGTAGTGGTCTTTTGTTGGTCGGGTCGTGCCTTGGGTTCCTGCTTGGGTGGTCGGTGGGATCGGGCGTCCCTTGGTGCTCCAGGCAGAGGAGGAGTAAGCTGGGTTTGGGCTTCGTGCGGGTCTTCCACCCCCTGTTCGCAGTGGTGGTCGGCAGTGGTGGTGGAGTTCCCGGCACCCTCTATTCCCCACATTTGTATTCGCATGAGCCATCCTTCCTTTGTATCTGCATCACTGGGGTTTGGCCTCCTTCCCGAGTCTCCTGGTTGGTGCAACCTTAGTGCTCCTCGCTGGTAGTTGTGCTTCTTGACCTGTTTTGTGGGGCGTTGTGTCTGTGTTGTTAGGTCTGTGTCATTGCTTTATGGTCGGGCTCTTTGTCTGGTAATATTTCATTGTCTTCATGATGATAATCTCCATCAGCGGCTTTGCAAACTCCTCTCCAGATGTACTCATAGGTTCTTGTATATTGATGAATTCCATCCTAGATAGCAGTTTTAGACAGCCACTATAAGAGGTGGACGGTGCAGAAGCGTACCTATCACATCACAATCTGAGCCTTGTGCTCTGTCTTTCCGTAAAAGGAGTTGTTGCTTGGTTACTTGATGAGAGATGTCTATCTTGTAGATGTCGTATGGCTTACTTTTAATGATATTGAGCTATTTTAAAAAAAACTATTATAACCTCAATTTCCTGAATATGTAATTAAAAGTGTATTTCTCTTTTAAAGAATAAATGAAATCTATTCTTTGATTTGTGATGGATTTCGTGTGAAATGTCCTTGATTGATTGATTTTGGGTTTTGTTTGCCATTGAGCCCAATTGAAAAGAAAATAGAAATAAAAAGGAAAAGGATTTGATAGATAAAAGAGGGATATGAGAAATAGACTTTTAAAAGAAGATAAAGGCAAACCAATATTCCCCAATATGGGAATTCATGCCTTTAGGTTTTCTTGAGGTCCAAGGTACCCAAAATAATAGGATAATGGCAAAAAGAAAAGGAATACTAAATAATTTGGATTAATTAATGAGATAACTAATAGAGGGTGCAACGTTGCATTTACCACCCTCGCCTCGCATGTGAGGGGGGTTGACTTTCGGTACTAGTTTTCTCTGGGGTTGCTCGTGTGTGTAGTAATTAACACTGGGGTTTTCGTCGGGCAGGAGAGGTGTTGACCTATGAGACTGGTCTGCTTGTTTGTTATCTATGTACATATGTAAGCCCTGTACTCTGTTAGAATCCTAAGTCTGTCCTAGGGTCAGGTAGGGATAAGACCAATGGAAGAAGGAGTTGCCTAATTCCCTAGTTGCACATGACCATAGGGTCGGGAGGTAACGACTATCATTTTCTGAGGGACATGGGTTACGAGATTGATCACCTTCATGAACTCATAGGACCCAAAGGGCAGATGAGTAGGGCACTCTGTGGATGCATAAGGGAAGAGGGAAGACCCCTAAAGTGTTGGCACGCTACAGACCTAATTAATTCCTTTAATTCCCCAAATTGGCGCCACATACTCCCCTCAATCCCTTGCATACGAAGCCATCTCCCCCATCTTGTAATTTCTCTTCATTATCCATGAATTAAAAGAAAACAAATTAAACACCTTAATTAATATAATAATAATATCCAAAATTGAGTGGATATTACTTTTCCTTTAACTAATGTGAGTGGGCTCTCCACTCACTTTAGATATTTCGTGGCCTTTGCAAGGCATAAGGACGTTCACACTTACGCGAATTCCACCATCTCATTTTTGGTTAAAGGGCACTTCCATTAATATATTTATTTTTGCATTAAATTGAATTAGGGTTCCATTAATATATTTATTTCTTTTATCTATATACATATCTAAGCCGTGTACTCTGTTAGAATCCTAAGTTTGTCCTAGGGTTAGGTAGGGATAAGACCAATGGAAGAAGGAGTTGCCTAATTCCCTAGTTGCACATGACCATAGGGTCGGGAGGTAATGACTATCATTGTCTGAGGGCCATGGGTTAGGAGATTGATCACCTTCATGAACTCATGGGACCCAAAGGGCATATGAGTAGGGAACTCTGTGGATGCATAAGGGAAGAGGGAAGACCCCTAAAATGTTGGCACTCTACAAACCTAGAGAAGATGACCAAGGATCGTGTAGTGACCCAAGTAAGTTCGAGACCAGTTATCCATGGAAGTAACTTTGATATTATGATGTTGGTGATGAAGAGACATATGTGGCACGTTGCAACTTAGATTTAAAGGTGTATTGACAAGGTGGGATGTACCATCTCTACTCTTGGAACATGAAGAACTTTGTGTTTGGACGGCCACCAATTGCTTATTTCCTCTTGTTATGGGAGGGAGAGATGGGACAGTACGCATGCCATACACCAAGAATAAAAGATGATGCGAGTTGGAACGTTGCTACAAGGAATGAGGACAGAGATGATAACATACCATGGTGAAGTGAACAATACCTGGATGGTTCACAAACACTAAGAGAGTTAAGCTCGTCATCATATAAGGATGTTTTTAGTAGAAGCTTTGTGGAATTTGCAAGTTATACAAGGTTGAGTTTGATCACCATGTGGATGAGCTCAGAGTTTCTTGATTAAGATAAACTTAGAGTTTGAGATGAGATGATAAGTATAATACATGGAGGATGAGAGGCGGTAATGAATGATCTGGTTGAGATATAGCGACCAAGTTTATCTAGAGGCTAGAAGAGGTAGAGGTTGCTAGGCTAACCCAAAGATCGAGAAGGAAGATATGTTTGGCTAACACTCAGATATAACAAGATCTGTTGAATAAGTTAGTGGTTGTTTGGTTAGCCATCCTGGGCCTTGATGCAATAAAAGGGTGGTCATAGAGCCTCAGATACACCTCCTTGGATAAGAAGGTGATAAAACCCTAATGAGAGTGATTTAGGGTTTCTGAGGAATCAATCTTGAGGAATCATGACATACAAGAGATCACGATACACCTTGGTACTACAAAGATAGTAAGTGAAAGTAGTACTTTGGATGCTTAAGATGAAGTTGCATGGGGTATGTTGCCATGCAAGTCAGGAGGTGAAGGATGAACACCAGTAACCCAGTGTGATGATATAAAGGATAAAGTGTCCCCGAGAGGGAAAGGGAGTTCATCACTATGGATGTTGAAGTCTTCCCTAGACCAAGGAAGGTCAAGATGCAATATGGGTTATGGTAGATCTCCTTACCTAGATGACATAAGAAAGAAAGAGTATTGTCAAGGGACAGATCGGGTTGAACTACATATGTTACGACCCCACCTTCCGATAACCCCCAATTAAGGGAGACCGAGAGGTTGAAGCCACACCCATAAATTCCGGATCAAAGGTTCGACATATAACCAATAACAATTATTAAATTCTAACAGACTATACTGAAAATGGTAATAAATTTTTTCTTTATCATACCTTTGAAAAGATTGGAAGTACTAGACTTCTAACCACAGATGAACTACTCTAACTAGTTCCTCCTTGCTCTTTAATTCTTGATTTCACAATGTGTCACTTTACTATTTGTGCTTTGGAGTTTGTACCTAAATCGCCGACAAACAAAACAACGGTCAGTCGGTATGTGGAGGAAACAATAATCAAGCAATTATGCTAACAATGTAATCAAGCAATTAATCTTTTTAACAATCAAGATTACATTTTAAGCCAAACTACTCAATTCATACTTATCCACAACTCTGTGTTGTCCCTATAAGGACTTATATGGAACCTCTCTAAGGTGGCTTGTTGGACTTACCCTCTAGGAAGCCAAAGTCTTTCTTGACCTGGTGGATCTACCCTCTAGGTAGCCTATGTACCAGGTCAGCCATTACGACACAGAGAGGATCAAGGAATTGAGCTAGATGGCATATACATTATGTGATAATCATATTCACTTTATGATTGCATGAACTAAATTCATCCAACAGTTAATTCATGCCATCGATGAAAACTTCGGAAAACCTCGGGAAACTAACTCGAGATATTCATAAGCGTAACCACATACATGATTTGATGAGTCATGCAGATTATTCAACATATACTTCATGTTCATTCAATCAATCCAATCAACATATCCAAGCAAGTAATTTAATCATCACATAATTCCTGCAAAGAATACGTACTCTATTTATTACACACTTCATCAAGAATCTACTTTACTGACTTGGATTCTCTTTCTAGGATTTCTAATCCGCATTAAGGCTTCATTAATATTCATTAGGGTTTCTTAGATCTCTTTCTCAAATTTTATCCCTTTTTTGGTTATCAACCCTAAAAATATTCTTTTCTATTTATATAAGCCCTAATTGCTCAAACTATTCAATTAATAGTCTTTTATGTCCAAATTGACTTAGGATCATCATATCCCTTCTTATTCATGGATTTGAACAATTAAACCAATTAAAAGACATATTCTCTTAAATTAGGGTTTTCAAGCTCATTAATGCATATGCATGCATGAAACCCTAAATTAAGCCAATTTTATTAAAAGATTATCTTTTTATATTCCATCTTCACTTTTAATCAACAACAAGTTATTATTGGCTTGAATTATCCATTAAACAACATTAAATCCATCTATCATCGAATCTAAGGATTTTTCATTAATTAAATCATTAAAGATTATAACTTTATGTACTTTTCACATTTCAAGCATATTTATGCAGATAATCTCTAAATTAGATTAATCACGTGCAAAGATCTTCCTTTTTGAACATAATGTACCATACTACATTTAACAGGTTAATATCAACTCTAATGACCCATTAAACCCTATTGAACACATTAATCATATCAACATAGGGTTTCTTAATCATTAAAGATGACGATTTACACTATATTTCGAACTATGATCCGATTCAGGTTAAGAAACTATTTTTATTGTATTCCTCTCGTTCTCTTGATCAAAAATCATATATTATTTATGTCTATCCGAGTTACAGTTTGCTAGATATGATTTTTGCAAATATATTTCCTTCCAGCCAATGGCATGTTGCCACGTCGTCAGATCCATGCACCCTTGCGATTTGGAAACATAAACAGATTACGATTCTGCCCTTGGTTAAGTGGTCGATGTTGTGTTTGCACAGAGGGGCAAAGATGTCCAATGCCCAGTCGTCTTCAACCTTACGCAAACACTGTTTGCGCGCCATCCAGTTGATCTTCGGGGGTCTGCCCCTCTCCCTCTAGGGCTAGTGGACCGCCGCCGATGGCCTCCTTAGCTTCGCCCTTATCTGCCGTACTTAGGGCGCCGCCCATCTCGTGACTTGTGTGGCTGGTTCAAGCTTAGCAAGCTCGCGACCCTCATCCATGGAACCAGCCTTTCTCGCAGCCCTACAGCTGCTGTTGCGCCTGGCTAGGTGTAGGAACGACTATGGAGCAGCTTCATGGCAACATGGGAGCAGCATGCTTCCCTCCTAACTCATCCTCGGCCCCTCGCTTGCCCCAGGGCTATTCCTTCCTCCGTGACTAGGGTTTATGGCCAAAACGAGGAAGAATAAGAAGAGAAACCAAGTGATGTGTGGGACTCCTCTCCTGGACTCGATCCAGGGGTCCCTTCCCTTTTATATTCGAGGGTAACCACGTCCCATGATGCTTGCTTGCAAGGTAAAAAAAAGTCTCTCCTACTAGGAATTGGATTCCTTCATGAAAAAGCAAGTTCTTTCTCTTAACTTAATCCTTTATTATTTAGGTGTATATAGTAATTCGAAATTTCCCTCTTTACTCTTTCTCTTTTACACTTGCCTTCTATCTCATAGGCATGAATTTCTATTTCATTTAATAGAAATTACTTTCCATTTAACAAAACCTCCTAATACATTAATTGTATACTCACACTATTTCCTTATTTTGAAAATTTGATATTTTCTCTTTATTCCTCTTCTATTTTCCTCATTTGGTATTCCTTTTATCATTAGGAATTCTTGGAACACTAAATTCCACAAAGGATCATTCAATTATACCTTTTTCCTCTTATTTTCAACATGTTTCCATTATTATCAATTTCTTTCTTCAAAAAGAAATATTTTAATTAATCTTTTCTTTCCTCATTGCTTTCTTTTTGCAACCTTGGACTCCTTGGTACCCAAGGAACCCAAGAGGCACGAAATCCTCTTTGGATTTGCCTTCTAGAGGTTTCCACATATTTCCTTTCTCAAATTCTCAATTATTCCTTAATCAATTATAATTCCTTTTTATTGGGCCCAATAGCCAATAAATCCCACAAAGCAACCAATCAAGGCTATTGTGAAAATGAATCCATTTAATCAAAACAAATCATATCATTATTTGTTCAATTAGCTTTAATAAGAGAAATTACATTTCTCACCAGTTGAGCCCAAAATTGGGGTTGTAACAACATATGAGAGAGATGGTTCAACTACACCATGATGCGAGTTCAAAAGTTCACGAGTATAACTTAAACGTTCACTTCCATAAGGTGGAAGTAGGTACATGAAGAACTCGATGATAGTACAGTTTATCACCCCTAACTAATGGTTTGTATGATCCAGACTAACGGGTCTGAGGAGAGCATGTGTGCTCATTCAAGGTGATAGCTAGAGACAATTCTTGTCCTTTTAAAGATGTGATGATAACCACCATAGCCAGTATCAGGTTTTTAGGAAGATCTATAAGGGAGGTTGTGTCGGTCACCACTTCAGTAAGGTAATTTTGGTGAAAGGACCCCGTGATGGTTAGAAAAGGACCACAATGTGTGTCGATGAAGTCGCTTTGATCGTGCAAAGGTTGAAAGGAGCCTAGAGACGACGGGAGTCGTGAGCGGATGCAAAGTAGACTGACATGCAGTTCACTGTGGGAGAATATGTGACATGAAAATCCGACCCCTCTAAGTTATAGCTAAGAGAGTTGAGTCCCTGATACATGGGTCCATTTGAGATGGATTGGTGGAGAAGGATATTGTTAACCTTACCCCTCAGGATAAATAAATGTGTGATGAGTTCCAAGTGTCCAATTTAGAGCACTATGTGAGGTATCCAGACCATGTGCGGGCAATGAACCTAGTGAGCCCCATGGGAGGCTGAAATGGCCTGAGTCACCTATGCAGTTTATAGACATCAAAGTGAAAGAACTCAGAGAAAAGAATATGTGATGATAAAGCTTCTTTTGAAGCGCCATGAGTAAGGTAAATCCACATAGGGGCCAATGATGGACATGGAAAAGTCTTATCCTGAATTGTTTGTTTGATTGCTTGAATATTGAGGACAAAATTCCTATAAGGAGGGGAGGATGTTATAACCTCAATTTCCTAAATATGAAATTAAAAGTGTATTTATCTTTTAAAGAATAAATGAAATATGTTCTTTGATTTGTGATGGATTTCGTGTGAAATGGCCTTGATTGATTGATTTTGGGCTTTGTTGACCATTGAGCCCAATTGAAAAGAAAAGAGAAATAAAAAGGAAAAGGATTTGATAGATAAAAGAGGAATATGAGAAATAGACTTTTAAAAGAAGACAAAGGCAAACCAATATTCCCCAATATGGTAATTCATGCCTTTAAGTTTTCTTGAGGTCCAAGGGACCCAAAATAATAGGATAATGGCAAAAGGAAAAGGAATACTAATTAATTTGGATTAATTAATGAGATAACTTGGGAGAGAAGGAAGACTTCTCATCCATTAATTTGTTTCCCAAATTTCGTACAATGCTAGATAATGCCAAGACAAACCTTCCCTTAAAATTTGAGTTGAAAAGGAGCAAGGGTTTGGGAGATACGAATTTTTCAAGTTATCTCCAAAATCGGGAAATTATTCTGAAATAGGAAAATATGTTTCCTTTTGTTAGAACGCGTGCTTTGAGGATCATTGGATCTAAATCCAACGATGGTCACTCATCTCCTAAGTCCCACATAGACTGGAAATTTGCAAGTTACAGGGAGAATTTCCCTCTCTGATTTCCTTGTGATTCAGGGTAATTGCGAGCCAGCAATGATTTCCATTGTATTCTAGAAGGGAAACCGTAGAGGATCATCCCGACTTTGTCAAGGTTTGGCCGTTAACTGGAGAAGTTCCCAATTCTCGTGGGACTGCCTCCGACCCTATATATAGGGGAGGGCTTGTGAGGGCTCCAACGCACAAATCAACCAACCCCTGACCTGCGGGTAGTTGCAAGGAACGTTTTTGTGTCGCCAATTGACTAGTTGCCTCGACCTGCACCCGCTCCTTTGGCCTACCCTCGCCGGAGTCCGACAAGCAAGAGGGCACTACGATGTGTTCTTGGTGGGCAATTAAGCCTGCGGTCAAGTTCAGATAAGGGAGGCGGAGCTCCCTGAAATTTGGCGTGCTCGTTGGTGGCCGGAAGCTCCAAGTCAACCCCAAGGTTGACCATCGCTAGCTTGCTATACCTCGACGCCAGGAAGAAGAAGGTCTTGCGGCCTTTTACAGAATTGCCCCTCCGCGCCTCCTTTACTAGTAAGGGTGGTTCTGTCCTTTGTTTCTTTTGATCGCAATGTAAAGGGAACATGCATCCACGATCGTTGGATCCTCAGTGGATCCAAGGACCATGGATCGGGCGGTCCTGGTTTTCTAGAAAAATAACAAGTAAATCAATAAAAGGATTTTTCTTTAAAAAGTCATATCTTGAGCTAGAAAACTTGGATGAGGGAAGTTAATACATGAAAAATGATCACAAAAATATGAGGGATACAATAAAAATAGTTTGGAAACCTAAATCAGTATAGTTTTGCAAAAGTGTATATTTTGAATGGAAAAAAGTATTAAATTGTGATTAGAAAACCTAATTATTTATAAAGGATGGATTTAATCTTGGAAATGAGTTAATTCGAGCATTATTAACTTGATTAATGATTAAGATGGATTTTAACCTATTTTGAAAAGAGATTTGCAAGAATTAGGGTTTTAAACCTAATTTTGTCATTAAAAGTTAATGGGAAACCCTAATTGAATATAGAGGGTGGATTTTGGTGAATTAATAGGACAAATTGATAAGCTTAACCCTGTTAATGATAAAGGTGGTTTGTTTATCCATTTTGAATGCAAGGTTGCCTAATTTAGAATTATAATCCATAAAAGAAGGATAATCTATATGGAAATTCTAATTTGGGATAAAAGGAGAGAGAAATCATATTTATTTGGATTAAGGAAATCAGATGCTTAATAAAGATTCTAAAGGGCTGCATAAATCAAAAGAAACAAAGGACAGAACTGCCCTTACTAGTAAAGGAGGCGCGGAGGGGAAATTCTATAATAGGCCGCAAGACCTTCTTCTTCCTCGCGTCGAGGTACAACAAGCTAGCGATGGTCAACCTTGGGGTTGACTTGGAGCTTCTGGCCACCAGCGAGCACGCCAACTTCCAAGGAGCTCTGCCTCCCTTAGACGAACTTGACTGCAGGCTTAATTGCCCGCCAAGAATGCATCATAGTGCCCTCTTGCTTGCCGGACTCCGGCGAGGCTAGGCCAAAGGAGCGGGTGCAGGTCGAGGCAACTAGTCAATTGGCAGCACGGAAACATTCCTTGCAACTACCCGCAGGTTAGGGGTTGGTTGATTTGCGCACTAGAGCCCTCACAAGCCCTCCCCTATATATAGGGTCGGAGGGAGTCCCATGAGAATTGGGAACTTCTCCAGTTAACAGCCAAACCTTGACAAATTTGGGATGATCCTCTACGGTTTCCCTTCCAGAATACAATGGAAACCATTGCTGGCTCGCAATTACCCTGAATCACAAGGAAATCGGAGAGGGAAATTCTCCCTGTAACTTGCAACTTCCCAGTCTGTGTGGGACTTAGGAGATGAGCGACCAACGTTTGATTGAGATCCAACGATCCTCAAAGCACGCGTTCTAACAAAAGGAAACATATTTTCCTATTTCAGAATAATTTCCCGATTTTGGAGATAACTTGAAAAATTCGTATCTCCCAAACCCTTGCTCCTTTTCAACTCAAATTTTAAGGGAAGGTTTGTCTTGGCATTATCTATCTTTGTAAGAAATTTGGGAAACAAATTGTAATGGATGAGAAGTCTTCCTTCTCTCCCAAGTTATCTCATTAATTAATCCAAATTAATTAGTATTCCTTTTCCTTTTCCCATTATCCTATTATTTTCGGTCCCTTGGACCTCAAGAAAACCTAAAGGCACGAATTCCCATATTGGGGAATATTGGTTTGCCTTTATCTTCTTTTAAAATTCTATTTCTCATATTCCTCTTTTATCTATCAAATCCTTTTCCTTTTTATTTCTCTTTTCTTTTCAATTGGGCTCAATGGCCAACAAAGCCCAAAATCAATCAATCAAGGCCATTTCACACGAAATCCATCACAAATCAAAGAAAAGATTTCATTTATTCTTTAAAAGAGAAATACACTTTTAATTACATATTCAGGAAATTAAGGTTATAACATCCTCCCCTCCTTATAGGAATTTTGTCCTCAAAATTCAAGCAATCAAACAAACAATTCAAGATAAGACTTTTCCATGTCCATCATTGGCCCCTATGTAGCTTTACCTTACTCATGGAGCTTCCAAAGAACCTTTATCATCACATATTCTTTTCTCTGAGTTCTTTCACTCTGCCGTCTATAAACTACATAGGTGACTCAGGCCATTTCAGCCTCCCATGGGGCGTACTAGGTTCATTGCCCGCACATGGTCTGGGTACCTCACATAGTGCTCTAAATTGGACACTTGGAACTCGTCACACATTTCTTTATCTCGAGGGGTAAGGTTAACCATATCCTTCTCCACCAATCCATCTCAAATGGACCCATGTATCGGGGACTCAGCTCTCTTAGCTATAACTTAGAGGGGTCGGATTTTCATGTCACATAATCTCCCACAGTAAACTGCATGTCAGTCTACTTTGCATCCACTCACGACTCTCGTCGTCTCTAGGCTCCTTTCAACCTTTGCACGATCAAAGCGACTTCATCTACACACACTGTGGTCCTTTTCTAACCATCATGGGGTCCTTTCACCAACATCACCTTACTGAAGTGGTGACCGACACAACCTCCCTTATAGAGCTTCCTAAAAACCCGATACTGGCTATGGTGGTTATCATCACATCTTTAAAAGGACAAGAACTGTCTCTAGCTATCACCCTGAATGAGCACACATGATCTCCTCAGACTCGTTAGTCTGGATCATACTAACCATTAGTTAGAGGTGATAAACTGTACTATCATCGAGTTCTTCATGTACCTACTTCCACCTTATAGAAGTGAACCTTTAAGTCATACTCGTGAACTTTTAAACTCGCATCATGGTGTAGTTGAACCATTTATCTCATATGTAGTTCAACCCGATCTGTCCCTTGATAGTACTCTTTCTTTCTCATGTCATCTAGGTAAGGCAATCTACCATAACCCATATTGCATCGTGACCTTCCTTGGTCTAGGGAAGACTTCAACATCTATAGTGATGAACTCCCTTTCCCTCTCAGGGACACTTTATCCTTTATATCATCACACTGGGTTATTGGTGTTCGTCCTTCACCTCCTGATTTGCATGGCAACATACCCCATGAAACTTCATCTTAAGCATCCAAAGCACTACTTTCACTTACTATCTTTGTAGTACCAAGGTGTATCATGATCTCTTGCATGTCATGATTCCTCAAGATTGATTCCTCAGAAACCCTAAATCACTCTCATCAGGGTTTTATCACCTTCTTATCCAAAGAGGTGTATCTGAGGCTCTATGACCACCCTTTTATTGCATCAAGGCCCAGGCTGGCTAACTAAACAACCACTAACTTATTCAACATATCTTGTTATATCTGAGTGTTAGACAAACATATCTTCCTTCTCGATCTTAGGGTTAGCCTAGCAACCTCTACCTCTTCTAGCCTCTAGATAAACTAGGCCTCTATATCTCAACCAGATCATTCATTACCGCCTCTCATCCTCCATGTATTATACTTATCATCTCATCTCAAACTCTAAGTTTATCTTAATCAAGAAATTTTGAGCTCATCCACATGGTGATCAAACTCAACCTTGTATAACTTGCAAATTCCACAAAGCTTCTACTAAAAACATCCTTATAGGATGACTAGCTTAACTCTCTTAGTGTTTGTGAACCATCCAGGTATTGTTCACTTCACCAGGGTATGTTATCATCTCTGTCCTCATTCCTCGTAGCAATGTTCCAACTCACATCATCTTTTATTCTTGGTGTATGGCATGAGTACTGTCCCATCTCTCCCTCCCATAAAAAGAGGAAATAAGCATTTGGCGGCTGTCCAAACACAAAGTTCTTCATGTTACAAGAGTAGAGATGGTACATCCCACCTTGCCAATACACCTTTAAATCTAAGTTGCAATGTGCCACATATGTCTCTTCATCACCAAAATCATGATATCAAAGTTACTTCCATGGATAACTGGTCTCGAACTTACTTGGGTCACTACACAATCCTTGGTCATCTCCTCTAGGTCTATAGGGTGCCAACACGTTAGGGGTCTTCCCTCTTCCCTTATGCATCCAAAGAGTGCCCTACTCATCAACCCTTTGGGTCCCATGAGTTCATGAAGGTGATCAATCTCCTAACCCATGTCCCTCAGACAATGATAGTTGTTACCTCCCGACCCTATGGTCATGTGCAACTAGGGAATCAGGCAACTCCTTCTTCCATTGGTCTTATCCCTACCTGACCCTAGGACAGACTTAGGATTCTAACATAGTACATGTTCAACTTTGAACCTTACCCAATCCTCCATCATCTCTCTCTCTCTCTGCATTCATGGGCTGACTTTCATCCTTTCATAGGGATCATGGCAACCTGCCTATCTTGGTCAAGCCCCATACCGGTTACCTCCATGGTAACACGTCGACATGCACGTAGAGATGGTTATCTATGGGTCTGCAGGTTCATTCTCGTACCATGTACTCTTCACTTAGCTTCACAAGATCCTCTGAAACCTATTTAGGTTACCTCAAAACCAACAAAACTGGTATACACCCTACAAATGGGTCCCTCTCCCAGGATGGGAGGAAACTACACCTTAATAACAGTAGTCACAAATGTCCTTATGTTTAGGGTATGCATCCACATGAGCATGCTTAGTCCTAGCAAGCTACTAAGGCACAAGAAGACACTTACCAAACCATGCTAGGTCACACTTGATCTTATCCTCAACATTGGACCAACTTAGTTGTGAGGGGTTCATCAAACATACCCTTAACTTAAGGGGTTTTCCTTTCCTCTCAACATAAGAGGTACCATGCTCGCTTCTATAGAAACTCAACTCTCATCATGAGTGTTAGGTACACCATTTCCCTTCTTAGGCCTAGGAGCCCTAGGTTCACTTTTTGATGACCAACTGCATGCTCAAACTCTTAACCACGAACCAGGCATGTATAAGGTATGACACACACTTCCTATCATCCTTCTTGAGCAACACTGCAGATTCGAGTCGTCCTTAAGGACAACCAACAAGGTACAAGGCCTCACAACCTCTTACTAAACCTCTCGAGATCTAAGGAACTCTTCTCCCTATCTCAGGAGGGAAACACCTATACCAAAGGCACAAAGGTATCAATAGATTCATCCTCTCTCTAGGGTTTGGTTCCTCTCTTTGCAACCAAGACACCGTCAACCTCTAGGGATCAAGCATGTGGCAACCACTATCATCCACTTAGGTCGCATCATCCTCAACTCCCTACTTTTCCTCATATCTCGGAGTCTAGGATTCCAACCTACATGCTTGGTTTCCTGCTCTCTCTCTAGAGCTAACCCTACAACCAACCTCACCATTAGAGGTCCTCTCTTCATGAAGGATCAACCTCAAAAGCATACCCCTACCTGGATGAAGCCTATGTTCAACTCATGTTCGCTCAAGGTTATCCATAGCTCTTTATGCTTATCTCATAAGCTATCCTGGCTAGGGTTTCAACCTACTATCGTACCACTAAAGGAGGGGACTAAAATGAGAAATTAAGCTTATCAATTTGACTGAAATTCCTATATTTGGATTAAGGACCACTAAACTTGTTAAGGGTACTAAAATGAGAAATTAAGGGTTTTATCTAGTTTTGATAAATTAAGGATCATAATATTGAAAGAGGAGGTAAAATCCCTAATTCCCAAGGAAACCCGAAATTTGGAATTGAAATCCTAAGTAATGTGATGAAATTGGATAAGTATTAATAAAAGGAAATTGGTACTTTTATTTCAGGATTTCTATTCATCATTGCTTGATTGATTGGGTTTCCCTGCATATTTGAATCTTTCTTGAAATATGCAATCAAAGGTATGTGGTTACGCTTATGAATAACCGTTCTAGTTTTGCGGCGATTTTCGAACGTTTTATCGGTTGTTTGAAATAAACTGCTTGGATGACTTTTATTTCATGCAATTATAAAATGACTATGATTATCACCATAAGAAAGTATACATGACTGGCTCAGATCCTGGTCCTTCTCTGTGGCTTTGCTAATGATGAAAAGGGTAACCTGATAAAGGGTCTACTTGTTAAGTGGGACCATCAGGTTATTAAGAGTTAGGGATTGGGCTACCTATGGGTAGTTCCATGCAACTCTTTAGCACACCATGAGTTAGGGATTGGGCTACCTATGGGTAGTGCCATGCGATTCAACCCTAGATATTGATCTACCTGTTAGGTAGGATCATGCGGGGTTCAATGGGGATCTACCATGAGGAAGGTAGCATCCAGGTCCACTGTAGGGATAGCACAGAGGTTAGGGTATGTAAGGATTGAGAAGTTATGTTAAAAACGTAAAGTTGTTTGTTAAATCATATTTGATTGCAATATGTCGTTATTATAGTTGTACGATTATTGTTTCCCCCACATACCAGCTTTATGCTAATCGACGTTTTGTTTGTCGGTGTTTTAGGTACATGAAAGAACATACAGTAAAGTGGCATATGTGGAATTAAATGAGAATTAAAGTGTAAAGGAGGATTAGTTAGATTTGTATCTGTGTGGATAAAAGTTTAGAAATCCCAGTTTTCAAAAGGTATGCAAAGCTTTTATGTTTTTTTACCATATTTCATTGTAGGTGGTAGAATTTAATAATTGTTATTGATTATTTGTCGAACCTTTGATCCTAGTTATTGGATAACGGCTCTGACCTTTTGGCCTCCATTAATTGGGGGTTACTGGGAGGCAAGGTCGTTACATTTGGTATCAGAGCCTAGGTTCCTCACTTAATCCTTAATAATTATTAAATTTTACAAATTCTGTAGAACCCAAGGGAGTTATTAGAGTATTATCTGAAAGACTGAGGTGTCTAGAAAAGGATCACAATTGGGGGCTGGCAATATTTTCCTCCGCACCGCTAGTCAGAATATGAGGACTCCCAGACCCGTGTGACTGCCTGGCCAAAGTCTCAGGGTAAGAATCGAAATAAGATACATTTAGGACTTTCTCATCTTATTCATCCCTTCTCATCACAAATTTTGTTAAGGACCTTAAGGATTAGGGTTTTCTCTCTTCTCCTGACCCTCTTGAGGTATGGGTAAGGTTGATAAGGATTAAGGAATCCTCCACCAAATTAATAAAAAGCATGTAAATAAGATGTCATGGACGTAAGCTTAATAGAGTAAGCGTAAAGGAATAGATACATGCTTAGGTCGTTGTCTTTGCCCTCGGGAGAGACCTAAGGATAGACCTCCTTGGCAGGAGGATAAGTAGAGAGAGTTAGTCTTGGAGGTAGAGATCTCCATTAAAAGTAGAGACCTAGCACATTCTTTAAGAATGAGGTTAACCCTAACCCTAGGTGAAGGTTAGAGAGAGAGATGACGTGAAGCGTTAGATGTCATGGTAGACCAGGTGTTTGGATAGGCATGCCTTGGATGCCATATGAGCCATGAGAAGTTGATGACCGAGTACCTTTGGCAACCCAACCCGGGGAAGGGTCGTGCATGTTTGAGCGAAAGATAGCTCCTCCATGGATGAGGTTAAAGAAGAACCTATAGAAACCTTATGGGCTGTTGCAAGTAGGATATAGCTTGCACCCTGATTACGTCAGTGGTACGACAATAGGTTGAAACCCTGGCCAGGATAGCTTATGAGATAAGCATAAAGAGCTATGGATAACCTTGAGCGAACATGAGTTGAACATAGGCTTCATCCAGGTAGGGGCATGCTTTTGAGGTTGTTGAAGACATAAAGAATAGATTTCATTTATTCTTTAAAAGAGAAATACACTTTTAATTACAAATTCAGGAAATTGATGTTATAACATCCTCCCCTCCTTATAGGAATTTTGTACTCAAAATTCAAGCAATCAAACAAACAATTCAGGATAAGACTTTTCCATGTCCATCATTGGCCCCTATGTGGCTTTACCTTACTCATGGCGCTTCCAAAGAACCTTTATCATCACATATTCTTTTCTCTAAGTTCTTTCACTCTGTCGTCTATAAACTACACATGTGACTCAGGCCATTTCAGCCTCCCATGGGGCTCACTAGGTTCATTGCCCACACATGGTCTGGGTACCTCACATAGTGCTCTAAATTGGACACTTGGAACTCATCACACATTTCTTTATCCTGAGAGGTAAGGTTAACCATATCCTTCTCCACCAATCCATCTCAAATGGACCCATGTATCGGGGACTCAACTCTCTTAGATATAACTTAGAGGGGTCAGATTTTCATGTCACATAATCTCCCACAGTAAACTGCATGTCAGTCTACTTTGCATCCGCTCACAACTCCCGTCGTCTCTAGGCTCCTTTCAACCTTTGCACAATCAAAGCAACTTCATCTACACACACTGTGGTCCTTTTCTAACCATCACGGGGTCCTTTCACCAACATCACCTTACTGAAGTGGTGACCGACACAACCTCCCTTATAGAGCTTCCTGAAAACCCGATACTGGATATGGTGGTTATCATCACATCTTTAAAAGGACAAGAACTGTCTCTAGCTATCACCCTGAATGAGCACACATGCTCTCCTCAGACTCGTTAGTCTGGATCATACTAACCACTAGTTAGAGGTGATAAACTATACTATCATCGAGTTCTTCATGTACCTACTTCCACCTTATGGAAGTGAAGTACTCGGTCAAATGAAACCTTTCTTAATCAACTCATTTAACTGTTTCTTGAGTTCTTCAATATCAGCAGGGGCCATCCTATAAGGTGTTTGGGCTATGGGTTGTGTACCCAAGATTAGATTAATCTCAAAATCAATCTCTCGAGGTGGAGGAATATCTAGAAATTTTTCAGGAATCACATCCTTGAATTACCTGACAACATGAACTTCAAGAAGACTAGGAATTTTTGCTTTGGTATCTACCACATGTGCCAAGAATGTTTCACATCCTTGTCACATCAGTCTCTCAGCTACCATTTCTCATACTAGACATTTTGGAAGAATCTTTCTATCCCCCTAAAAGACCCATGTCTCATCACTGTCTGTGAACATAGCTTACTTGGAACCACAATCCAAGACAACCTTATACTTTTCTAGGGTATCCATCCCAAGAATTACATCGAACCCATGCATCTCAAATGGTATAAGATCCACCTGAATGTTGTGTTCTGAAAAATAAAGAACACAGGGATAACATACCTCCCTCAACACTACAGATCTGACTAACGGAGTTTCTAATAATGAATTATTTGCTCTATAACTAATAGTCATATTGCAGTCATGAATCTCGAGTGATAAAGGAATGTGTAGCACTGGGATCAATCAAAATAGATACGAAGCAGGATAAAGACATATCAGAATAAAACAATTCCATCTGACCTGTCATGACTCGTGGATTGACTACTGCCTCAGGCTGATTCATAACATAGAATCTCACTGTTGCCTCTTGTTGACTCCGTGCTCTATTATTTGGTGCAGATGAACCTTCTTGGGACACATTTCCATGTCCTCATGTGCCACTGGTAAACTGTTGCCTCTGAGAGCCTTGTTGACTCTTCCTCAGTGGTTGGGTTACCTCCATGTCTCTAACTAGACAATCCCTTATCATATGTCATGTCTGCCCACACTTGCAGCAGTTTCTGTCCTGATGTGGTCTAGATGGTCCTGTTACTGACATTAATACTTTACTATGGGCTCCACTTGGCAGAAAACTACGACCTCTACCCTTTCTTGACATCTGATGCATCTGTGCATTGAACCTCTATGTTGCTAATGGTGTAGAAAATCTTGGTTTCTTGAAACTTCCAAACCTCTATCCCTAGAACTTGGCATGTCCTTTCCTAATGTTAGCCTCACATTTCTCAATCATGGACCTCTCGATCCGCCTAACTAACTCCACAAAGGTGGAAAACCTCTCTCTATTCTCTAAAGCAGCTATAGTTGTGGATAACTCAGCGTTCAGACCCTTCTCAAAATGTTGAATCCTCTCCTCCTCTATAGTAGCCATGTGTGGACAAAACCGCAGAAGCTCCATGAACTTAGCTTCATACTCACTAATCTTCATTTTTCCTTACTTAATATGCTCAAACTATGAGATTTTCTCATCCATATAAGTCTTGGGAAAGTATCTACTAAAAAACTCACGTCGGAACGCCTCCCATCCGACCTCAACCCCCGGTCTTTTCTCTTCTTCAATGGCCCACCAATGGCTAGCGCTTCCTTTTAAAAAATACATAACATGCCTAACTTTATCAGTTTTTGGGATGCTAATGATTCTAAAGGCTTTTTATAGCTCAGTGAGCCATAAATCTACATTTGTTGGGTTAGTTGTACCGACATATTCAGTTGCTCCTACCTGGCGTAACTGCTCAAAGGTCTTACCAGACCCATGTCCCTCATTGGGAATTGGTGCCTTAGGTGGTGATGCTGGCATCCAGTCTTCCATTTGCATTTTTGTGGTCATGAACTGCCCGAAAAGAGCATGAAAGACTGGTTTTTCTAGCATGGCTACATAAATATGGGGATTCTCAGGCACTGATTCCTCTCTAGCATGTTCCCTTGCACCTTTTCCTAGTGCAGCAACACTACTCTCAGCAGCATGTTCTTCGTGTTCTCTAGCCATCTTTCAGTTTTACTTCTTCTGTGATATGAGCAGAAGTCACTATAAGATAAATTGGAGGACACTAGAATAGACTCAACAACCTTAATCCTATGTCTGTGTAGACTCAGTGAACCTTAGGCTCTGATACCAAAAACTTGTGATGACCGCTACCAAACCGACAACCAAATCGTCACAACAATTATGTAGAATAACCATTAGCAGTGGATTAACGAGGAACACTAAAAATTAAAACCATTTTGCAAAGAGATCCAGTGCCAGGAAACTTTTAAAGAAAGAACCAAAGCAATATATACATCATGGTTCACATTGTACATACATTGTACCATCTCATCTCAAGGATATCATATACCATTTGCTTTGCCCAAACATATACATAAGCAACATAAAACCTCAAGGCATACAAGCCAAAATCTCATATCGTTTATAAAACCATTACGTATTTACTCCCAAGGACCTGAGAGTACAAAGAAGACACATAGTACTTCTATCTACAAGACACGGCAGACAACACACTCAACTTGAGCTGTTATCGCTGCCCCTATTGCTATTATCCTCCCTCTCCAGTACAGTCTCTACCTCCTCGTCCACTTCCACTTAAAAATGTTGGGACCAACGGGGTGAGACAAAAGTCCCAACGAGAGATATAACTCTCCGCCAACAACATTATTATCACAGGTAAATAGTATAAAACTAAGTAGAGGATCTTTTACATTAATAATCAAGATTAATCACTATTTATAAGAAGAACAGAGCAATATCATCTTTTAAAGCAATGCAACTATCTATATTAAAGCAATAAATCATCTATTCACTTTATAAGGAATACAAACAACACATATAACATCTATGCATTTAATATGTATAAAAGTAGTGTAACATCAACCAATGTTTCCATATTCAATCCTTAAGCAAATACGCTACATGACGGATTACATATTTACAATCACACTTATGCCCTGAGGATATGAGGTATACCACTCATGCTCCTACCGACTACAACTACGTAAAGCATCAGTACCATACAAGGTCAAAGGAAGAGCCGACTTCCAAGACCCCACCTGTCTCAGTCAGTACGAGGCCACTGGAAGTGACATCACATGTCAAACTACAATTACCTTTTCAGGGTATAGTTGCATCTTCACTATAGAGTTACAGCCACAACATGCACTCTCTTCAGGGAGACCACACAACAATCCTCAGTATATTAATATTGAGTCATTGCATATAGACATACTCTTATGATGATGAGGGAGATCACACAACAATCCCTATTTGGACATAAGGATATTTTCACCCATTACCCCCACATATTCAAAAATATACTCTCCGAGTTAAACTCATTTTACCAGTCAGCGAATTCTAACACCGAATGGATATATGGCCAGGGCAACTATATGATAAGGTTCCACTTGATTAATTAGATGCATTATAGTATCTTTTAGCATCAACCAAGTTACAAGCATGAATTATAATAGATGCTACAAAGAAAGGTGTAATACATTTATCAAGTACTTTCATAATCTCTAGAACACATTTAATGCATAACACTTGAAATCTCAGTCCCTTATCACATTACTGGTAATTCTCATCCCTTAACATTATCATCATCATGATTGCTAGATCTGGGTATTTAAACCCTTAGTTCACCTCTTATCATGTAACTATTACCTCCAGGTCCTCAGACCCTGGTATACACTATACTTGTTGCACAAGTATTTCATATGGCTCACAAGGCCCATTTAATCTGTATCATATGAAACATCATAGCTCATACCTGGCTATGCTCATCATCTCATGATACCTGCATGGTTAGTATTTCATGATAAAAACAATATCAAGTACATATCATCACCATGAAATACAAGAGAAATACAACCTTCCCATTATTAGGGTTAGGGTTTCCCTTTTTATCCGATTAGGATTTCAAGTTCATATTATCAAGAATCAAAACCCTAATTCATAGCTCCACACATATTAGGAGCATACATTGATATCATAAGTATTCAATCATACTTGTTTATTCTCATCATTTATCATTAAATGATTATCACACAAAGTATGAGTTTCTCTCTCATCCTTACTAGGATATTGATTACATCATACTTTATTAAGTTGGCTCAACCCTTTTCTCAAGTTATATTGGCCTACATTTATCAAAATGTGTTAAACTCTTTACATCTTAATGTATCATTTGACATAACACACTTCATGTGTTACTCAATCAAGTATATCGGATTTTAGGTGCTTACCTCCATATTAGTTTTGAGATGCTTCCACCATATCGGGCTAGAGGTGTATGCTTACTACCATATCATCCAAGAGGTGTGTGCTTACCACTATATCGTCCAAGAGGTGTGTGCTTATCACCATATCATCCAAGAGGTGTGTGCTTACCACCATATCGTCCACGAGGTGTGTACTTATCATCATATCATCCAAGAGGTGTGTGTGTCACTTATATCGGGTTACTCAAGTGTAAGGTTTTGCATATCAGGTTAGACCCTTATGCTCATACCTTTTCAAACCTTCAAAGTATGAACCTACCATGTGTTGAGTGACAACCTCCATGCATGGGTTGACACGTGTCCATGCATGCACAATTATTTATCTTAACATGCAAAACTCTTGGGGATAATATAGGGATAAGATTTCGGCCATTAGTTATCTTGTTGAACAAGATATTTCAACCCAACATCACTTTATTCACAAACCGATACAACTTTTCCAAGGGTAGTTGTAAATCGATATCCATCACCTTCTTGAGGTGCTTAACTCATCATGGCCTTTTCCAAGAGTTGACAAAATGATATGGGACCTCCTCTATGGCTTCTTGGCTGATATGCACTCCCATATAAGCTCTACAACTCAATACAACTCAATACAACTCATTTTAGGGTTTCAACTATACAACTCTTCTTGGTATTTTCATCACCAAGAATACCATCACTCAAATATGATTCAAACATGGTGCCTCTTTCTTTCTATCTCCTCTAGATGATGCTAAGAGAGAGCAGGGACACTCTAGAGGTGGTAATTTTCATATCAACCCTATATTTTGGGTAAATTGCAATTTGCACCAATATTGGTACACAAGGTACAAGCATTATTCAAACAAGCTCCAACTTGGAACTTAGGCTTCCAAAAAGACACCCCTTAGAATAATTCTATCTCTTATGATGATAAAGCACTTGAGGAACGTTCAACATGTGACATCTTGCAATATAACCCCTTATCTTGGGTAAATTGCAATTTACACCCAAACTATTATATAATGCACAAACAATTTACAAATAAACTCAAACTTGAAAATTAAACTCTCCTTGAGTCTCAATTACTTTTCAAAAGATTAAAAAAAGTTTATAAATAACTTACTTAAGCAAAACTTCCGGGGTTATGGCATAACCCAGGTCAGGGATGTTATAGTGGGTGCTGAGTATCTTGATGTTACATCCGTTTTGATTATGGCTTATCACTATTTTGAGGATGGATATGTGCCTTTGTGATAGCTTGACCTCGTTGGTCACTACACCATTGGACCTATTTTGGTCGACACACTTTGTTTGTAGGGAAGGGTTGTTGTGATCGTAACCCAAATCCTAATGGGTTAATGTCATAACACCTAGGGTCAATATACATGTTTTGGTGATGGTGGTGACACTTGATTTGATGGTTATTATTTTGGTCATAACAAGCCTTTTTGGTAACATTCAGAACCCTTATCCTTTAATAGGGTGTGGTCGTAACAATACAAGGGTCGTGACACATGTTGTCGGGATCCACTCTTTTGATCAGCATAAATACCAACCATTAGAGATAATCCCAAAACCTAAACCCAAATTATGTAATGAAACAATGAATTCTCGACACAGACGATTAAACAATATATGAAAAACACAGATAAATCTTTCCTTTTCCTTTCTTCACAAAATCATAAATCAATGTCACATCAAGGACATCACATTTAGATATCACAAATCTTGTTCAACTCCATTAAAACCAGAATCAATCTTATTCTCATATGTTGTTCAGTTTACATCAAATACATGTACATTGATGAACAAACTTAGTCTATAACCCATCCCGGGAAAGAGAGAGTACAGGACATTCTAATCTATCTAGATTATGCTATTTATATATTCTTTATCATGACCTCTCTGTTGGATAGCATTATACCTAAAAACATTTGAAACAACCTCATGAGACTCATATAGAGCCCAAGTGAGTGGATACCTCCCACTAAGCTAGGTACCTATAACGACATCAGATTAAGTATAATAATCTTAACAGAAACATTCAGATATTGAAAAGTCTAGCAGATAGTTCTATCATAATTCAAATCTATCTTATAATGGTCATCTAATCCAATAGATAAGGTAATCACTTAAACCAATTATAACTTTGAAACATCTTTTAAAGCATGTCTGTGAACAAATCAGTAGATACTTCTTAGTTCAGATTAAGAATCCTACTGCATGAGTAATAATTCAAGCTCTAAGCATTTTGAATCAATACTTAACAATAACATTATATTTATGACACTCCACCAGCTGGACGAGGAACACATCATGCAGTCCTGGAGCTGAAGTACTCATAATACATATCTACCAAGCAATACTATCAAATAGCAGGCAATTTAACTCATATTCAGAATGGATATAAATCCCATCATTTATAACTTTTCAACATGACGTATCATAATATGAAATAGAAAATGTCCATAGAATCATCATTACTTTTCTCAACAAGAATCATACTCAACAATGACAACTCATCAAGTAGTAGTACAACAAATGTAACAATCATTCACATCATGTTCTACATGGCTTATCATCTTTTATTCATTTGCCCAGAAACTACTTGTCTTTTACCTCACCAAGTAGAAGTCGCCTTACCTGATTCTCGTGTAACTGACTCACTATCACTATCTTAGGGTTTATCTGACCACCCTAAGATATCAACAATAGACCCTAGACACCTCAGGGTTGACTAAAGAGGCTCACATCCTCATCTCGGGTACACGAGATAGGATCCAACAAAACAATATATCACATATCACAATATTTCACATATTTTTCATTTAACATTTCACATATTTCATTTCATCAGAGTCTATTCCATCTGGACATAGACTTTTTGTAATGACCCCACCTCCCGATAACCCCCAATTAAGGGAGACCAAAAGGTCGGTGCCGTTATCCCAATTAACAGGATCAAAGGTTCAACAAATAATCAATAATAATTATCAAATTCTACCAAACTAAACTGAAAGGTTGTAATAAAGTAAAACTTTACATACCTTTTTTTTTCAAACTGAGGGTAACTACTTCTATCCATAACTGGAGTCTATTCTAACTAATCCTCCTTTGTAATTTAAACCTCATTTAAATCTGCATATGCCACGTTACTATTTATTCTTTTCATTTGTACCTAAAACACAAACAAACAAAACGTCGGTCAGCAAAAAGCTGGTATATGGGGGAAACAATAATCGTGCAACTATGATAACAATGTAATAAGCCAATTATCATTTAACAGCCAAGATTATGTCTTAAGTAATACTACTCAATCCTTACATATCCCCTATCTCTGTGTTGTCCCTACAGTGGACCTGGATGCTACCTTCATCATGGTAGATCCCCATTAAACCCCGCATGATTCTACCTAAGAGATAGATCAATATCTAGGGTTGAGTCCCATGGCACTACCCATAGGTAGCCCAATCCCTAACTCATGGTGTGCTGAAGAGTCATATGGCACTACCCATAGGTAGCCCAATCCCTGACTCAAGGTGACTTGATGGACCTACCCCATTGGTAGCCATGTACTAAGTCATCCAATGACCTGATGGACCTACCCCATAGGTAGCCATGTGCTAGGTCAAACTATTAAGCCATAGAGGGGACTAGGATCTGAGCTAGTAGGCACATATCTTAAGTGATAGTCATATCTACATTATAGTTTGCATGAATTAAATTCATCCAACACTTTAATACAAGTTATCGAGGAAAACTTCGAAAAACCTCGAAAAACTAATTCGAGATATTCATAAGCGTAACCACATACATGTTCAGTAGATTTCTCAAGCTAATATCAATTCCAACCAAGAAAGCAATCCAAGCAAGTAGTTCAACTACACAATCAAGAATCCTGAAAAACACATGTACTCTATTTACTACACACTTTATCAAGATTCCTTCTATTCAACTTGAAATTGCTTCCTAAGGTTTCTGTATCCATTTAAGGGTTTCGTTTGCAATTAGGTTTTCACTTCATTTACTATTTTAAACCCTAATTCGATACAATTACTTACAAACCCTAATTTCATATTAAAGGTGCACTTAATCATTAATTAATCCCATTATGCCTATTTTATATTAAAACTACCATTTTTATCCTTTTAATCCACGACAAGATCATTATGCTCATTTATCGTCAATTCATAGTTCATTATGGTCTAATTCACAAATGAACTCTATATATCATTAAATCCACCTTTTATTCATTAGAAAATCCTAATTACTATATTAAGGGTATTTACCCACAATTAGGAACTTTTATATACAAATAACTTAGAACCATCATTCAACAACATATTTTCACAATTTTCAAATTAAATATGATCTTATCCTCTTTTACCCTAAATTAGGGTTTCTAAATGCTTAATCATTCTCATATGAGGTAAAAACCCTAAATCATGCAATTTCACATCAATATCAGGTTCGAATCTAACATTATCATTAAATAGGTTATTAATACTTAAATTAACCCATTAATCATACTAGATTGAACCTTTAATCACAAATAGGGTTTTTAACCTAACTTTAATGCACTTTTTATCAACTTATTGTACTTTGGCAATTAGGAACGGAATCAATCTTTAATATCATTTTTATTGGATTCCTCTCATTCTCCTGATCAAAATACATATATTATTCGTATTTATCGGAGCAACGGTTTATTAGATATGAATTTCGCAAAATTACTTACCTTGGGCCAATAGGGGGCAGCCACATAGGCATCTTCCATGCAACGTTGCTCCTTGCTTTGAAAACATAACGATTTGAAAGAATTACTCTCGGTTATGTTATTGGCACTTCATACCCCGGAGGGGTAGATCCGTCCAACGACCAACTGCCCTTCATCTCCCTCACGACAACCTAACAGCACCGACCTGTAGCACGTCGGAGGTCCGTCCTCCCCTCCTCTAGACTCAAAGGTGGCCGTCCATGGCCGCCCCAGCTCTGATATACCCAGATGCCCTCGGGGCACATCCAAAATGCGGCCAAAGATGGATGTTCAAGAGCTTAATCCTCCTACGGTTACTGCTGCAGTTTGTAGTAGTTCTGCAGTCATACGACAGAGGTTTCCCGAGGTGAGGTTGGGTAGCCGATCCTCCCTCGGGCGTCGTGGGTGGATCCTGCATCCATCAACCCTCCATCCACAGCCCCTCGTCACTCTAGGGGTCGAGTTCTTTCCTTGGTTAGGGTTTGAATGGGTACATGGCTGGAGAAGAGTGAGAGACAAGGAAAAACTCGAGTCTGTGGACCCGTCCCCTTTATAGGGATAGGCAGCATCGTCCTATCAAGCCTACCCATGAGGAGAGAAAGTCCCATAGTCTATAGGAAACCTCCTTTCCTTGCTTACAAAGAAATCCTCTCTTTTCTAAATATTTCCTTAATAATTCATATCCCTTAGTCATTAGGAAAACCAAATTTTATCTCCTTGATATTTCTTTATGCTTTAGATCTTAAGATTTCGAAAATAACTTCTTTTATTCTCTTAGTACTTGCCCTTTATTCTAAAGTCACGAAATCCTATTTTCATTTAATAGAAACTACTCCCTTTTTAAACAATACTACAAAAATCATTCATTATGCATCATATTATTCTCTTATTTTCTATTTTTGGTATTTTCTCTTTCTTTATCTCCATTGGGGCTCCTTGGATCCCAAGAAACTCAAAGATTTCGAAATTCCTTTATAAGGATACTTATTATCCTTTTAGATGCAACTACATTCATTATTTCCCATTATCTTGTTTATTTCTTATTAAAATATCTCTTTTTGAGGATTTCTCTTTATCTTTCTTTTTATTTTCCTCATTGGCTTTCCATTTAACATTAGGAATCCTTTGGATACGAAAATCCATCAAGGATAACTCAATTATACCTATTTTCACTTATTTTACACATTTTATCATTGTTTTCAATTTCTTTCTTAATAAAGAAATATTTAATTGATCTTTTCTTTTATTATTACTTTCTTTTTGCAAGTTTGAACTCCTTGGATCCCAAGGAACCCAAGAGGCACGAAATCCATCCTTGGATTACATTCTCTTTCCTTCCAGAGGTTTCCACATCTTTCTTTTCTTTAAAGAAAATCAATTATTCATTTACTAATTGAATTTCCTTGTTATTGGGCCCAATAGCCAATAAAAGCCCACAAAACAATCATCAAGGCTATTGTAAACGAAATCCATGTATTAAAAACAAATTATATCATTATTTGTTCAAATATCCTTAATATGAGAAATTACATTTCTCACCAAATGAACCCAAAAATTGGGGTTGTAACATCCTTCCCCTCTTATAGGAATTTTGTCCTCAAAATTCTATCAAGCAAATAAAAAATTCAAGATAAGACTTTGTTGTGTCCATCATTGGCCCCCATGTGGCTTCACCATACTCATGGTGCTTCCAAAGAACCTTTATCATCACATATTCTTTTCTTAGGACGAGGAAAACTAAAAGATTGGAAAGGATGGTCCAAAAAGTAAAGATCATTGATATCTCGTTGAATGCAAATAAGTTGGCTCTACATTCTTTGATGGCTATTACTAGAGGATTATTGGAGGAAATATGTTCATAACCACTACACTTCCTCTCAACATTGTCATTGGCTAAACGAGTGACAAAGTCAAAATGTAGATAGATATTTATATTGAAATTTGTATTGATTAAGGGAAAAGGCCCATGCCCTTCCCTATGTGATGAACAATTTTTCTAAGTGAAATAAAAAGAAATGTTTCAACAGAGTGATTTGTTATGTTTGTTGTGTCTTATTAACTAGATGAGTTACTACAAATATCATTTGGGTCCGATAAAATCCACAAATATATCACTTCATGAAATATAAGAAGGCTAAAACCTCATTGACAAACAAATAAATGTACATCGCAATTGTAATTCATGGGAAATTAAGTATATTTGTGAAGGCCCTAGAACCTCATTGAAAGTTGTGAAATTAGCCTTCACAAATGTATTTGGGAGGCCTGGGAAGTCTTTTTGTGAAGGTCAAATAGTCCTTCAGAAATGTATTTTTGAAGGCCCTAGAACCTCATTGAAAGTTGTGAAATTAGCCTTCACAAATGTATTTGGGAGGCTGGGAAAGTCTTTTTGTGAAGGTAAAATAGTCCTTCAAAATAGTATTTGTGAATGCTACAGTCTCTCATCAAAGTATTTCTGAAGAGGCTTTTAGAGTAGGACTTTTTGTGAAGGAATGTCCTTCAACCGATTTTTTTTGAAGGAGTTAATGTACATTTGTGAAGGAAGCATCCTTCACAAATAGCCAATTTTCTTGTAGTGGGGGTTCGTCCAACACACCTTAAACTTAAGGGGTTTCCCTTTCCTCTGAACATAAGAAGTACCATGCTCGCATCTATAGAAACTCAACTCTCATCATGAGAATTAGGTACACCACTTCCCCTCTTAGGCCTAGGAACCCTAGGTTCACTTCTTGATGACTAACTACATGCTCAATCTATTAACCATGAATTAGGCATGTATAAGGCATGACACACACTTCCTGTCATCCTTCTACTCGAGCAACACTTCAGAGTCGATTCCTCCTTAAGGAAAACCAACAAGCCCCACAACCTGTCACTAAACCTCTCCAGGGTATACAGAACTTCTTCTTCCTTTCTCAGAAGGTAAACACTTATACCATAGGCACATAGGTTCCAGAAGCCTCATCCTCTCTCTAGGGTTTGGTTCCTCTAAAGGCAACCAAGATATCATCAGCCTCTAGGGATCGAGCATGAGGCAACCCGTATCATCCACTTAGGTCGCATCATCCTCAACTCCCCATTGTTCCTCATATCTCACAGTCTAGGCTTCCAACCTTCTTGCATAAGTCATTCTCTCTCTTTCTAGAGCCAATCCTATAAACAACCTTACTACGAGAGGCTATCTCTCCAAGAGGGATCAGGCTCACAAGCATACCCCTACATGGTGAAGCCTATGTTTGCTCACGGTTATCCATAGCTCTTTATGCTTATCTTATCAGCTTTCCAACATACGCCCTTGTCTAGGGTTTTAGCACGACTGACGTACTATGGGTGCCTACTATGCCAGGCTCATATAAGTTCATGGGGGTTCTATAGGTTCTTCTCTAACCTCATCAAAGAAGGTTCTAACCTTCACTCGAACATGCACGACCCTTCCCAGGGTTGGGTCGCCAAAGGTACTAGGTCATCCAACCTCTCATGGCTCATACGGCATCCAAGGCATGTCTACCCAAAACACTTGGTCTACCATGACATCTGACTCATCATGTCATCTCTCTCTTTAACCTTCACTTAGG
Organism: Alisma plantago-aquatica; assembly: GCA_963693085.1. Classification (NCBI taxonomy): domain Eukaryota; kingdom Viridiplantae; phylum Streptophyta; class Magnoliopsida; order Alismatales; family Alismataceae; genus Alisma; species Alisma plantago-aquatica. The sequence goes on from OY856414.1 coordinate 6,582,980, forward strand.
GTTAAGGTTAACATCATCCTCAGAGGATGTGTCAGGTCTCTACTTGTAATGGAGATCTCTACCTCCAAGACTAACTCTCTTCACTTATCCTCCTGACCAGGAGTTCTAGCCTCAGGTCTCTCCTAAGGGCATGACAACTTATGTCATACGACCTAAGCATGTATCTATTCTTTTACGCTTAATATATCCATCTTATGTCCATGACATCTTATTTACATGCTTTTCATTAATTTAGTGGAGGATTCCTTAAACCTTATCAATCTTACCCATACCTCAAGAGGGTGAGGAAAAGAGAGAAAAACCTAATCCTTATTATCCTTAACAGTAGTTGAGTTGAGAAGGGATGAACAAGATGAGAGATTCCTACATGTATCTTATTTCGAGTCAAATCCTAAGACATCGGCCAGGCAGTCAAACTAATATGGGAGTCCTCGTATTCTGACTAGCGGTGCAGAGGAAAATCTTGCCAACCCCCAGACGTGATCCTTTTCTAGACACATTTGTCTTTCGGATATTCCTCCAATAACTCCCTTGGGTTCTACAAAGTTTATTTAATAATTATTAAAGATTAAGTGAGGAACCCTTTTCTCTGATACCAAATGTAATGACCCCACCTCCCGGTAACCCCCAATTAAGGTAGACCAAAAGGTCGGTGTCGTTATCCCAATTAACAGGATCAAAGGTTCGACAAATAATCAATAATAATTATCAAATTCTACCAAAATAATCTGAAAGGTTGTAATAAAGTAAAACTTTGCATACCTTTTTTTTCAAACTGAGGGTAACTACTTCTATCCATAACTGGAGTCTATTCTAACTAATCCTCCTTTGTACTTTAAACCTCATTTAAATCCACATATACCACTTTAATGTTTGTTATTTTCACTTGTACCTAAAACACCGACAAACAAAATGTCGGTCAGCAAAAAGCTGGTATATGGGGGAAATAATAATCGTGCAACTATGATAACAATGTAATCAACCAATTATCATTTAACAGCCAAGATTATGTCTTAAGCAATACTACTCAATCCTTACCTATCCCCTATCTTTGTGCTGTCCCTGTAGTGGACCTGGATGCTACCTTCCACATGGTAGATCCCCATTAAACCCCGCATGATCCTACCTAACAGGTAGATCAATATCTAGGGTTGAGTCGCATGGCACTACCCATAGGTAGCCCAATCCCTAACTCATGGTGTGCTGAAGAGTCATATGGCACTACCCAGAGGTAGCCCAATCCCTGACTCAAGGTGACTTGATGGACCTACCCCATTGGTAGCCATGTACTAAATTATCCAATGACCTGATGGACCTACCCTATAGGTAGCCATGTACTAGGTCAAACTATTAAGCCACAGAGGGGACTAGGATCTGAGCTAGTAGGCACATATCTTAAGTGATAGTCATATCCACATTATAGTTTGTATGAATTAAATTCATCCAACAGTTTAATACAAGTCATCGAGGAAAACTTCAGAAAACCTCGAAAAACTAATACGAGATATTCATAAGCGTAACCACATACATGTTCAGTAGATTTCTCAAGCTAATATCAATTCCAACCAAGAAAGTAATCCAAGCAAGTAGTTCAACCACAAAATCAAGAATCCTAAAAAACACATGTACTCTATTTACTACACACTTTATCAAGATTCCTTCTATTCAACTTGAAATTGCTTCCTAAGGTTTCCGTATCCATTTTAGGGTTTCGTTTGCAATTAGGGTTTCACTTCAATTACTATTTTAAACCCTAATTCTTAACAATTACTTACAAACCCTAATTTCAGATTAAAGGCACACTTAAACATTAATTAAGCCCATTATGCCTCTTTTATATTAAAACTACCATTTTTATCCTTTTAATCCATGACAAGATCATTATGCTCATTTATCATCAATTCATAGTTCATTATGGTCTAATTCACAAATGAACTATATATATCATTAAATCCACCTTTTATTCATTAGAAATCCCTAATTACTATATTAAGGGTATTTACCCACAATTAGGAACTTTTATATACAAATAACTTAGAACCATCATTTAACAACATATTTTCACATTTTTCAAATTAAATATGATTTTATCCTCTTTTACCCTAAATTAGGGTTTCTAAATGCTTAATCATTCTCATATGAGGTAAGAACCCTAAATCATGCAATTTCACATCTAGATCATGTTTGAATCTAACATTATCATTCAACAGATTATTAATACTTAAATTAACCCATTAAGCATACTAGATTCAACCTTTAATCACAAATAGGGTTTTTAACCTAACTTTAATGCACTTTTTATCAACTTATTGTACGTTTTCAATTAGGAAAGGAATCAATTTTTAATATCATTTTTATTGGATTCCTCTCGTTCTCCTGATCAAAATACATATATTATTCTTATTTATCCGAGCTATAATTTATTAGATATGAATTTCACAAAATTACTTACTTTGGGCCAATGGGGGGCTTCCACGTAGGTGTCTTCCATGCAACGTTGCTCCTTGCTTTGAAAACATAACAATTTGACAGAATTACCCTCGGTTAAGTTATTGGCGCTTCATACCCCAGAGGGGTAGATTTGTCCAATGACCAGCTGCCCTTCATCTACCTCATGACAACCTAACAGCCCCGACCTATAGCGCGTCAGAGGTCCGTCCTCCCCTCCTCTAGACTCGGGGGTGGTCGTCCATGGCCGCCCCAGCTCTAATATACCCAGGTGCCCTCGGGGCACATCCAAAATGCGGCCAAAGATGGCTGTTCAAGAGCTTAATCCTCCTGTGATTACTGATGCGGTTTGCAGCAGTTCTGCAGTCATATGGCAGAGGTTGCCCAGGGCGAGGTTGGGTAGCCGATCCTCCCTCCGGCATCATGGGTGGATCCTGCATCCATCAACCCTTCATCCACAACCCCCTATCGCTCTAGGGGTCGAGTTCTTTCCTTGGTTAGGGTTTGAACAGGTACATGGCTGGAGAAGAGTGAGAGACAAGGAAAAACTCGAGTCTGTGGACCCGTCCCCTTTATAGGGATAGACAATAGCGTCCTAGCATGCCTACCCATGAGGACAACAAGACCCATAGTCTATAGGAAACCTCCTTTCCTTGCTTACAAAGAAATCCTCTCTTTTCTAAATATTTCCTTAATAATTCATATCCCTTAGTCATTAGGAAAACCGAATTTTATCTCCTTGATATTTCTTTATGCTTTAGATCTTAAGATTTTGAAAATAACTTCTTTTATTCTCTTAGTACTTGCCCTTTATTCTAAAGGCACGAAATCCTATTTTCATTTAATAGAAAATACTCCCTTTTAAACAATACTACAAAAATCATTCATTATGCATCATATTATTCTCTTATTTTCTATTTTTGATATTTTCTCTTTCTTTATCTCCATTTGGGCTCCTTGGACCCCAATAAACTTAAAGATTTCGAAATTCCTTTATAAGGATACTTATTATCCTTTTAGATGCAACTATATTCATTATTTCCCATTATCTTGTTTATTTCTTATTAAAATATCTCTTTTTGAGGATTTCTTTTTATCTTTCTTCCTATTTTCCTCATTGGCTTTCCATTTAACATTAGGAATCCTTTGGATACGAAAATCCATCAAGGATAACTCAATTATACCTCTTTTCACTTATTTTCCACATTTTATCATTGTTTTCAATTTCTTTCTTAATAAAGAAATATTTAATTGATCTTTTCTTTTCTTATTGCTTTATTTTTGTAACTTTGGACTCCTTGGATCCCAAGGAACCCAAGAGGCACGAAATACATCCTTGGATTACATTCTTTTGCCTTCCAGAGGTTTCCACATCTTTATTTTCTTAAAAAAAATTCAATTATTCATTTACTAATTGAATTTCCTTGTTATTGGGCCCAATAACCAATAAAGCCCACAAAACAATAATCAAGGCTATTGTAAACGACATCCATGTATTCAAAACAAATTATATCATTATTTGTTCAAATATCCTTAATATGAGAAATTACATTTCTCACCAAATGAACCCAAAAATTGGGGTTGTAACACTTTCACAGCAAGGATTTAGGGTCAGAGCCACTCTAGATGACTCACTCCTAAATCTTGGTGGTATAACCTTTAAGGTCTCGATCCACACTCTAGAAATCCTCACTCCAGAAATCCTTCTCATAATTCATCGATTACTACAAGGAGAACTGTTTTGTTTCCCCAGTGTGGTCCTCGTGGGAAACTCACAGTGTTCAGGGCACCTTACTAGATATTCCATCATTTCACTTATTATTAATCTATGTTACTCACCTTAAAAGAATTCAAAACATCATATATCATATATGTGTATTCTCATGTAACTAGAAAAACATGAAACATATCAAGTTTATCAATAAGGACAATGATCAAAGCAAGAAGCACAATAAATCTACATATTGCAACACATATGATTATTTCTATCTTCTACTTCATCTCATAGAAATCATCAACAATGGGCTTTCATCCCGATACATAATCTTATTTTCCATCATTTACCCCATCAGGGTTTTATTATCATCAGTGGGCTTTCAGCCCTAGACATAATCTCATTATGCAACATTTACCCTTATCAGGATTTCTCAATGTAAGGAGTGAATATTAAATTCAACTTCAACATAAATCTTATCAGTTCATTGTATATCACAGTTTTGAAATATTAGTAGAGGCAGTAGAACTAGCAACAGTAAAAGCATATAAAAATCATGTATCATTCATCATACTCGGAATAGATTTATCATACAACATATGCTTGTTCCATCCAATCTCAATAGATGCTAATAAATTTCATGCATATACATGCATAACAGACTTAGTTCTCTTCTTCTTTTATTCCACATTATTCATATGGGGTTACTAATCAACACATGTTGATTATCATTTGAATTCCATCAAAATAGTTCATTCTTATAGTACAAGTATTCTATCAATCAATCACAATACAAGAACACATTCTTCTAAATCAATTCAAATGCTTGAACCTCATCTTTTAATTGAATTAAACTACAATTAAGTACATTCCTTAAACCCTCATTGAGATTGTTATTCATTAGCACCATCTAGCTCAAAATTTTAGGGTTAGAGTTTGTCTCTTAAATTCTTCTACTAATTCTCATCTTTTTCCTTCAATTTCATTTTTAAAAATCTAAACTTCTCTCATGTCATGTTCATTAAATTACTAGAACCGATCATTTTTAACTCACTTGATATACAATACTTCTCTTTTCATTGATATCCATCAAAGTCTAGTTTTAGTATGTTCCACTCAATTGGGCTTAAGCCACATGTAATTAAAAAAAAGGATTAAAGACTTCATCATAATAACTTCATTAGTTTCATCTTTAACTTGCCATCACCATCAATACATTTTTTTCTTCATATCATTTTTTCTTTTTAGATAAGTGTACCATGTAATTGACTTCTAATGTCATTCACATAATCAACAATGGTCATTCTTTATTATACTAAAATAGATTCATTAGACTTAGATGATATTAGTAAGACTCATCATATTCAATTGAATTATTAATACATACATTCCACATTTCATCGCATTTACAATGTCATCACTCATTCTCGTCTTAATACTAAACATCTAGGGTTTCAAGAAATCATCCTTAGTTTAACACATCATAAGATCCATATCACTAAGCAATTTCAAAATGATGCATAGAGGTTCATTAGGGCTATTCACACACATGGAAACCCTAGTTTCCATTTTCACATATTCCATTCATCAATCATAAGTATACATTGATTAATTGACTTGTTTGATTCACTTCCTAAACACAAACCCTAATCAGGATATGTGGTCACCTCACACTGATCCTTATACATATAATATATTCAACTCCATTAACATTCAACAATACACTTATATAATACAATCTAGTACAATTCAAATATGATTTTATACATGTCAATTCAATTCCAAGCATATACGCCATTGGGCTGATTTTTTGGAAAATATCACATAAAATAGCATAGTCATCTACCAAATGAATCCAATTCTTTCTCCTCTCAACACGGAAACCCTAGAAATGGGGATTAGAAGAGAACGAGTGAGAAAAGGGGGAGATTTGATGTGATTTCAAATCAAATCAGAGGAGACACGGAATCTTGACATGTGAGAGAATATTTTCCATGAAATGCTATACAAAGAAGCTAAACGTACTTGATTTCATCATATCTTGGATAGAGAAACCCTAGGTCAACATCTCCACCACTTTCTCTTCTCAAAACCCTAGCTCTCCTCTTTCTCTCAAGAATTTCGTTTCTTTAATAGGAATGATGAGTTATGAGAGATCCTTGTGTGTTAGGTTAGTCATATAGATGAATTGAGGTGCTTAGTACAATTACAAGCAAGCCCTTCATTATATTTTTATTTTGCTCAGACTGGTTGGTCGGCTGAGTTATAAACTCGACTGACACCACACTTTTTAGAACTCAACCCTTATCTAAAAATTATGAAACTTTAACCCAATGTCTAAAATTGAGTTAATAATCAGTAGTAAAAATTTAGATCATTTGGAGTTACTAATAAATAAATAAAAATCAAATACTACACTGCTATATTGCAGTCTGTAGCATGGTCGGTCGAGTTTATCCTTCACAAAACTCGACCGACACCCCTCTCTGTAGAGATCAAATTTCATCCAAAAATTACGCCAATTTAATATATATCTATAGTGGAGTTGATCAACTATGGTTAAAATTTAAGATCAATTGGATATACCAATAAAAAGATAAAATTCAATTACCACACTGCTATATCAATATGAAAATATGGTCGGTCGAGTTTGAAACTCGGCTGACATATAGGTTAGAACATTATTCAAAAATTCTGATATTTTTCAATAGTGCTCACATTTGATGTATCCAAATCATATTCCATTTTGAATTAAATTAGAGTTACACATATAATACTAAAAATCATTTAGTGAGACACTATACTTATCAAATTTTGTATTCATATGTCATCAAAACCCTAATTTGGGTCGATTAGGGTTTCCAAATGTTAACCCTAATTATGAGGATCAAAGTATGATTAAACCTTCTCATCATATTTAAAATATCAAAATTTAACTACCATCACTAATAAAGCTTTAAACAATGATCAACTTAGTTTATCATACAATCATCCAAGTAAACCCTAATTAGATGACTAATTTGAAAACGGGTCATTACAAATTCTCCCCTCCTTTTAGGATTTCAACCCAAAATCCAAGAAAAGACATGGAAGGATATCATATTATATAATCATTCACCTCTCTGAGCATAAAATTATAAAGACTTTCATTTTATCTTTCTTTCATAGGACATTTTTTTGCATTAAATAGATATTTCATCCCTTGTCATCATCATATCTCTCCTTAGGTATTACAAACACTTACTTCACAAATTTTAGTAACACATAATTTATCAGTATGTCACACACATCACCTTTCATATTCTTTTAAAGTTTGATTATGTAGTTCATGGATTGAGATTATGACTCATTCACATATTATCATCCACATTCATCAATATCCTTCATAAAGGAGATTATTTAGTGTGCATCATCTTAGTTCTTAGCTTTTTCTTAAAAAAAATTGATTTCATACTCAGGTTCAAACTCATTATAGATTATCTTCATAATCCATTAAGTTGTCATCTTCTTTATATGAAATTTCATGCTTGCCATAGGTTCCATATTGAATTATAAAATCCTTTTCTTTTTCACCATTTTATCGCCAATCATCTCTTCTTTAACATGTATCTTATAATACTACCAAACTATGTTCATCTGGATATGTGGTCAGGGCATCCAGAAGAAGTACAGTCGGCAGTTCCATACTAGCTTAGCTCAATACCCAAATACTTAACCAGAGTACCTAAATACTGAGTTCAGTGAGTATGCACATCATTCAGGTTATATACAACATACACATTATCATATAGTCCTAGATCCTATTGTCCATGTAGACTCATCTAACCTAGGCTTTGTACCACGTTTGTCGAGATCCACTCTTTTGATCTGCATAAATACCAACCATTAGAGATAATGCCAAAACCTAAACCCAGATTATGGAATGAAACAAATGAATTCTCGATACAAGACATTAAACAATTTACGAAAAACACAAATAAATTTTTCCTTTTCCTTTCTTCACAAAATCATAAATCAATGTCACATCAAGTACATCACATTTAGATATCACAAATCTTGTTCAACTCCACTAAAACCAGAATCAATCTTATTCTCATATGTTGTTCAGTTTACATCAGATACATGTACATTGATGAACAAACTTAGTCTACAACCCATCCTGGGAAAGAGAGAGTACAGGGACATTCTAATCTATCTAGATTATGCTATTTATATCTTCTTTGTCATGACCTCTCTGTTGGATAGCATTGTACCTAAAAACATTTGAAACAACCTCATGAGACTCATATAGAGCCCAAATGTGGATACCTCCCACTCAAGCTAGGTAAATGTATCAGCATCAGATTAAGTATAATAAACATAATAGCAACATGCAAATATTGAAAAGTCTAGTAGATAGTTCTATCATAATTCAAATCTATCTTATAATGGTAATATAATCCAATAGATAAGGTAATCACCTAAACCAATTATAACTTTAAAACATCTTTTAAAGCATGTCTATGAACAAATCAGCAGATACTTCTTAGTCCGGATTAAGAATCCTATGACATGAGTAATAAGTCAAGCTCTAAGCATTTTGAATCAATACATTATAATAACAGTATATTTGTGACACTCCACCAGCCGGACCAGGAACACATCCTGCAGTCCTGAAGCTGAATTACACATAATACATATCTACCAAGCAATACTATCAAATAGTAGGCAATCCAACTCATATTCAGAATGGATATAAATCCCATCATTTATAACTTGTCAACATGACGTATCATAATATGAAATAGAAAATATCCATAGTAGCATGATTACTTTCCACAACAAGAAGCATACTCAACAATGACAAATCATCAAGTAGCAGTATAAGGAATGTAACAACCATTCACATCATGTTCTACATGGCTTAACATCTTGTATTCATTTGCCCTGAAACTACTTGGCTTTTACCTCACCAAGTAGAAGTCACCATGCCTGATTCTCGTGTCAATGACTCACCGTCACTATCTTATGATTTAGCCGACCACCCTAAGATATCAACAACAGACCCTGGACACCTCAGGGTTGCCTAAAGAGGCTCACGTCCTCATCTTGAGTACACGAAATAGGATCTAGCAAAATAGTATATCACATATCACAATATTTCACATATTTTTCATTTCACATTTCACATATTTCATTTCATCAGAGTCTATTCCTTCTGGACACTATATTTCACAACAAGGATTTAGGGCCAGAGCCACTCCAGACGACTTACTCCTAAATCTTGGTGGTCTAACCTTTAAGGTCTCAATCCACACTCTGGAAATCCTTCTCATAATTAATCAATTACTACAAGGAAATCTGTTTTGTTTCCCCAATGTGGTCCTCGGGGGAACTCATGGTGTTCAGGGCACCTAACTAGATGTTCCATCATTTCACTTATTATTAATCTCTTTTACTCATCTTAAAAGTATTCAAAACATCATATATCATATTTGTGTATTCTCGTGTAACTAGAAAAACATGAAACATATCAAGTTTTTCAATAAGGACAATGATCAAAGCAAGAAGCACAATAAATCTATATATTGCAACACATATGATTATTTCTATCTTCTGCTTCATCTCATAGCAATCATCAACAGTGGGCTTTCAGCCCGAGACATAATCTTATTATCCATCATTTACCCCATCAGGGTTTTATCATCATCAGTGGGCTTTCATCCCTAGAGTTAATCTCATTATGAAACATTTACCCATATCAGGGTTTCTCAATGTAAGGAGTGCATATTAAATTAAACTTCAACATAAATCTTATCAGTTCATTGTATATCACAATTTTGAACAAATATTTGTAGAAGCAGTTGAACTAGAAACAGTAAAAGCATATAGATATCATGTATCATTCATCATACTTAGAATAGATTTATCATACAACATATGCTTGTTCCATCCAATCTCAATAGATGCCAATAAATTTCATGCATATACACGCATAACAGACTTAGTTCTCTTCTTCTTTTATTCCACATTCTTCATATGGGGTTATTAATCAACACATGTTGATTATCATTTGAATTCCATCAAAATAGTTCATTCTCATAGTAAAGTATTCTATCAAACAATCACAATACAAGAACATATTCTTCTAAATCAATGCAAATGCTTGAACCTCATCTTTTAATTGAATTAAACTACAATTAAGTACATTCCTTAATCCCTGATTAAGATTGTTATTCATTAGCATCATCTAGCTCAACATTTTAGGGTTAGAGTTTGTTTCTTAAATTCATCTACTAATTCTCATCTTTTTCCTTCAATTTCATATTCATTAATCTCAACTTCTCTCATGTCATGTTCATTAAATTACTAGAACCAATCATTTTTAACTCACTTGATATACAATACTTCTCTTTTCATTGATATCCATCAAAGTCTAGTTTTAGTATGTTCCATTCAATTTGTCTTAGGACACATGTAATTAAAACAAAGGATCAAAGACTTCATCATAATAACTTCATTAGTTTCATCTTTAACTTTCCATCACCATCAATACATTTTCTTTTTTTCATGTCATTTCTTATTTTTAGATAAGTATACCATGTAATTGACTTCTAATGCCATTCCCATAATCAACAATGATCATTCCTTATTATACTAAAATAGATGCATATACTTAAATGATATTAGTAAGACTCATCATATTCAATTGAATTATTAATACTTACATTCAACATTTCATCACATTTACAACATCATATACAAGTTCTAGTTTCATCACTAATTCTCATCTTAATACTAAACATCTAGGGTTTTCAAGAAATCATCCTTAGTTTAATACATCATAAGAGCCATATCACTAAGTAATTTCATAATGATTCATAGAGGTTCATTAGGGCTATTCACACACATTGAAACCCTAGTTTCCATTTTCACATATTCCATTAATCAATCATAAGTATACATTGATTAATTGACTCATTTGATTCACTTCCTCAACACAAACCCTAATCAGGATATGTGGTCACCTCATACTGATCCTTATACATATAATATATTCAATTCCATTAACTTTCAACAATACACTTATATAATAAAATCTAGTACAATTCAAATATGATTTTATACATGTCAATTCATTTCCAAGCATATCGGCCATTGGGCTGATTTTTAGGCAAAATTCACATAAAATAGCATAGTCATATACCCATAAGATTATCCATGGATCCCCAATCAATATATCAGGAACTAATCAAGTTCCAATCAATGAGAAATAATCAAAGTCAGTAGAATCGATTCCTCCAATATCTTTCCCAAATCAAATCCAATCACATACATATACAAACAAGGTTTCTGATTCTTTTATCCAGATAGAATTAGGCTTTCAGCATGAATACAAAGCTTAGGTGGGAGAAAAACACTCACCTCAGGTGCCAAGAACCTTAAAAACGTAGGAAAAACCTCTGAATTTTTGGAAACCCAATCAAACTCTTGCAAATGAATCCAATTCTTTCTCCTCTCAACACAGAAACCCTAGAAATGGGGATTAGAAGAGAAAGGAAAAGGGGGAGATTTGATGTGATTTCGAATCAAATCATAGTTGGGATGTAATCTTGACATGTGAGAGAAGATTGGCCATGAAATGCTATACAAAGAAGCTAAACTTACTTGATTTCATCATATCTTGGATAGAGAAACCCTAGTTCAACATCTCCACCACTTTCTCTTCTCAAACCCATAGCTCTCCTCTCTCTCTCTCAAGAATTTCGTTTCTTTAATAGGAGTGATGAGTTATGAAATCTCCTTGTGTGTTAGGTTAGTCATATAGATGAATTGAGGTGCTTAGAGCAATTACAAACAAGCCCTTCATTATATTTTTATTTTGCTCAGACTGGTTGGTCGGCTGAGTTATAAACTCGACCGACACCACACTTTTTAGAACTCAAACATTGTCCAAAAATTATGAAACTTTATATAATGTCTGAAATTGAGTTAATAATCAACAGTAAAAAGTTTAGATCATTTGAAGTTACTAATAAATAACTAAAAATCAAATACTACACTGCTATATTGCAGTCTACATCATGGTCGGTCGGGTTTGTGCTTCACAGAACTCGACCGACACCCCTCTCTGTAGAGATCAAATATCATCCAAAAATTATGCCAATTTAATAGTATGTCTATAATGGAGTTTGCCAACTAATGATAAATTTTTTAGATCAATTTATTATAGAAATAAATATATAAAATTCAATTACCACACTGCTATATCAATCTAAAAATATGGTCGGTCGAGTTTGAAACTCGACCGACAAATAGGTTAGAACATTCTTCAAAAATTCTGATATTTTTCAATAGTGCTCACATTTAATGTATCCAAATAATATACGATTTTTAATTAAATCAGAGTTACACATAAAATACTAAAAATCATTTAGTTAGACATTATACTTATCAAATTTTGTATGCATATGTCATCAATGGGCCGATTAGTGTTTCCAAATATTAACCCTAATTATGTGGCTCAAAGTATGATTAAACCTTATCATTATATTTAAAATATAAAAAATTAACTACCATCACTAATAAATCTTTAAACAATGAGCAACTTAGTTTAGCATACAATCATCCAAGTAAACCCTAAATAGACGACTAATTTGAAAATGGGTCATTACACATGTTTTCATTGATGTTGTGTTTCGGTCGAGACAATTGTTTTGAGGATTGATTGAGATACATGTTTGATGATGGGTCGTAACTCATGTTTAGCTTGGTGGGTCATAACACATGGTCACTACAAGTGCACCATGGTTGCTACACTCCCTCCCCTAAAGTGGTCGCTACACCTAGTTGAGTCAGATTCCTATGTTATATGTTAATCCCTTCATGTTGTTGTAAAGATGAATGACATTCATAATTAATAATGTTTAATATTAATACACTCCAAATAAGTGTGAGATGATGTATCTAGGGTTTGGTGAGAAGTGATGAAATGAAACCCTAATCGACTATGTATGCAAAACCCTAACCCTAATTGTAGGGTGTGCTATGATTGTTGGTTTTGCCTTGATGTATGGCATGTGATTATATTTTCTCTATCCTACTTTTGCACATATAACTTTGTAGGTGGAATGAATGTCATAGCCTGTGAATGCTATGGTGGTAATCATGTGACAGCAGGGTGATGGCTATGAGCCTTGATGAGGCATGTTGAGAGTATAATGATGTGATGGGTCTTATGACCTGGCAGAGGCTTAATGCCTAGTGTGAGATGTTATCCTCAAGTTATGTGATTGAGGTATTGATATTCCTAGTGATATGACATTGTTGGCAGCCTTGTGAATTACAATGCTACAAGTATGAAGTGATGATGTGACAAGTTCACACCTTATACGTTTTACATCTTCTAGAGTTGTACCATGTCCATATCTTTGTAAATTTAGTTTAGGTTTTATACGTTGTAACTTGATTGATGCTAAAAGATACTCAATTGGCTTAACTAATCAAGTGAAACCCTAATCATGTAGGTTCCATGCGTCATAGATCCATTCTGGTGTCAAAACTTGCTGGGTGGTGAAACGAGTCATTCCTACAGGATCCTACAAGAAACTTAGAGCACATATTTTTGAACATGCGGGCGTGGAAGTCAAGTATCTCATTACATCCACAATGACAGGGTGGGTAGGATGATTATGGTCATACCTAGCCCTTTTGTGAAAGATGGCCATGCGTGAGCTATTCTCTTTATGATATGTGATAGACAACAATTTAACTACATTTGACGCCTCTTCTTAGAACGACCACGCGTGATCTTTTTCTTCTAGCATCATGACCTATATTGAGGCGGGCTAGGTGTTTTATAAGGACAACCATGCGTGAGTCGATCCTTCAGCTTGTCTATATGTTGATGTTTGTAGTTGACTAATATGTCTTTGTGGTGTTTCTCTTGTACCGATCAAGACGTGTTGGGAGAGGTCATGGATTCCGACTTTTCCATAGACCTTGTATGGCACCAATTTTGACTTTGTAGTGGTCGGTTGGATTTGAGTGGAATGACCAAATCCTCAAGGCATAATAAAAGATGTAATACAGTTGTGTAGTATAATTGCTTAGGGTTAAAATATGCTTCACATTGGATGACCCCTTGCCTTATCTTTGTACTGATTTCATGAATTATAATAAGGTAAGAGAAATAAACTATTATACATGTTCTTTATATTCCTTCTTAGAATATTAATTGTTCTACTACTCCATGGTAATTGCTTTAATTACTTAATTTGTATTATCAATTTAATACATGTCATTTAGCTGAATCTTCTCAACCTGATAGTAATGTTATTTATTTTCTTTAATCTACCCATCCTTTTATTAGACGTTGGTAGAGAGTTATATCTCTTGCTGGAATGTTTGTTCTCTCCCCATGGGTTTCCACATCTTTTAGGTGTTCGTGCATGATGAGGTAGAGATCATGCAGTTGAGGCTGAGTATCAAGAAGAGCAGTAGTTGTTGAAAGGTTGTATGTGCTACTAGTGTTTTCTAATAGAGTCCTATGTGTCGTCCATGTGCTCTTAGGTCCTTGGGGTGTTTTGTAGATGTTGTATATCGAGATAATGTTTTGGCTTTATTCCCTTGTTGTAAAAATATGTCATGTATGTATATATGACAGGTTACCTCTTATAACAGGTTGTAGCAAGTGAATAGTATCTTGTAATAACCCTTTGATATGAGATATTACATGTGGCTTTTGCAAACGCAGATGTAATAAGTTCCAACTTTATGCATGTGTGATATTGGTTTTAATTTCTTGTGCTTTCTGGTAACCTGGTTGATTAGTTTTAGCTTTGCACTTATTTTTGAGAAATCTTGCTTTGTGGCCCTTTGGAGCATCACAAAGATGTTAGGCCCGATGACCCTTAAAGTTGGGATGGGTGATGATGGTTTGCTAGGATTTCTCTATGGTTTTTTAGGATTGTCAAAAAAAGAAAGGGATTTTTGGAAAAGTCTTAATCAATTAAAAACACATCATAAAAAGGTATATCTTTATGTTTGTTTATTTAGTGGTTTTTCATTAATTGATAAAAACACATCATGAAATGGTATATGATTATGTTCGTTTATTTAGTAGTTTTTTTTGCAGTGAATTAAATGCATATAGAATTAATACTTTCTACTTAAAATGTGGTATACATATAGAAACCTGCAAAATACATTTTTTTATTTTAACAACACTTTAAATCCTTCAAAGCAACCTCATTTAAGAACTCACTATTTCCACCTAGGTTTTACTTACATGCATGCATATTTTTTTGGGAGACTTGAGAGGCGATTATTCATCTCGCCCTCCCTTTGCAAGCAAATTAATTAAAGCATTACAAAAGTTGCTACATTTTTTTTGGTCGGCTAAAAATCGTGTTGCTATATTACCAAAAACTTTAGGTACAGAAAGCACCCCATTACAAGAAACCAGAAAAAACTTGATACTCACAAATGAGTGATCAAGATACTAAAGAAACAAAAACTCTGACCTATGTAGAATATGACTTAAGCCCCGTCAAACAAACAAACTGAGGGCCTGAAACCTATACATCACCATGTGTTTAGCCTGAAGAACACCCAGAAATAAAGAAAATAGAGCAATGCATACAGATCAAACCCATCTGGATGAGGTCAGACAGAGATTAGACCCTATTGCACACGATCAGAGACTTTCAAAAGTCCAGGACATAAGGGGAAAAAACCCCAAGTCGGCAAAGATGTCAGATATCCAATATGCACATCAGACAGGTAACCAGGCTGAAAGAGTCGAAGAACCAAGAAATTGACATTTGATGTGCTCTGAAGTCTTTCTCCACTTGCTATATGCTCACCTAGAATGTATGAAAAAGAGGAGACAGAGAACAGTCAACTTCTCCTTCAAAATCCGTAGACTGACTTTAGAACAGCGACCATGTGATGTATATTGAACTAAAAAGGATCCATGGAGGACTAAGCAATCTTCCAATGGACCTGCAATCCCTAGGACAGCTAGAAAGAAACGCCCAGATTGAAAAAATCAATCCTTGTGATCTCCTCCAGTTTTTGTTTTGGGGTACAGCTGTTGTTTGCACAACAACACCAGCACGAAGCTCGCTGCCGGCTCAACAACAGTCGACGACCATCAGATACCTAGACCCTATGAGATGCTACACACAACAGCAGGGAGGATCCGAAGAGGAGATGAAGAAACTCAACCCCCCTTGAATCCAACCTCACACAAGGCACCTGCAAACACAGGACACTTCGTCGAACACCTAGCAGACGTTCAAACCTAAGCTGCAGAGGATACCAATCTGAACGGCCCAAATCCGAAGAAGAGGGCCAGACTGGTAGAGGAGGGGGGCGTCGCCGTCATGAGCCACTGAAGCGATCCTGAAGGCGAGCCGCCCAACCTCGTAATCGTTGGAGGAAAGGGTGCGCCACCAAGCTGTCAGACGGCCCAGCAGCATGACCCACCGCCGCCGACCTTACCAGCTAGAAACCAGGGTGGGGTCGAGGACCCATCACCATCCAGGCATCGCCCGGGGAAAGAAGGGGAAGATGCTAGTGAGGGAAGAGGGAGAACCCTTTCATCACCAGTGAGATGGAGCAATGACGAAGACCCCAGATCTAGTTGGTAGGACTCTTTCCATCCATCGCACATGAACAGAGAAGACTTGACCAAAGCTGAAATGCCAACCTCTTGCCCAGAGCTGCTCCTCGCACGCTGCCTATCTCCTCCCCAACCAGCATACCCGAGCTTCACCCATCGACGACTGCTTTCTTTACTCCATCAACTCGCAACACTAGCTCTTCACAATCGAGATCACCCCGTGACCAGTTAAGGCCGGGGGGAGGAAAGCGTCGAAGGGAGACGCTCCCTCCCCCCAGCGGCCGCCGCCGGGGGAGACTGTAGAGAGAAGGGAGAGCGAGCCCCAGTGAGAGAAGTGAGCCGCTCTTGGTACATTTTTCAGAACAACATTTTGTGGTAATTTAGGATGGAACCTTTTAGCAAGGTATTCAGGTGGTTTGATGAAAATATTCACACCTTCATTGTCCTCATATCTTTTCTTAGCCAGACAGTCTGCCACTTTGTTTGTATTT
Organism: Alisma plantago-aquatica; assembly: GCA_963693085.1. Taxonomy (NCBI): domain Eukaryota; kingdom Viridiplantae; phylum Streptophyta; class Magnoliopsida; order Alismatales; family Alismataceae; genus Alisma; species Alisma plantago-aquatica. The sequence continues at coordinate 6,600,240 of OY856414.1, forward strand.
CTTCTTTCATGCATAATCCTCCAGATTGTGCCTTCCCTCAATAACCTCCATATACTTATCACACACTGAGAACAAGCCATATTTCTGGTATGACTCTCCTGTATCATGTGTGTAGCCATTTGACAACAAAACATGATTAATATAGTCTGCATATTGCCTCTTTCAATAGTCATTGTGTGAACATATTTGTGTCGAGTTCTGCCTGAATTGAATCGTCTACTTTTATCACTTTGGTGAATCCTCCTCACCAGTTTCTCTCTACACACAGATGCCACAACACCCTTCTCAGGTTTGAAAATTGCATACACATTTACCTTCATCCATCCTAGTTCTGGCCTAGGTCATAGCTTCCCAGCAAGTTGTATGTTATCTTTCAGACTGGTTGTCAAAGATTTGGTGCACGATAAGAGTTCTCTTCAGATATAGCTTAGTTGAGAACATGTCGTTAATGTTTTATTCTAAAAAACAATCTCATTGCGACATCTCCAGATATACTAACAGGAAGTAAGAAACTTTTGTTGATGCTCCTTGTTAATGTTTAGGTTCAGCTTGATCCATGTCATGGCATTCATTTCATTCATAAACATCAGTAGAAATTGGTGATTCAAGAGTTGGTTCCAGATATTTTTCACATTGGTGCAATCTCTTAGTGCATGTAATAGCATTTCAGATGTAGACCCGCATCTGCTACACCTATCATCATTTTTCATCCTCCCTGTCAATCTTTTATGGTTTTTGAGGAGCGCATTATGACTCATCAGCCAACCAAACATCTTGATCCTAGCTGGTAATTTAGATGACCAGATAACATCTCATTCCCCCTCCACAACAACCTTTATGTGTTCTCGAAGCTTATCATAAGTTGGTTTGATTGTATACGGTCCATGTCTCCTACGATTACAGACAAGGATATCAGTTTCATTCCCTCTAATCGGGAGCTTAGTATTTATAATCTTTGAGATTACTTCATTTGTGAACCCTTCCTTAAAGAAATTCAGGTCCCACTTCCCTTCCAAGTTTACCAGGCTCTATGCTAGCAGGTCTTCCAGTTCTGTTTGAATGTCTTTGTGGTTGTGTTGGCATAGATATCATGTACCCTCAATCCAATTGTCATCCCAAACATCAATATTCATCCCATTTACTATTGTCATATAAGAATTCTCCTGTATAAACTTCTTGCTCCTCAGTACTGATGTGTACAGTCATGAGTATTGAGTTGTAGGTCCATCCATGTCCTTCTTATATTTTGTAGTCATGGCATTACACCATAATATGTCTCTCCTTCTACTGACATCCCAAGTAGTCTTTATGATCATTGCCTTATTCCACTCGTGCAACGATTTGATGCCTAGACCCCTCTCTCCTTACAACTCGTCACCGTGTCCCAAGCCACCAACGACACAGATTGTAAGAAACCATTCTTTGTATCTTGGCATCATAAGAGAGAAGATGATGCAAAGGGATGCCTTGTTTGAGTCATGGAGGATGGTGTTGTTGGTATGTATGCCCTGAGAGCCAATCATAGGCTGATTGGATTGGGATACATTAAGATTGATTTGATAAATATCAAAGGCAAGCTTCCAATTTATTATTTCAATCAGTTATGAGATAATGATAGAGCATAATGAATGTCTAAAGAATGACCGTACTCAATGATGTATGTCTTCGATTTAAGGACCTACAAAATGAGATCATACAAATGCTAAGAGTTTGTATATTCTTGTTATGTCCCTAGTCAGATGTCATTGTGGAAGGTTGATAGACAAAAATGACACAACAAGACTAGAGTGTGTGTTGGTTGATGACAGAGTCTCATTAGTCATGATATGTGATATCAAACCAAGCACAGATACACGTTAGAGAACACTATATCAGACGGACCCACCATGAAGTGACACATGGAACCATGACACAGTAGTCACAGTCAGCTCTCACAGTGATGGTGGGGATTGTGATTGTTAGACCTAAAATCACTACACTCATCACATGTCATTGGGTACACTTTGACATCATCAATTGCGGTCCTAAAATATGGATTGTTATAAAGGTGATGATTGGGTGACTTTGACACATGGGGTTTTGATTGTGAGTGATAGATATGGGATTTGTCCCTCCTGAGGGAGTATGATGTCCATGGCCACTTGATAAGTGAGACTGAGAAAGGTATGTGCATGCACGTGTGAGTCAATATGTGATATTGATGGCACACATATATCAGACAGTCTACTTTGGATCAAGGAACATGAATGAACATGGAAAGGACGACAGCTCCATTTGTTGAGTTCATTCAGGATATCGGAGACAAAGGAATTATACATTCACTAGAACACCAATCATAGGCTGTAGGATTGAAAGTTGTTCTCCAACTTTCCTTTTCACTTGGGTAGCACTAATGTGCGACAAGGCACCACTCTTTGATTGTGATGTTATAAGCTAGTTATGGACATTCACTACCAACGTGAAATGGGACCTATAGGGTCACACACAAAGGATTAACCTGGAAGATGTGTTTATCCATGAATGATGTTTGGATTGATTACTAAAGGTGTTTAGGTACTCGATCAAATATTCAAGCAATTGAATTGACTCAGAATCATCAAGTTCAAGTGTTGAACTAACTGATTTGAGTGTCAGATTGATTGAGAACTACATTGACTGTGTTTTTCACAATCTGGACCACCAATTGACTGGTTCACTGGGTGAACCGATTGGCTCATGGTCAGTGAGACGACCAGTTCACTTGGTGAACCGATCAGTTTAAGTGGACCAAATGAGCAATGTTGGGTTGTCCCAATTTGTGAGAAAAGTTTTTTTGTTTCACTTATACAATTCGATTGGGACAAGAATTAATCTTTGGATTAGTAGGAAACAAAAGAGGAAAGTCAATTGGAGGCGAGTCAGGAATGTGAAACGATCGGTTCAACTGGTGCACTAATCAACTCACACTCCCAATCGATTGGTTCATTTGTGAAATGACCAGTTCGGCAGTCGCAGTGCAATTAGTTCATGGAAATTCTGGACCTGTGTACTCCCACTTTAGTCTCGCATTGCCCAGGGCTGAGAACCCTGATCCTGACCCCTCTGATATATAGAGGGGTATTGGGGGCTTCTCAAATGACACAACTCAGAACATCAGTTGCTCTTTAATTTTTTTGTCCTCTTTGGTTGTGGTAACTGAGAGAGCCCAAGAAAGTTCTACCCATCCAAGGAGGAACAATGAGGGAAAGACAACTGCAAGACAACAATTGGTTGTGGGAGAGTGTGTCAGTGACTAGTACACCGACATAAGGGGACAACTCCTAGTGTCCTTCAGGACAGGATGACTAGAGTTCCCGGTGGACCGTGTGTTTTCGAATCCACTTTCTTTCTTTGCTTGGGCCAAAGACTAAGGAGATTAGGAGAAAGAGGAGAACGTGCCCCAACCTGTAGGTAAGCTCCATAGTCATCTTCAACCTTGATTTCATGGTGGAAATCGGAATTCAATGCTTATTTCCTTCTTTTCTCCACTCAATGCTCAACCTTGATCATCCTTTGCATCCAAAGACTTGAGAACGGACCTTGGACAGTTGAGAAATCTTCATTCACCATTGAGGACGTGAAGCTTGAAGCTAGCATACAACTTTGAAGGTGGGTTATATAACTTGAACCCTTAAACATCATTATTGATTTCATTTCTTCATCATATGTTGATTCCCTTTTCATTTCCCAAATTTTCTTTTGATTATTTGTTGAAATCACCACAAAGATCACAAAAAATTTCGAAGGTTTGTAGCTTGAAGATGATGATGTCATCTTAGCACACACCTCAACAAAAATCATGAGCAAACGATTTCACTTTTTGGTGACTAAACGGTCTCAAGACCGTTTGGTGATCAAACGGTCTCAAGACCGTTTGGTGATCAAACGGTCTCAAGACCGTTTGAGGTCAAACAGTCTCAAGACCGATTGAGACCAAACGGTCTCAAGACCGTTTAAGGTCAAGTGGTGTCATGGTTGGATGGAGATCCAATGGTTGCAATTGATCTAGTTCCAAAGGTTTCAACAATTGATGGTTCCTTGATTACAAACTCTAGATCGATTGAAGTTGAAACCCTAATTTTAAGTCCAATCGGTTTCATTGCTGAATTGAGCAAACGATCTTCAAACCATTTGAGGACTAAATGGTCTCAAACCGTTTAGGGTATAATAATTTTTAATTCAAACGGTCTCAAACCGTTTAGGGACTTTGAGAGCAAGATTGTTTGATGGTCCAACGGTCTTAAGACCGATTGAAGATTTTGAACCAAGACCGTTTAAGGTCTAAACGGTCTACAAAACTGTTTGAAGGTTAAGAAACTTCTAGACCGTTTGAAGGTTAAGAAACTTCAAGATCATTTGACGGTTAAGAAACTTCAAGACCATTTGAAGGTTAAGAAATCTCAAGACCGTTTGGAGGTCAAGCACCTCAAGATCGTTTGGAGGTCAAGCACCTCAAGACCGTTTGGAGGTCAAGCACCTCAAGATCGTTTGGAAGTACAAAAGGTTCAAGACCGTTTTGAGATCCAATTGAACCAAGACCGTTTAAGGTCTAAACAGTCTCATACCTTTTGGAGGATTGGACCAATACCATTTGAGGGTTAATTGGTCCAAGACCATTTGAAGGTCTAATTGGTTCAAATTATGTAATTACTTCTAACCCCACAAGTGGTTGAAGGGATCTCAAGGATGATTTCAAATGGAGGAAATTTTAAAGTATTTAGGTGATTAGCATAATTAAAGTGATTATCACTTGATGCCTATGAAAGTAATAATTCCAATACACCATCATAAACACAGGTGTATGTCCTCAGTGAGAGGTTAAGTCAACCTAATAAGGTATGATGATGATGATGTTATGTGTGTTCCTAAGTACATGAAACAATGATAAGTATGATTAATACTTAAATAATGATATGTTCTCCAAGATATGTGGAAGCACTGATTTAGGGTTGGATTAATGAGATAATCATAAAATTCTAATTAATGGAGAGTGGAACCCTAATACAGGGTGATGTTATGTGAAACCCTAATAAGGGGTGATGTTATGTGAAACCCTAATAAGGGGTGATGTTATGTGAAACCCTAATACAAGGTGATGTTATGTGAAACCATAATATAGGGTGATGTTATGTGAAAACCTAATAAAGGGTGATGCTATATGAAACCTCAACCCTAATATAGGGTGAAGGTATGTGAAACCCTAATTTTGGGTTATAGTGCATGAAACCCTAATCTTGGGCAATATGATGATAAACCCTAACCCTAATGAGGGAATAGTGATGCTACCTTCACATTGCATAGTGTAATTGATATAACTATGATCAAGTGTACTAACCATGCAGGTATCATGAGATGTTGGGCATAGCCAAGTATGAGCTATGATGCTTTATTATTGAAATTGTTTTATGGGCCTTGTGAGCCATAATATGCTTTGTTGCCTAACAAGAGGTAACAAGAGACTAAATGGGCCTTGAAGAGACATGTGAGATGCTTGTGTAAAAAGTATCATGTTTACCTTGGTCAGATGACCTGAAGGTATTAGTCACCTGATAAGTGGTAAAAAGTTTTCTTTGATGAACTGAGGGTTTGAATACACATATCCCATAATCATGGTGATGAGATGTTAAGGGATGAGAATGCCCATGATGTGACAAGGGATTGAGATCCCAATGTTTTATAAAGCTTCGAGAAGTATTTGATAGAAGTATTACACATTTTTTGTAGCATTTGTTATAATAATTTATGTTTGAAAACCTGACTGATGCTAAGAGAATATGGTAATGCACTTAATTAATTAAGTGAAATCTTATCATGTAGAGCCACGACCATAGATCCATCATCGTCAGTAATTGGTGATGGTGAAACAGGTTTTCCTATGGGAATTCCTGGAATGCATATTTTGAATATGTGGGGGTAATGGGCGAAAATATCCTTACGCCTCATAGGAATGACTGAGGGCCATATCCTATGTATAGGAATGGATATGTACCATATCCCAATAAGAGTATGGCTATGGGTCATGACTCCACAATACCAGGCATTGGCTACGGGCCATATCCTGAAAAGAGTATATGCTACGGGCTATAACTCTATAGAGAAGATGCCAGTATACCCTGGAAAACTATTTAGCAGAGACACAAGATGTCCTGCATATGATCTCGTACTGACCGAGATAGATGAGGTGATGGAGTCCGGCTCTTCCATTGACCTATGTATGGTATCGATGCTTTACTTAATCATGGTTGGTTGGAGCATGAGCAGTATACCTCATCTCCTTAGGGTATAAGTATGATTGCAAAATGTAATCAACCGCGTAGCATATTTACTCAAGGATGAAATACGGAAATCATTGGTTGATGTTACATTGCTTATTGTATCCTAAAGTGGATAAATATTATACATGTTCTTCATATTCTTTATTAAAAGAATAGATGATCTATTTCTTATTACTTTGTAGTTGTCATACTTTAAGAGGTGACATTGCTCTATTCTATTTAATAATGATTAAATCCTTCTGATTCCATAAAGAATCCCCTGCTCAATTTATTACTGTTCATATGAAATAATAATGTTTCTGACAGAGAGTTATATCTCTCGCTGGGACAATTTTCAATCATCTCACCCCCATGGGATCCAACATTTTTAGGTGGACGAGGACGAGGAGGTAGAAACCCTACAACAGGGGAAGGATAGCAGCAACAGGGACAATAGTAACATCTCAGGTGGAGATACTGACTATCGTGATTTGTAGATATGAGTCCTATGAGTCATTTGTGTACTCTCAGGTCCTAGGAGATAGTAGTTAGTGCTTTTATGATCGATCTGAGATTTTGGTATTGAAAGTTGTGAGTATTTATGTTGCTTATGTGTAGATTTAACAGAACAACTGATGTATGTAATCCTCAAGAGGAAAAGATACATGGTATGTACTTTGTGAACCAGAATGTATGTGTAAATCAATATTTTGGTTCTTGTTATAAGAGTTTCCTGGAAATGGATCTCTTTGTAAATGGTTTTAATTTTTAGTGATTTTGTTACTCTGCTGCTTATATTTAATTCCGCAATAAATTTCACTATGATGGTATGATTTGGCGTCGGGTCGTCACATGTACGACGACTAGGCGAACTGATCGGTTGGAGGAGCCAACCGATTAGCTGGTGGCACCCAGACAATCGGTCAGAGTGAGCAGGTCATTCATGTGATGAGTTGATCACTCGGATGACTATAGCACTTCATCATGAACATGTTGCATGTGATGTAGACCTTGATGACCGTGATTCTTCTTGGCTCGAGGAATCACATTAGGATGGCCATAATCATCGCTTTTATCATTTCACATGTTTTCTGTGGGATATAGCATGTATATGATACGTACTATGTATTGTGGTGATTAGATACGTATATGTACCTATAAAACCAAATCCCTCATTAAATATTAAAGTTTTAGATGCCTTCCAAATGTGAAACACGTGAAAACCTTGATCGGCCAAGTGTGGGCACGCCCTAGCGTGGTGCACCGTCTATCTCGTGGAAGCATGAAGGATGAATATGTGGGTCTGCCCTAGCAGGGTGCATATTCATCGTGTTGTCTTTGGGTCAGACTTAACAAGGTGACCTAGATAGGATCTAGCACCTTGAGGCATGGAGGTGATCATGGCAAGGAGTTGCATATGACATCTTTCAAGAGTTGCATATGATGCAATTAGCAAAAGTTACCTACCTGGAAGATCTAAGTCGTGGGTGACAGCCCTAGCTGGTCCATGACTCAGAGGATTTCAGGATCTTGACCCACTAGAAGATTGTACACTGCAATCTTCTGAATTGATGGTGAGGGCTATCAATTTGAACAAAAATAGTGGGAGCAATAATTAATTAAAGTCCTAATTATATCATCAACCTTTAAAATCAACCAAATAAGTCAAAATTGAGTTTTGGACTAAACTGCATATATTTCCTTTTGTAGTACAAATGACAATAAACAACAATCACTTTTCGTTGCGATCGGTCCTTGAAAAGGACAAGATGAATGGGACTAACTTCCACGACTGGTTTACGACATTGAGAATTGTTATAACTCAAGAGCAAAAGCTCTATGTCCTGGATACTCCAGTTCTAGAGGAACCTGCTCCTACCACACCAAAGGAAGAAAGGGATGCTTATAAGAAGCATTCTGAAGATGACATTGATGCAAAGTTCTTGATGTTGTGCTCCATGAACCACAAGTTGCAGAGACAACATGAGAACATGGGTGTCATTGAGATGATTCAACATCTCAAGAACATGTATGAAGATAAAGCACGACAAGAGAGATATGATGTCTCCAGGGCGCTGTTCAAGTGAGTCATGATAGAAGGAGATCGAGTTGGTCCTCACACGCTCAAAATGATTGGGTATGTAGAGAACCTGACAAGACTGGGATTTCCCCTGAGCCAAGAGTTGGCTATTGACGTGATATTGCAATCATTTCCAGAATCCTACAGTCAGTTTGTGATGAACTACAACATGAACAACTTTGACAAGCCATTGATAGAGTTGTTTGGCATGTTGAGGACAGCCGAGGCACAGATGAAGAAGGACAAGCCTAAGTATGTGATGATGATCAACAACAAGAAAGGCAAGTCCAAGTGCAAGGGCAAGGTCAAGGCTAAGAATGGTTTTGATGCTAGCCAACAGCCCAAGTTGTCTTCAATTCTCAAGGCCAAGGGAGGTGTGATCAAGAGAGGCAATTGCCACCATTGTCAAAATCTAGGACATTGGAAAAGGAATTGTCCACTCTATTTGGAAGAACTAAAGAAGAAGGAGGTGACAGACGTCTCTACCTGAAGGTGTCATGAAATAAACTTGTAACACTTTTTGAGGTATATGATACCAAGATATAAAGTGTAAAGCACCCAATAAATGGGGCAAGTGTTGCCGCCATAGATAGGAGTACTTTAGTTTATTTGCAGCCTTGAAGGCATGTAATAGAGTTATAAACTTCTATTTCATATTTGCCAATGGATAGAAACACCTTATTTTTGCATATTGTATGACAATAATGGCAATTAATAAAGTTGATGTTTCCTTATGGAAATTCCTTGTTTATCTTGTGGTACTTGGTATGCATAAGATAAAATGATACCTAAAAGTTATTGATAACTCAAACAATCAAATTAGCATAAATCATGAGAAATTCATTTCTAGTTTCCATATGATGGATAAATCTAGACTATTTTGGTTAGAGAACCAGTAAGAGACATGAACCTCGTAGACATCAATCTTCACTAATGGTAGTGGGAGAATGATTATCCTATTAGGTATAATGCATGTGATGTATTTACATACCTACTAGAGTTAATGCTAATAGTTCAAATGGAGTTTAGAGAAATACCAATATGAATATCTTGAAGTGTTCAAGAATATCATGAAGTACGAATTTGGTAAAGTGTTAATTCTTGATGAGATCAATGAATGAAATACTTGGACCAAATGTTTGAGATCCTTATGGAGTGATTATGATAATGCATCATAGTGAACTCATGATTAAGGCATGGTGATGTCTAAATCAAAAGGAGTCATACTCTAAGGAGTTAGAAGACGATTATCAAATAACTAATTTCTTCTTAGATAATGAATACCCCACACTAATAAAGGACATTAAGAATCACAAGGAGTTGTGAATTCTTATATCCTTGACAGACACCTCGATTATCTATGTGATGAGTTGGTCATGTGATGAGTCAACTATCTAGATGAATATGAGGAACCGGATTTTGAGTTATGGTTTATGACAATCCTAAATGACTTCCATGTAAACCATAAGGTATGACCTTGATGGTAGCACCCATTGGGATGAAATCCATAAGTGCGAATGAGTTTTAAGCGTTAAGACACATGGATAACATTTTGAGAAGGATAATGCTTGTTGATTGCAACTTAAAGACTAAGAGATTTGGCATACAGATACTAAAACTGCATTCCTATGAGGAATAAAACAAGGATGTGTACGTGACACAACCTATAAGGTTTATGAATCCATTAATGCAAATAAAGTATAAAAGTTACAATGGACTAGTCAATCTGATTGATTAAGTACAAGCAACTCAGAGTTGGATCTTTACTTTGATGATATAGTCAAAGGGTTTGACTGATATGTCAAAGATAAAGAAAGGATCTGTGATTTAGTGGGAGTGTATTTGCATTCCATATGCTGATGAGGAATGAGATGTTCTAGAATGGAAATCCAAAGTGGAAATCATCTTTAATGAATATAGAGACGTTTCCTATGTGATAGGAATAGAAATCTATAGAGACAGTTCTCGAAAAACCTCTTGACCTGAAAAGAAAGAGCATACATTGACAATCTATACTGAAGGGGTTCAGTATGTACAGATTTAGTGGGAGAAAACTTGTCCATGTTACATGGAATTAGTATCCCAAGGCCAAGTGTCCAATTCTTATGAAGAATGGAAACACTAAGAATAGATAAGGATCTATCATGTATGTAATCATCCCATTATCTTGCATGTATGGTCATAGCAAGAATAAAATACATTCATTATCTTGTACGTAGGACATGAAAATATGATGTGCTCATCCTGATAACTCATATGTGGGACATGATGAGTTGATGTATGTCTAGTTCTAGTAAGGGTTACTGGAATACCATAAGAACTTGATAAGTACTAGTTCTATGGAAATAAGGAAGGGTTCACTGTAAAGAGTTACACTGATGCGAACTTCCGAAAAGGACAGAAAATTAATCGCAAAATATATATGGGATATATAAAAGTGAATGTTTGTTGATAAATGGAAATGTTCCAATAAAGTTGTTTTAAAAGGAAATGTCGAGTATCCGTGTGTTAGTGAACATCAATGGATACTATATGGATCCGAAAGTTCATGAGATGAACTTGTAGATATTCTGATCTTTGATGACAAGTAAGGAGTACTTGGTCATGTAATGTGGCTAAAGGTTAGCAAAGGAATACTAGATCGCATATTACGGCAACTCCATCTCATACGTGTGTATAGCGAAGAGATGAGAAACATGCAGTTAATACCGACTTTGGCAAGGTGTTTCCATAACTCACTATGTTAGCACTAGAGCATAGTAACATGTGGGACATGTTTGAAGATCACTATGAATATGATTCAAGGGTGATTGGCTCGCAGTGCAAGTGGGAGTCTATTGGTATGTATGCCCTGAGAGCCAATCATGGGATGATTGGTGGGATACGCTAAGATTGATTTGATAAAGATCAAAGGCAAGCTTCCAATTCTTTCTGGTTCAGTCATATGAGATAATGATAGAACATATTGAATGTCTAGAGAATGATAGTACTCAATGATGTATGCTTTCAGGTTAAGGACCTGAACGATGAGATCATACGAATGCTAAGAGTTTGTGTGTTCTTATTATGTCCCTAGTCGGATGTCATTGTGGAAGGTAGATAGAAAACAATGACACACAATACTAGATTGTGGTGTTGGTTGATGACAAAATCTTGTTAGTCATGATATGGAGATATCAAACCAAACACATAGGTACTTGTTAGAGAACAAGTGTACTGGACAGACCCACCATGAGTTTGACACATGGAATCATGACATGGTAGTCACAGTCAGTTCTCACAGTGATGGTGGTGAGTGTGATTCTTTGACCTGAAATCACTACACTCAACACATGTCGTTGGGTACACTTTGACATCATCAAACGCAGTCCTGAAACATGGGTTATTATAAAGGTGATGATTGGGTGGCTTTGACACATGGGGCTTTTGAGGGGTGAGTGATAGATATGGGATTTGTCCCTCCTGAGGGAGTTTGATATCCATGGTCACTTGATGAGTAGGATTGAGATAGGTGTGCATGCATGTGTGAATTAGTATGTGATATTGATGTCATACACATCTCCTCCAATCTACTCTGAGATCAAGAAAGTGAATGAACGTTGACAGGATGATTGTTCCATGCCTCGAGTTCATTTGGGATATCAGTGATAAAGAAATTATACATTCACTGTAACACCATTCACAGATTGTAGGATTGAAAGTTGTTCTCCAACTTTCCTTTTCACTTGGGTAGCACTGATGTGTGACTAGGCACCACTCTTTGCTTGTGAAGTCATAAGTGTTATGGACTTTCACTGCCAACGTGAAATGGACCTGCAGGGTCACACACATAGGATTTAACATGGAAGAGGAGTTTATCCAAAAACGATGTTTAGATTGATTACTAAAGGAGTTTGGTAGTTCAATTAAACACTCAATCAATTGGAGTATCATAGTGTTCAAGGTGTTGGACTGATTGATTAGAGTATCGGATTGATTGAAACTGCAATTGACTGATTTGCACAGTCTGCTGCCCCAACCGATCGGCTCATAGGGATGAACTGATCCGCTCTGTTTGGTGAACCGGTCGGCTCAAAGTAGTGAGACGATCGGCTCATGTGTCATGAAATGATCGGCTCAATTTTTGAACCGGTCGATTCGTGGACCAACTGAGATCGTTTGGAAAGTCAGAAAACTATTTTGCAAATACAAATTTGTTTCACTTGTACAAATTCTATTTGGACAAGGATTAATATTTGATTAGTTGGAAACAAATATGGAAAGACAATTTGAGTTGGGCCAGGACCACGAACCGATCGGCTCAGAAGTGAACTGATCGGCTCAGGTGCCCCAACCGATCGATTCATATGTGAGTCGATCGGCTCAGATCCCCAACCGACCGTTTCATGCTTGAAACGATCGGTTCAGGTGGCGCAGTTGGTTGTTTTGTGGAAAATATCAAACCCTTCTACTCCTGCTTTAATCCCGCATTGCTCGGGGTAGAGAACCCTGTCCCATGAGCCTCCTATATATATAAGGGTACTGAGGGCTTCTCAGCACACAACAACTCAGAACACCAGTTGCTCTGCAAATTTGTCATTTTCTCTGGTTGTGGTAACCAGGAGAGCCCGATCAAGTGCTACCCGATAAGGGAGGCACAACAAGGGAAAGACAACTACAGAAAAGTGACTAGTGGAAGGAGAGTGTGTCGGTGGCTAGTACGCCGACATGAGGGTGTGACTCCTTCTGATTCCTTGTGGGACAAGGAGATCAGAGTTCTAGGTGGTCTGTGTGGACTACTTCAGAGGCGGGAGACTTCTGCCGCTCGGAAGACAACTGACAATCCCGACAGTCCTGGTGAGGCCAGGAGCTACACAAACACCGTCCAAGCTGCGAGGTAACGTCCCTGAGCAAGCCTCAGGACAAGGTATGTCTCTACAAACCATCCTTCTTACTGTATAGACGTTGACGCGATTCCTTTATACTGGGTTCGGGAGAAGAAATTTTTTTGTTTCCGCTGCCTTCTCTATCTCTCATAAAACCCAATAGGAAGTTGGTCACCCTTTTGAGTTGGTGTTAGGTGCACAACCTATGGTGCAAAAACAATGTCCATGTCCTAGAACAAGCATCGTGTTCATGCCTCTAGATCGTTTGGAGGAAATTCGACAATAAATGAGGGAATTACTTGATGTTGGTTGCATCAAACCAAGCAAGGCATTTTCATAGTTGTGTTATAACAAAAAAGGAAACAACACAAGCAAGTTGGGATGGGAATCCAATGTGTGCACAGAGAAACCGAGATGTGTATCCACATCGATCCACACATCTCCCTATATGTCTAGTCACTTATTTATACATTTGATCCACTAGCATGATACCCCCCCCTTTTTGCAAGAAAATGATGAAGAAAAATAAAAATATAATGAAGTTAAACCTCTCTTATATATGGAAGAGTGGGACATATAGACTTGGCCAAACCCTGATGGGCCTAAAGATTCTAAGTCCACCTAACATTAGACACAAATTATAGAATGCCAATTAACCTATAACACTACCCGCCAAGCCGGAGACATGAAAAGACAATCCATAAACATGACTTACAAACACAAGGAAAAACAAGAATAAATGCTCGATAAATAATGTGAAATCCTCCTTAACTAAATCTCCACTACCTTCAACATTATTCGAACACCTAGTATATAAATAATTATTAGAATAGTAGTTGTAGATAATAAATATATATTCGTAGGAGTAGCACACGGTGCAAGACGTGTAAAAACTAACCAACTCAGTTTCCATTGACATGAAAGTATTTTCTCATAATGAGAATCACCACCAGAATGATGGGTAGTATTTGAGGAAAGGAACATTGTTAAAGAAAGTTGCACTACTATAGGTGGTCAATGTGGTTTAGATGCATGCACTGCTACATGAAATACCCACAACAATAAGTGATCAACGGAGCACGTGTCTGTATGAATGATCTTTTGTGAATGAAAAAGGTGTTCTAGTCATGCACACAAACCTATTCACATCTCCATGATGATCCAATACAACATACTAGATGCTTAATCTCATTAGATTATCTGTAGATAAAATAATATTTGAACTTTTATAGTGGTGTTATGATAATACATATTCCTTTCTTCTTTCTTATTTCTCAAGTCTTTACATTGTCTTCTTCTCTCATTTCTCCATACTCCCTTTTTCTCTCCTCTATACCCCCACCTCACACCAACCATGAACAGATGCAAAGGAGTGATTAAGATTAATGAACTGATGTAGTGAAGGTGTAAAATTTGAAGACAATAATATTGTAGTGGAAGGTTGATACAAATATATTGATGTGTTGATGAGTTGGCTAGGCGGACGAGGTCGAAGCCCCAACATTTTTCCCCATAAAAAACTGTCAACCGCTTTTGCAACTGGAAGATAAAGAGAAGAGAATGAAGTTAGATATGATGTAGAAGACAAGAACAAGGGAGATAACCATAGAACATATATTGTTGCACATCAAACCAAGAAACTCTAAAAGGTTGTGTCCCAATTTACAAATAGGTAGGTTGGGATACATAATTCTTTCTTCAACTCGAAAAACAATGCAATGTGGGTTTTCATTTGCAATAGATCAAATAACATTAGAGTGGGGTTGTTGTTTTGGGTTTGTCTGGGCCATGGGGAAGTTGAATGCATGGAGAATGTAGGGAAGGAATTGAAGAAATATTTGATCTTTGGTGAAAAATAAGCAAGTTTTACATTTTGAGGCATGAATCCACTTCTTGAATTAGTGGAATAGGGAGCGGATTCCAAGTGAAAAATAAAAATAAAAGAGGTGAATGGTTAAGGAATAGTGCTTTCAGGAGGAAAATCATGGAAGAATCAGGCACAAGCCGGTAATGGGAGGATTAATTAATACATTACAAAGTCAAACTCGTCCTCCTACATATTGGAGAGGGGAACACCATTACATACTTGACCAAATAATGATCAACTATGGATTCTAGGCCTAAGTAATATTTGACACTATAAATTATCTTACTATATATATATATATATATATATATATATATATATATATATATGCACGTGTGTGTATGATCTTTGCATGTCAGAAAAAGGGATTGTATGCCTCACTAAAGTAAAACATCAATACCTAATATTTATTTTAGATTTTTTATTACTCATTTCTATTATCAAATTTATAGAAGTGAAGTTCAAGGGATAGGTATGTGATGTTTTATGTATGAGGAAAAAAATATTGAAAAAACATTATAGATTTCATTTCCTTTGCAATATTCAGATTTATAACACATATGTTTGCCTCATGCATGATCCCGGGAGGCTGATGATATATTGGTTTCCTTTAGAGGAACCAAAACCTAGAGAAAGGATGATGCTTCTGGTACCTATGTGTCTATGGTATAGGTGTTTACCTTGTGAGATAGGAAGAAGAGTTCCTTAGACCTGGAGAGGTTTGGTAACAGGTTGTGAGGCCTTGTACCTTGTTGGTTGTCCTTAAGGAGGACTCGACGCTGATGTGTTGCTCGAGTAGAAGGATGATAGGGAGTGCATGTCATGCCTTATACATGCTTGATTCGCGGTAAAGAGTTTGAACATGCAGTTGGACACCCAAAGGTGAACCTAGGGTTCCTAGGCCTAAGAGGGGAAGCAGCGTACCCAATGCTCAAGATGATATTTGAGTCTCTATAGTTTCGAGCATGGTACTCCTCATGTGTAGAGGTAAAGGAAACCCCTTAAGTTAAGGGTATGCTTGATGAACCCCTCACAACTAAGTTGGTCTAATGTTGAGGACGAGAATAAGAGTGACCTAGCATGGTTTGGTAAGTGTCTTCTTGTGCCTTAGTAGCTTGCTAGGGCTAAAGCATGCTCATGTGGATGCATACCCTAAACATAAGGACGTTTGTGACCGCTGTTATCAAGGTGTAGTTTCCTCCCATCCTGGAAGAGGGACTCTTTTGTAGGGTGTATACCAGTTTTGTTGATTTTAAGGTAACCTAAAGAGGTTTCAGAGGATCTTGTGAAGCTAGGTGAAGAGTACATGGTATGAGAATGAACCTACAAACCCATAGATAACCATCTCTACGTGCATGTGGGCGTGTTATGACGTGGTATTTTCGAACGCACTAACAAACTCACTCGGCGTTGAAATCCCCGAGCTTTTACCAAAACCAAAGTGCAATAATACCACCCGCAAGAGGACGAGTCTTATCGCAGTATAGTTGAGGATCGAACCCAAAGGACAACCTTTTTAAGAATCCTTTTCAGTCAAATCTAGCTCAAGTAAAACTAATATTTAGAATGATTGGTTGATTTGAGGTTACTTAAACTAATTGCAAGAAAGTAAAAGCTGAATTAAAGTTGGGTTTAGATCAATGATATGGAATCGCTGGGATGGTACCGGGTTTCACCACCGCTACAAACGCAAACACATTCAATCATGAACAATCCAGGAAAGATGTAACAATCCAGATAGAGCTGCTGTGAAACCCCCCATACGGGCGTTAGGTTTGCGTAAGCATCACCTTAGGCATCATATGTCTCGTCACCATCCGGATCACTTACTTATGGCTCTGAAGAAATCCCATCCTATTTCTAGTTTGGGATTCAGCCGCATTAACCGATAAGCAAGCATGCAGTTAATATACGCGCAAACATCGATGATTAACAAGAAGATACAAAATCCAACTAAGGTTGTGAACCCCCTATACATGCGTTAGGCGCACAGAAGCATCACTGAAGGCTAGATGGCTCGTCCCCTCGCGGATCATACACTTACGACCTCAAGGAATCCCATTCTATTTCTAGTTTGGGAGTCAACTTGTTAAACGACATTCAAACCTACATATTGATGTTCTCGCAACATAGGAAGAACAAAGATGAAAGAAAGAAATTAATCAAACTACAAACATATCAATTAAAGACGAAATGAAGAGTTATATACATTGCCATGGAAAGTTTAACAAAAGAACATGATTTGCATGGGCAGCGGGGCTAGTCCCCGCACCCCAGCGAAAAGGTACTACTCGCTCATGATGCGAGAAACAAGAAGAATGAGAAAGAGAGAGAAATCTGCCATGAACTCGGTGCAGAAGGTAGTCGCAGCCCGATGAAGAAGATATGACCTTCTACGTCATGTCGGAGCTGATCTGGACGTGAACGAGAGTTGCCAAGATAGACTGGACAGTCTCCCTCGCTCCATTTTCCTTCTCTCCTCCGCCTCCTTGGTTGCAACACGGACAATAGGTGGAATGAAACTGGCGCGGATGGCACTGGATTTGGATCGGACCTGTGTACAGGCAGCCTATCGGCGTCCCAGAACTGATGTCCGAGTGAGGACCCTTGGGGTCCTATTTATAGGCACAGGACTGACCCCAAACGGTCTTGGATTAAAAGAGACCAAACGGTCTGCAGATATTTTTGCCCAAACGGTTTCACTGAAAGAAGCCCAAACGGTCTGTAGAATCAGACCAAACGGTCTTGAAATATCTCCTCCAAACGGTCTGGAGACCGTTTGCTACCAAACGGTCTGGAGACCGTTTGTTGTCAAACGATCGCTCCAATCAGTTTTGAGAAAACGATCCTCCATGCAGTCTTGAGCAAACGGTCGCTCCTTGTGATCTTGGGCAGACAATCGTGGACAGAGGCAAACGGTTTGTAAACCGTTTGCTATCAAACGGTCATCGCTTCGGCCAACAAACGGTCTGTAAACCGTTCGCTAGTAAATGGTCTGGAAGATGTCTCTGCAAACAGTCTTGGAATTTGAGGCCAAACGATCCATGGTATCTCCTCTAAACGGTCTTCAGGCAGCAACCCTTCGATTTTCCAGCTGCTCTATCCAAGAATCTGACGTTTCCTGCAAGCAGTCACCGTAGCAAGTTCGTTCAATGTTCTGACCGATCCAGCCGATTTGCCCTATTTGATCGAGCAAGCTGCTCAAGGGACCAAGCGAGGTGGCTATGTTGTCCGTGTCGCAGTTGTGCGGCGCCTGGAGAGGTAACAAAGAGGGCCGACGTGATCGTGGATGAATCAGAGAGAAGAAGCGTTGCTCGGCGGAGGTACAACGGTAGAAGACGACGCACCACGGTCGTGGCGAGGTACCACTGTCGTTGTGATGCTGTGGTCTCACGGCCGTACCACCTTGTACGGGCATGGTGGGTGAGGAATCAGGCTCTGATGACATTATTCCACGGCCGTGGCATGACACCACGGTCGTGGTGAGGTAGCTGCCACACAGTCGTGTTGCCTTGCACGGGCGTGGCGAGTATGAAGTCGGGCGTTGGAGATGATACACCACGGCCGTGGCCTCATCACACGATCATGGTGATGGTAGAAGACCACGACCGTTTTGGACCACCACGGCCATGGTTAGGACTCTGCTTCGCGACCTTGAGTTCATGCATTGCTTGATCCCTTGCGGCTGATTGATGCCTCCAAATGGTCTCTACTGCTCAAACGATCTCGAGACCGCATGGGCTCAAACGGTCTTGAGACCTCATGGGCTCAAACGGTCTTGGGACCGCATGGGCTCAAACGGTTTTGGGACCGCATGGGCTCAAACGGTCTTGGGACTGCATGGGTGGAATTTCTTGGTTAGATTTCTTGACCAGAGCCAGATATGAAGGCGGACCCTGCCTACTTGTTAAGCTTTGTCAAAACCTACATTAAAAGAACAATATTTAGTTAAAACCTTGATAATAGAATTAATTAAGTAGTTTTGCGCATTATGATTCATATTGGTATTTAATGAGTGAGAAAGTATATATATGGAGTTGAATTTGTTCTAAAGTGATAATTGAATTCCATGATGAATATGCATTCATGAAAACACCCCGAACTTAAACGTTGCTCGTCCTCGAGTAACAAAAATCTGAAACGGTTGCCAAATGAATACTTTCAATTCGTGTGATTGCTTCATCTTCACATCACGGATGTTCTCTTTCTGCTCAATATGACTTAGTATCTCAACCTCCTGAGACCACTAAACACATCTTACCATATCTTCGTTCCTGAGTTCGTTTTCCAAAATCACTTCCTCCTCACTTTTTCCAACAACAAGCATGTCAAAGAGTTTTGTAAGAATTTAGAGACACCCGCAGAACGAAAAGTGTGCATTTGATCTGACACTGGTATTTTTAATGATAGGGTGGGCAATCATTGTGCCATTAGGTAGAAGAGGGAGTGAAAGGTGGTATGGAAAGAAGAAGAAAATCTCTCCTCTATTCGACTCGAGATTTTTAGTTTATGATGTGCAATTTCATTTATTGCATTTTTTGTGCAAATCTCTCCTCTATTCGACTCGAGATTGCATTTCTTTTTGTGTGCACTTTGGCATCTTTTGTTTGCAAATCTCTCCTCTATTCGACTCGAGATTGCATTTTTGGTGGTACGCCCCTCTTTATTTGCGAGGGGTATGGAAGAAGCGGATAAAGAGGGAAGCAGTGTGCCACCCCGAACTTAGGGTTTGACACACATTCAGCTACTTTTGTTTCTTTTTGATGAATGGAGGGATACGAAGATGATAGAAGAGGTGTAGAAGAGAGTTCATATCAGAATAGAACTTGATTTACAATTCAATGCACCGGGTTGTTCTCTTTATCGTACTCTGCTCAAATAATGACTTGATGAGGATACAGTGGAGATTCCATGTTATTGTTCCACTAGTCAGTTATGAAGAACGATGTGTTTGATCCCTATCAGTTTGACAGACACTTATCATTTTTGCAAAAGTATCATGATGTTAGGAATCATAAGCTTCACAAGATGATTTCAAGCAAAAGGCTTCTTTCAAAAATTGGTCCTTTTGAGGATTTACTTCGAATAAGGAGGATATAATGATTGAAAATGCATAGCAATTTAGTTAGTGATTTTTAATGAAACCAGGAAGTGTCAAAAAGTGTCAAAAATTCATCAAGTATCTGTTCAATCTCTTTGAAAAACATTAAAGAATTTTAAAATTTTTGAAAATTTTTGTCAAGAATGTGATAGTGAAAACTTAAGTATGAAAAGGATGGGTGTAGGTGGAAAGTGAGGTACGTACCACCCACCCTCCACCCCGAACTTAGAGATTTGCTCGTCCCGAGCAAACCCTAAATCCAAGATGGAGGGGAAAAATCATGCCAGAATGACCACCAGGTGTGGTTGCGTTCCGATCTGCGCGCATCCTCTTATCTGAAAATCTCAAAGGTGAAGAACAATTAGATCTTAAAATAGCATCTTGTGATGCAAATTTTATTTAATGAATAACTAGAATGTGAAAACAAAATTGAAGAAATATTCTAATTTGAAAAGGAAAGTAAAACAAATTTATTGAATGGGTTGCCTCCCGACAAGCGCATTTGTTTTTATGTCGATGGCTCGACTGAGCCCTTTAGCTTTACGGTGGATCCTTTGGATTGGTGAGTTCCAGTGTTGCTTTAGTGCCTATGTCAGTTGATGTGAGATATCTCTTTAAGCGGTGACCATTTTCCATAAATTCGCCTAACTTTTCACTCCATAAAGAGAAAGCACCATGTGGGGAGATGCTTTTGACAATGTAAGGTCCAGACCAGCGAGAACAGAGTTTTCCTGGGAATAACTTCAACCTTGAGTTGAATAGCAGAACTTGGTCTCCCACTTGTATGTCTTTCCTTTTCAGATGTTCATCGTGTCAAAGTTTTGTGCGTTCTTTGTAGATTCGTGCATTCTCAAAAGATGTCATCCTGAGTTCATCCAGCTCTTGGAGTTGCAGAATCCTGGCTTGGCCAGCTTCTTTAATATCAAAGTTTAGTTGTTTAATTGCCCACCATGCGTTGTGTTCCAGTTCGACTGGCAGGTGAAAAGCTTTTCCATATATTAATCGAAAAGGTGTAGTCCCAATGGGAGTTTTATAAGTAGTATGATACGCCCATAAGGCGTCATTGATTTTTGTTGACCAATCCTTTCAATTGCGTCCTACAGTTTTTTCCAGAATAGCCCTTTAGTTGATGGTTAGAGACATCTACCTATCCGCTTGTTTGTGGATGGTAAGGCAAGGCTACCTTATGTGTTACACCGTATTTTCTCAGTAAAGCTTCAAAGCTTCTTTCAAGGAAGTGGGACCCTCCGTCAGATATCATGGTTCGTGGAACTCCAAAACGGGGAAAAATAATATCTTTGAATAATTTGATGACGGGTTTGGAGTCACTAGTGACAGTTGGTATAGCTTCAACCCATTTTGAGACGTAGTCTACTTCCACTAGGATGTATGAAAATCCATGAGAAGATGGGAATGGACCCATGTAGTCCACCCCCCATACATCGAATATCTCTACTTCTTACCAGAGATTCAGCGACATCTCATCTCTCTTTGTTATATTGCCCGATCTTTGACATTTGTCACATGATAGGACAAAGTTGTAGGAATCTTTGGATAGGGTTGGCCAGAAGAATCCACATTGAAAAACCTTCAAAGCAGTCTTTTTAGAGCTCATATGTCCTCCAACTGGTCCTGAGTGACAATGTTCCAAAATAAGTTGAGCTTCTTCTTCGGTGATACATCGTCTATACAGGCCATCAGCACCTAGTTTAAAGAGATATGGCTCATCCCAATGATATTTCTTTACATCATGCATGAACTTCTTCAGTGCATTCCCAGTGCATTGAGGATGGATAACCCCAGCAGCAAGGTAGTTCACAAAATTTGAGTACCACGGTATAACTTCTAAGACCTTCATAAGTTGATCATCCGGAAGAGAATCGTTAATCAGAATCTTCTTTGTATCCTGAGCGTGGATGCGACTGAGGTGGTCTGCTACAACATTCTCTGTGCCTTTTTTATCTCTTATCTCTAAATCAAATTCCTGTAATAGAAGGATCCATCTAATCAACCTGGGTTTTGCATCTTTCTTTGCCAGAAGGTAACGAATGGCAGTGTGGTCTGTGTAGACAATGACCTTTGAACCAATAAGGTAGGATCTGAATTTGTCAAAGGCATACACGACTGCTAGAAGTTCTTTCTCAGTAGTAGCATAATTCCTCTGAGCTTCATCGAGGGTTTTTGATGCATAATAGATCACATAATGCTTCTTTTCTATACATTGCCCTAAAACAGCGCCCACAGCATAATCAATAGCATCGCACATAATTTCAAAAGGATGGTCCCAGTCGGGAGCTCTAATGATGGGGGTGGTTGTAAGGGCCTGCTTCAGTGTGTTGAAGCTTTTGACACATTATTCATTGAAATTGAAATCAATATCCTTTAGTAATAGGTTCGTCATTGGCTTTGTTTTCTTGGAAAAATCCTTTATGAATCTTCTATAAAATCCTGCATGACCTAGCAAAACACGGACTTCTTTTACATTTGTTGGGGTAGCCAGTTTAGAAATCACTTCAATCTTGGCTTTATCTACTTCAATTCCTCTATTGCTGACCCTATGACCGAGGACAATGCCTTCTCTTACCATAAAATGACATTTTTCCCAATTTAGCACAAGATGTGCTTCTTCACAATGTTTGAGGACTAGGGAGAGGTGCTTTAGACATGAATCAAATGAATCTCTGTAAATAGAAAAATCATCCATGAAAACCTCCATAATTGTTTCAGTAAGATCAGCGAATATGGCGACCATGCAACGTTGGAAAGTTGCGGGCGCATTACAGAGACGAAACGACATTCTTTTAAACGCATATGTTCCGAATGGGCAGGTAAAGGTTTTTTTCTCTTGGTCATCTGGATGTATGGGTACTTGATAGAACCCAGAGTAACCATCAAGATAACAAAAATATTCTTGATGAGCTAACCTTTCTAAGACTTGATCAAGGAAGGGCATTGGAAAATGATCCTTATGAGTTGCCTTGTTCAATTTTCTATAATCTATGCACATCCTCCACCCTGTGACTGTTCGGGTGGGGATGAGTTCATTGTTTTCATTCCGTATAACAGTTGTTCCACCTTTCTTCGGGACTACATGCACTGGGCTCACCCATGGTGAATCGGATATCGAATAGATTATTCCAGCGGTGAGAAATTTAATGACCTCGCTACAGACCACTTCCTTCATATTTGGGTTCAATTTCTATTGATGCTCAATAGTAGGTTTGTGATCTTCCATCATAGGGATCTTGTGCATATACATCGCTTGACTGACCCCAGTGAGGTTACTCATTTTATAACCGATGGCTTTCTTTCTTTCCCTCAATTCCTTCAGAAGTTTCTCTTCTTGTTCAGCTGTTAGATCAGAATTTATAATAACTGGAAAAACCTTGAGATCGTCTAAAAACACGTACTTCAATCCTTCGGGAAGAGGCTTCATTTCGGGAGCCTCTAGTTTTTCGCTTGTTTCTTCTGTAGTTTCCATAGCCTTGAGTTCTTCATTATTGGCTCCAACATCTTCTTTAGCAGAGTCGAGGGATTCGATGCAATCCTTTACTTATTCGTCGATTGGTTCATCCACTGATGGGTTTGTTAGAGAAATTTCCAAGGGATCGTTTGATTCATGATGCTCTTGAGTCAGAAGTGACATTTGTTCAATGCAGTCAATCAGATAGACTTCTTCATGCATACTTGGTCTTCTCATACTTTCAAAAACTTTAAATTCGAGAGTTTCTTTGCCTAATCTGAGTAGTAAGGTACCAACTTCAACATCAATCAGGGCTCTTGCAGTGGCGAGGAATGGACGACCAAAGATGAGAGGATATCTGGTGTCTTCCTTTATATCTATAATGACGAAGTCACATGGAACATATGTGTCCTTGCCTACCTTGACCGGGACATCTCCGAGGATTCCTAATAGACGTTTTATCGAATTGTCTGCAAGCTGTATAGTCATGCCAGTAGGAAGCAATTCTGCAAATCCTAATCTTTTGCATAGGCTAAGCGGCATAATAGAGATGCTTGCACCTAGATTTGCCAATCCTTTCTTGCATGATGAATCGCCAATATGACATGAGATTCCAAAGGATCCCATGTCTTTTTGTTTCTTGGGCATCTTGCTCAATATGATATCCGATGTAGTTGTTGCCAGTTTTACTGTCTCATATTCCTCAGTTATATACTTTCTGGTAAGGAGTGACTTTAGGTACTTAGTCCAGGCTGGTATCTCAGCCAGAGCATCTAAGAAGGGTATATCAACATGAAGTTTCTTCATAGCCTCTTTAAACTTATTGAATCTAGTATCAAGCTTGGTCTTCCTTAGACGACCTGGGAAAGGTATACGAGGCTTATATACAGGAATATCAGGTTCTGGTGTTTCAGTTTCTTCATTAGTTGGTTCCTCAGGATTTCCCTTATCTGTCTTATCGACTTTTGATTGAGACTCTAGTGTTGTTGAGTCTTGGATAATCACAGGTTTATCTTTGTATGTAATAACCACAGTTGTCTTTCCAGGGAGATCCGAATAGTCTTTTCCTAACCTAGTGGTGACTGCCTTCAACTGTTCTGGATGCTTAGGATTGTTCTCGGGTTGGCCAGCAAAAACTCCAGTAGGTGGCTTTATGCAAGCTGTGAGTTGAGCTAATTGAGATTCAATAGCCTTCTGCTGAGCTTGTTGGTTAGCTATCATGGTTTGCTAAGTTTGCAACATCTTTTCAATGGCTGAAAGCTTGTCATCAGAAGAAACTGGACCTGCTTGTTGTCCTTGCTGTTGATTAAGATTCTGGTACTGTGAGTTATTTTGGAAATTATTATAGTTCCTATTCTGAAAGTTCCCCTTAAAATTTCCTTGATTCCCAAAATTCTGTTGTTGATTATACTGGAATCCTAGTGGGCCCCTTTGTTGATTGTTTGAACCAAATTGATGCGAGTTTACTGCTCCAGAGGGGTTTCCATATTGAAAACCCGGGTGATTCCTATTCTGATTCGGATTGTAATAACTTTGCCCAGGAATAGTGTTGATAGCATTAAGATTTTCCATCTGACCATTATCTCCTTGTCCACATACATTGCTCAACACAACGTCATAGAGAACATTGCATGATAAAGTGGAATGATCGGTGCTCTTACATGCCTCACAGAACAGGGAAGTGGACTTGACCTATTCTGGTTGCCGAGTGGGTGAACGTCCTATTCCAATAGGAGCTAGAGATGATTCAATATGGTCTTGCTTGGCAACTAAGATCTTTAAGGTTTCAGTGATAGACTTGTACTCGGGAGTAGCTTCAGCCATAGCTACTTTCAAAACTCCTTTACCCACAGATCTACCCCAATTGGCTTGATTTTCTGCTCCCAGGGTGACGACTCTCCATGCACTGTCATAACTTTGACGTATGAAGTTTCCTCCAGACGATGAATCTAGAAACCTCTTAATATCATCATCCACACCCCTATAGAAAATTTCAATGAGTTGATTCTTAGGAATTCCATGGTGTGGACATTTGCGTAGAAGCTCTTTGTATCTATCCCATGCTTCAGCAAGGTTTCTCTAGGAACTTGAGTGAAATTTGTTATTCGCTCTCTAATTTCATAAGCGATGGAGGGTAGAAATTTTCAAAAAACACATTTTGGAGTTGTTCCCAGGTGGTGATGGGTATTTCACTTTGCAATGAATTGTACCAACTTATGGCTCTATCAGCAAGGGAATACTTGAAGAGATGGAGTCAAATGGCATCATCAGTGACTCCATTTTGCTTTGTCATAGCACATAGATCGATGAATCTTAGAAGATGTTCTTGGTTGTCCTCTGCTTGTTTGCCATAGAAAGGGTTGTTTTGAAGCAATGTGATCTAATGTGCCGTAATCTCAAAATTGGCAGCATTGATGGGAGGAGGTTGTACTGGATGATGAACATTCACAACTTTCGGGATTGAGAACTCTCTAAGATCCTTCTATAGTTCAACTGCTTGCGCTGCTGCTTGTGCTGCTAGGATTTCCTACTGAAATGCAACCCTGGCTTCTTGCATGAGCCTCTCTCTTTGTGCATTGATGGCTTGAGCCACCCTTCGGGCTACCTCTTCTTCTTGAGTCATCCTTGCTTGATTCTCTCTGATCTGATGATGGAAAGTTCTGTCTATCTCAAGATCAAAGCTCGTTGTGAGTCCGAGGTTGTCCGAACGGTGCATACACTATGCCTTGGGTTGTACCTGAAAATAGAAAGATTTTGAAAACAAGATCCACAAAGTAGAGTCAAATTCAAGTAAATGATCGATTGTTTCAAAAGAAAAAGCAAAATCCTAGATTAGTCTTATAAGAACTAGATTTGACTGACTGATTCCGTTGTCACCGACAACGGCGCTAGAATTTGACGTGGTATTTTCGAACGCACTAACAAACTCACTCGGGGTTGAAATCCCCGAGCTTTTACCAAAACCAAAGTGTAATAATACCACCCTCAAGCGGACGAGTCTTATCGCAGTCAGTGTTCAGAAAAGCGGTAATCGGTGTACGGGCGGATAGGGTACCGATTAGAGTATCTACGGTATGCGGGAGTATAAGCGAGAGTATATTCGGTTTTAATCGGTTTTGATTTTTTTTTTTAAATTAATTATATATTCACATAAATTTAAAACTTGGCCCTATATAATTGTATATATTAATTAAACTATAACAAATGAGGATGTAATAAGAAACATAGATCCATTAAGAATGTTAATTAAGCAACATACATCAGAAACATGAAGATAGTTTAACGCACGTCAAAAGGTTCAAAATAAGTAAACAAACACCAAATAACCAAGCAACTCATGTCCAAATTACAGAAAATAATACATCAACAATCAATGAATTACACAAATAACAAGAAGAAATATATGCTAATAAGAAAATAATAACACATGATTGTATCTAAATGAATTACACAAATAACAAGAAGAAATATATGCTAATAAGAAAGACATTTAACTATTTTTTTGCTACTGATCTATAACAAATAATAACAAATAAAAATAAATAGATTGAGAATATGAAACATATTGCTAATATGGCAGCGAGACAAAGGAAATGGAAACAAGGAAGCTCGTGTAAGGTGGAAACATGGACGTGTAAGGTGAAAACAGAAGAAAAAGAGAGAAGAAATTAGAGGAGGAAAATGTGGAAGCTGCTACTGGATTGGTGAATCAGTAAATGGTGGGGGCATCATAGCAAGAGGAGGAAATATCACTGGACTAATCAGTCTTAGCATTTAGCATTTTCCCTGACGCTTGATGAATTCAGCAGATGCCCAACCCAATAGATTAAACAAGGTAATAACGATTAAAAATACTTGAGAGGAGACATCATTACTATCATGATGATCCTCCTCTTGCACAATGCAGTGTTACAACACAGCAGAATAAATGAAGACCGGACCAATCGAAATACTGAGATCAGTTTTCAAAGACAATGGCAGTATAAATACTTGATCCAACAGTCAATTTTGATACGACTTTACGACAGTACACATCTATTGTGTATATAAGAAGAACATAGTGTCGCCCAGTTCTTCAGGTGGTGGCGGTGAGGAACAA
This sequence comes from Alisma plantago-aquatica, assembly GCA_963693085.1. NCBI lineage: Eukaryota > Viridiplantae > Streptophyta > Magnoliopsida > Alismatales > Alismataceae > Alisma > Alisma plantago-aquatica. The sequence goes on from OY856414.1 coordinate 6,627,987, forward strand.
ATGCTCTCAAGGTTTTACTCGTCATCCCATTGCATACTTCTGGGTCCAGCTTCTAGCCGTTGTCTCATACTTGTTCTGATTTGTCTTGTACATATGTGCAATCTCTGGCACCAAAGGATCGTCCGGGTTGGGGTCAGTTAGCAGAGAGCAAATCGAAAGCAACACCTTGGAAATAGTCAGAGCAGGGCTCCATTGTTCCTTTAATATGTCAAGGCAAATGCTCCCATTGCTATTAATATTAGGATGAAAAACCTTTGTTCTGGAAGCAACCTTGGGTGGCTTGAATGGATAATCAGGAGGGAAATGAATGGTGACAATGGAAGGGAGAAAAGGTAGCTGATGGCCGTTAACTTTTGGAAACCAAATAACAACAATAGAGGGGCGGGGGATTTATTAGGATTTCCTAAAAGTTGAACAATTAGTTTCCTACTTTCAGCCTCTAGCCTTTAGAAGTGAAATGAGGAGTGAAAAAGAGGACTTACGGCAGTGGAGAAATGAGGCTGGCGCCGTCACTGCTAGCTTGCTCCGAAGAAATGTCGTCGCCACTGGATGTGTTGCTGCTTCCACGCCCACAGAAGTGGCGCCTACGACCAAGATCCAGAGAGGCACCGGGGGAGAGGGAACCACCTGTGCAGCCTGCGCCAAGGTGGAGAGCTGGCGAGGGAGGAGACACCACCACCGGAGGAGAAAGCTGCCGTCGGACAGCTTAGTGGCCACCGGAGAGTTGAGGGGGAGGAGATCGCAGCCCTAGCGCTGCTGGTTCCACGGCACGGGTTCGCGATAGAGGAGTCAGGTGAGTCAAGTGTCGGGAAGGTGGGGTGGGGAGTCGGGTTGGGGTTCAATTAAGTGGAGATTTTTTTTTTCTTTGATGGGCCTAATTTAGAAAATCGCTGAATATTCGGCCTTTTAAGCGCCCAGTCGGCCGAATAATTGGTCCAGGACGATTTTATGTCCGAATAGGCCTGAGCGGTTCGCTCCACCCACGAAAACGAATATTCGGCCGAATATTCGGTCGATTAGGCCGATTTTCTGAACACTGATCGCAGTATAGTTGAGGATCGAACCCAAAGGACAACCTTTTTAAGAATCCTTGTCAGTCGAATCTAGCTCAAGTAAAACTAATATCTAGAACGATTGGTTGATTTGAGGTTACTTACACTAATTGCAAGAAAGTAAAAGTTGAATTAAAGTTGGGTTTAGATCAATGATATGGAATCGCTGGGATGGTTCCGGGTTTCACCACTGCTACACACGCAAACACATTCAATCGTGAACAATCCAGGCAAGATGTAACAATCCAGATAGAGTTGCTGTGAAACCCCCCATACGGGCGTTAGGTTTGCGTTAGCATCACCTTAGGCATCAGATGTCTCGTCACCATCCGGATCACTTACTTACGGCTCTGAAGAAATCCCATCCTATTTCTAGTTTGGGAGTCAGCCACATTAACCGATAAGCAAACAGGCGGCTAATATATGTGCAAACATTGACGATTAACAAGAAGATACAAAAGCCAACTAAGTTTGTGAAGCCCCTATACAGGCGTTAGGCGCACAGAAGCGTCACCGAAGGCTAGATGGCTCTTCCCCTCACGGATCATACACTTACGACCTCAAGGAATCCCATTCTATTTCTAGTTTGGGAGTCAACTTGTTAAACGACATTCAAACCTACATATTGATTTTCTCGCAACATAGGAAGAACAAAGATGAAAGCAAGCAATTAATCAAACTACGAACATATCAATTAAAGACGAAATGAAGAGTTATATACATTGCCATGGAAAGTTTAACAAAAGAACATGATTTGCATGGGCAGCGGGGCTAGTCCCCGCACCCCAGCGAAAAGGTACTACTCGCTCATTATGCGAGAAACAAGAAGAATGAGAAAGAGAGAGAAATCTGCCATGAACTCGGTGTAGAAGGTAGTCGCAGCCCGATGAAGAAGATATGGCCTTCTACATCGTGTCGGAGCAGATCTGGACGCGAACGGGAGTTGCTAAGATAGACCAGACTGTCTCCCTCACTCCGTCTTCCTTCTCTCCTCAGCCACCTTGGTTGCAACACGTGCAGTAGGTGGAATGAAACTGGCGCTGATGGCAGTGGATTTGGATCGGACCTGTGTACAGGTAGTCTGTCGGTGTCCCGGAACTTATGTCCAAGTGAGGACCCTTGGGGTCCTATTTATAGGCACAGGACTGACCCCAAACGATCTTGGATTAAAAGATACCAAACGGTTTGCAGATATTTTTGCCCAAATAGTTTCACTTAAAACAGCCCAAACGGTCTGTAGAATCAGACCAAACCATCTTGAAATATCTCCTCCAAATGGTCTGCAGACCGTTTGCTGTCAAACGATCGCTCCAATCGATTTTGGGCAAACGATCCTCTGTGCGGTCTTGAGCAAACGGTCGCTCCTTGCGATCTTGGGCAGACGATCGTGGACAGAGGAAAACAGTTTGTAAACCGTTTGCTATCAAACGGTCATTGCTTCAGTCAACAAATGGTATGTAAACCGTTCACTAGCAAACGGTCTGGAAGATGTGTCTGCAAACGGTCTTGGCATTCGAGGCCAAACGATCCGTGGTATCTCCTCTAAACGGTCTTCAGGCAACAACCCTTTGATTTTCCAGCTGCTTTATCCAAGAATATGACGTTTCCTGCAAGCAGTCACCGTAGTAAGTTCGTTCGATGTTCTGACCGATTCAGTCGATTTGCCCTATTTGATCGAGCAAGCTGCTCAAGGGACCAAGGGAGGTCGCTATGCTATCTGTGTCGCAGCTGTGTGGCACCTGGAGAGGCAACAAAGAGGACCGGCATGATCGTGGATGAATCAAAGAGAAGAAGCACTGCTCAGCGGAGGTACAGCGGTAGAAGACGACGCACCACGGTCGCGGCGAGGCACCACAGTCGTGGTGATGCTGTGGTCTCACGGCCGTGCCGCCTTGCACGGGCGTGGTGGGTGAGGAATCGGGCTCTGATGACATTGTGCCACGGCCGTGGCGTGACACCACGGTCGTGGTGAGGTAGCTGCCACACAGTCATGCTGCCTTGCATGGGTGTAGCGAGTATGAAGTGAGGCGTTGGGAATGATCCACCACGGTCGTGGCCGCATCACACGGGTGTGGTGATGGCAGAAGACCACGGCCGTTTTGGACCACCACGGCTGTGGTTAGGACTCTGCTTCGCGACCTTGAGTTCATGCACTGCTCGATCCCTTGCGGCTAAGTGATGCCTCCAAACGATCTCTGCTGCTCAAATGGTCTCGAGACCGCATGGGCTCAAACGGTCTTGGGGCCGCATGGGCTCAAACGGTCTTGGGACCGCATGGGCTCAAACGGTCTTGGGACCGCATGGCCTCAAACGGTCTTGTGACCGCATGGGCTCAAATGGTCTTGGGACCGCATGGGCTCAAACGGTCTTGGGACCGCATGGGTGGAATTGCTTGGTTAGATTTCTAGACCAGAGCCAGAGATGAAGGCGGACCATGCCTACTTGTTAAGCTTTGTCAAAACCTACATTAAATGAACAATATTTAGTTAAAATCTTAATAATCAAATCAATTAAGTAGTTTTGCGCATTATGATTCATATTGGTATTTAATGAGTGAGAAAGTATATATATGGAGTTGAATTTGTTCCAAAGTGATAATTGAATTCCATGATGAATATGCATTCATCATGTTACCATGGAGGTAACTGGTATGGGGCTTGACCAAGGTAGGCAGGTTTCCATGATCCCTATGAAAGGATGAAAGTCAGCCATGAATGCAGAGAGAGAGATGATGAAGGCGTGGGTAAGGTTCTAAGTTGAACATGTACTATAAGATAATCCTAATTCTATCCTAGGGTCAGGTAGGGATAAGACCGATGGAAGTAGGAGTTGCCTAATTCCCTAGTTGCACATGACCATAGGGTCGGGAGGTAACAACTATCATTGTCTGAGGGCCATGGGTTAGTAGATTGATCACCTTCATGAACTCATGGGACCCAAAGGGCAGAAGAGTAGGGCACTCTCTGGATGCATAAGGGAAGAGGGATGACCCCTAAAGTACCGGCACCCTATAGACCTGGAGGAGATGACCAAGGAATGGGTGTGGACCCAAGTAGGTTCGAGACCAGTTCTCCATGGAAGCAACTTTGATATCAAGATGATGGTGATGTCAAGACATAAGTTTCACATTTCAACATAGATTCGAAGGTGTACTGGAAATGTGGGATATACCATCTCTACTCTTGGAACAGGAAGAACTTTGTGTTTGGACGACCGCCAAATGCTTATTTCCTCTTGTTATGGGAGGGAGAGATGGGACAGTACGCATGCCATACGCCAAGGATAAAAGATGATGCTAGTTGGAACGTTGCTACGAGGTATGAGGACAGAGATGATAACATACCTTGGTGGAGTGAATGATACATGGATGGTTTGCAAACAATAAAAGGAATAAGGTAGTCATCTTATAAGGATGTTTTTTAGCATGAGCTATGTGGAATTTGCAAGTGATGCAAGGTAGAGTTTGATCACCAAGAAGATGAGCTCAAAGTGTGCTCAATGAAGATAGACTTAGAGTTTGAGTTTGAGATGACAAGTGAAATACATGGAAGGGTATGTCTTCAATGTTACCTAATACCTAAGGATGTGAAGTGGTAATAGATGCTCTGGTTGAGATATATCTGACTAGTTTGGCAAGAGGCTAGAAGAGGTTGTTAGGTTAACCCTCGATTGGAAAAGAGATATGTTTGGGCTAACACTCAGATGTAACGAGATCTTTTGAACAATTTAGTAGTTGTTGGTTAGCCAGCCTAGTATGTGATATAATGAATGGATGGTGATAGAACCTCAGATACACTTCTTTGGATAGGAAGGTAATAAAACCCAAATGAGAGTGGTTTAGGAATCGATCTTGAGGAATCATGACATATAGGAAATCATGATTTTAAGATCACCATACACCATGGTACTACTGAGATAATGAGTGGTAGAAGTACTATGGATGTTGGAGATGAGGCTTCATGTGGTATGTTGCATGCAAGCCAGGAGGTAAAGGACGAACACCAGTAACCCAGTGTATAGAGGATAAAAGAGTCCCTGAGAGGGAATGGGAGTTCATCACTATGGATGAAGTGGAAAGTCTCCCCGTGACCAAGGAAAGTCATGATGCAATATGTGTTATGGTAGATCTCCTTACCTAGATGACATGGGAAAGAAAGAGTACTGTCAAGGGACAGATCGGATTGAACTACACGTGAGAGAGACAGTTCAACTATGTAACATCCTTGAACTGGGTTATGAGTTAACCCTAGGCGTTTTGCTTAATTATGTAATTATAAACTTGTGATTATCTTTTGGTATGTAATTAAAGCTCCTAAGGAACATATATTTCTATTTCTGTCCTTTTTAAACAATGTTATAATATTATTTTGGATAACAGGGACCTATGTGCAAATTACCCAATAAGAGGGGTTAACTTGCAAATTGCACATGTTTGGATGTTCCTCTGGTGATGAGACATCATAAGAATGAATATGATGAAGTGTTATGGATTCTCCAAAGCTTGGGCACCAAGATGCAGCTTGTGGAGCAATCCTTGTGCTTTAAACCCTAGTTTTAGTGTAAAGTGCAAATTACCCAAAACATGGGGTGCAACTTGTAAAATACACCTTCTAGAAAATATTTTATGACTTTTGCCATCATTTATAGTAATAATGATGAAGAGGGTACTTCAATTGAATAATCAAATAGAAATGATAACCTTTGTAACTAAATTACCAAGTTGTAAGCATAATGACACTTATATGTATACAAATTAGTAGGATGTTTGGTTTCCTTTCCACTAGACCTTGGTTTAAGAAGAAGTTTTGTTTAAGTATGAAAGGGAGAAATGTGGCTTAGAAGAAGGGAAGGACCTAGTTGAGAATTAAGAAATAATTTGTCCTTATCTTGAAATTACACCCAAAGTATATATACACCTTTTCTCACTTAGCAAGGATCGTTTCCTTCACTTCCCTTATTATCTTCTTGCTTGGACCGACTAAGGGCAGAGATCTGGAGTAGAGGAGAACGGCTAAAGAGTTCTAGGTAAGGTTTGATCATCATCTTGCTCAGATTCATGGAGGAATTCATGATACAAGGTTGGTAGACTAGCTTTTCTTACTTAGTTCCTCTTTCTAGCCGACTTTTCCCAACCAATTCTTGGAGAAACGACCTTGGACAACTTGTGGAACTCAAGACACCATTAAATTCTTGGAAGCTTGGAAGCTTGGAGCTCTAGGACCGACCTTAAGACGGGTTTTATAACTCTAAACCCTCATGCTTTGTTATGCATCTCTTTTCTATATGATTAGTTGCTAGTTCTTCTTCTTCCCTATACTCCCTTGCACTTTTGCAAGAAAAACCATGAAGAACAGGCCTTAATCTAGAGGTAGAAGAAGATGGGCATTAATTCCAATGTTAATCTTTATCCTACTTTACCAAACGATCTTGCACCTTTGGTCTAAACGGTTTGCAAAACCGTTTGAAACCAAACGGTTTCAAAACCGTTTGGATTCATGCGGTTTGCAAGACCGTTTAGATTCAAACGGTCTCCAAGACCGTTTGGGAGGTTTGACTAGACGTTGACCACTTGAAGGTCTACTGGAAACATTATGAATTAATCATCTACAAGGAATCATAATCTAATTGCAAGTAATTCCCAAGTTGAAGACACTTTAATCATCTAAATCCTAATCGAGTTCAATTGCTGATTTCAAGAACCAATTATGTTGAATTTTTGGGTTGAGTGGCCCAAACGGTTTCAAAACCATTTGGGGATCACCCAAACAGTCTCAAGACCATTTGGTGATCACCCAAGACCGTTTGGAGGTCTATGGTTAAGATGATTCGATCAATTGAAGGTCCAATCATATTAGGTTTTGAAATAATCAAAAATGCTGATTTGTGACTTAATTAGGGTTCAACCCTTAACAAATTGACTTAGTTTTGATGAGACTTTGGGAAAATGGTCTCAAGACTGTTTGGAGGATGTCCAAACGATCTCAAGACCGTTTGGGTCAAGTTATGGCCCAATTGGGTGATAGATGATGGGTTCAACTTCAATTAGACTCATGTTGATGGATGTTGATGGTTGATCGATTATAAACCCTAATTCAATTGATCCCAACCCTAATTGGTGATCAATTGAGGGTCAATTGAGTGTCAAATTGGTTAAGTATAAACCTAATTGGCTCAATTGATAAGTGGTTAACATATATGAGATCAATTGAGGGGTTCAACACTGAAAACCCTAATTAATTGCAAGTGTTGATGCACCTTTTTGGTCCATGCGGTTTTGAGACATTTGGACCAAACGGTCTCAAGACCGTTTGAGTCCAAACGGTCTCAAGACCAATTGGGGGCAAACGGTCTCAAGGACGTTTGGGCCCAAACGGTTTCAAAACCGTTTGGACTCATGCGGTTTCCAAACTGTTTAAGCTCATGCGGTTTCAAAGTCAACCTTGGCTAAACGGTCAACATGATCAAACGGTTTCAAGATCATTTAAGGGCAAATGGTCTTAAGTGTGATTATGTCCATGCGGTCTTGAAAGTCAAAGGTGCCAAACGACCAACACTTTCCAACAGTTTCAAAACCGTTTGGAGGTTGAAGTGTGAAATCGTTTGGGGACTTTTAGGATTAAGAATGCTTAATTCCTTGAAGGCTTAGATGGTCAAATAGTTGATTAGTCTAAACCCTAATGATACCTAAAGACATTAAGGGGCTAAGTGATTAGTAGATTGACCCATGTTATGATTATTAAAGAAAATTACCAAGGTACCCTTGAAGGGTTCAAGTAGACAACACCTCTTGACTAAGTAATCCCTAATGCCATTATGGTGATGACTTGACTTATGTTAATCAAAGCTGACTTGACCTAACCTAATCTAGAATGATGTAAACATCATCTATTAGTGAGAGGAGAGAGAAGGCTCCTAATATGAATGAAAGTCAAGTAAAATACATTCAATATGAGTGAATGTACATGATTAGGGTACGATCCACCATAGTGAGATCATGGAAACCCTAATTATAATGATTAATGAATCTTAACCTAATTGGGGGCATCAATGATGATAATTTTCATACATGATGATGCTAAAGGCTCAATTCACCATGGAGTGAATAGTAAACCCTAATTCTAGGGTAATAACATGTAATGTGCATAGTAAACCCTAATTGAGGGTGATGTGATGAAATGTACAATAAACCCTAATTCCAGGTTATGCTTTAAGCATGAATCTTCATGATTAAAGTATGAGAAGAGGAATCATTATTCCTAATCATAATGAAAGGGATTGAATAACCATAATTGATATTAATAAGGGGACCTAGCTTTAATAAAGGCATGAAGGTACAACCCTTGATTTGAAAAAGTTATTCTTGCTTTATAAATTGCTGATCTGTAAACAACTGTTTATTATTGTCAGTTGAATTGACTATGCAGGTTCTTATAAGAACATGGTCATAACCAGGTAAGAGTTATGAGATTGTATTCATTGAAAGCATGCTATAGACTCTATGAATAGTGATATATGCTATGTTACCTAAGTTAAGTGACAACATATGAGGTTAATGGGCTATAAGAGCCATGATTAACATCAAGGTCATACTGATTAGATGACTTATGATGAATTGATATCTATATGATAACTGATGTGAGTTAAACTTGATACATTTAGCATTCTTCCTATATAGTAGTGCTTTAATAGTTAAATGCTTGGAAACATGCTTGATGTTAAAAGAATATTGAAATGTACCTAAATAATCAATTATAATCATACCATGTAGAGCCCTGATCATAGATCCATCATTGTCAAAAGCTAAATGATGGTGAAACAGGTTTTCCTAAGGGAACTCCTGGATCACATACTTTTGAGTATGTGGGGGATTATGGACGCGAATATCCTTACGTCCTAGTGTAGGAATTGATGTAGATGTATCTTAATCTATCAACCCTTCACTATATGTTTATGCCAGGGTGATGTTCCACTAATCTCCCGAGGGAATCTTTAATGTCGCATCGATGAGAGATAAACAAGAGATCTTTCGATGGCGAAGAGAGTACAGAATGCCACTGTGACTCTGATAGCAAAGTTGCCAGAATACCCTAGAAAGCTATTTTAGCAGAGATACGAGATGTCCTGCATGTTGATCCTCACACTGACTGAGAAAGAAGAGGTCATAAGAATCTGGCTCTTTTGATGACCTATGTATGATACCGATGCGACTTAGTAGTGATCAGTTGGAGTATGAGCGGTATACCTCATCTCCGTAGGGCATAATAAGGTTTGTAAAACATATTCAGCCGTGTAGCATAACTGCTTAGGTTGAACTAACGAGAAACAATGATTGATGTTACATTGTTTGTAAATGTTCTAAATCAAGAATTAAGTATGCATGTCTTTATATTCCTTATTGAAATGATTGCTTAAGTAAATGTTGCTTTACTTAATCCTAAGTCTGCTACTGAATGTTTTAAGTTATCTTGCTTTTATTATTCTTTCATTGCTATAACAAAGCTTCTGGAAGAGAGTTATAACTCTCGCTGGGACAATTATTTAAAATTGTCTCACCCCGTAGATTTCAACTTTTTAGGTGGTCGCCGAGGACGAAGGAACCAATCTGCGGGTGAGCAGTATCAACAGTAGCAACACCAAAGGCAGCAGTGAATCTGAAGTGGAGATATTGACTGTCATGTCCTGTAGTTAGTTGTCTTAAGTCGTCTTTGTACTCTCAGGTCCTAGGAGTCAGTAGGTCTGAGATTTTGGCTTCAAGCCTCGAGATTTTATATCTGAATGTATATAAATCACTCAAGAGGTGATTTATCAGAGATGTAATGTCAAAACATAATGTAAACTGTTTATCTTGTTTCTTATAAAGGAGTTTTATGGTTTAAAGATCTTTTCTTAAAAAGCTTTAATTTTTAGTGATTTTTTGTATTCCGCTGCTAATAATCGCTTCTGCTGAGTTTACCTCGTGATTTACGGTTCGAAGCCCACAATTTAATGGCATCAGAGCTCTAGATTCGCTGAGTCTATAGAGGCATAGGACTTAGGATGTTGAGTTTATTCTTAGTGTTATCCAGTATATCTAATAGTGTCTTCTGCTCCTCAGGAGAAGAAGATAAGTAAGGATGTCTGGACCACATGACGAGTATGTGGCAGAAAGTAGTGTTGCTGCACCCCGAGAAGGTGCAAGAAACCCGGAGATAGAGCAACCTGTACCTGAGCCACCCCAGTTCAATCCAACTGACATGGGGAACCCAGCCGTCCAGACCATGTTTGAGCAGTTTATGACTGCCATGACACACATAACAGATAGGATGCCTATGCCTGCACCTAGGGCACCTACCCAACCAGAAGGCCAAGGAATCAGCAAGAAGTTTGAACAACTTCGTCGAGTCGGAGCGACTGAGTACTTTGGAACAACTGATCCTGCAGATGCTGATCTGTGGTTAACCGAACTAGAGAAGGCCTTTATAATCCTGAACATACCAGAAGCTGAGAAGGTTAGACATGCAGTCTATCTTCTCAAGGGGAGTGTTGGTCACTGGTGGACCATGGAAGAGCAGAAGAGGTCTGGTGTGGAGGTTGCGTGGGAAGTCTTTTGATGGGAATTTATCAATAGATATTTCCCTAAGACGTTCCTGGAAGAGAAAATCTCTCAGTTTGAGAGGTTAAGGCAAGGTCTGGTGAACATTAGCGAATATGAAGCTAAGTTCATGGAGTTGTTGTGATTCTGTCCGCATATGGCAGCTACAGATGAAGAAAGGATTCGACATTTTGAGAAAGGGTTGAACGCTGAGTTGACTACTCCCATGTCTGCCCTAGAGAACCGGGAAAGGTTTGCTACCTTCGTGGAGTCTGTCAGGAGGATAGAGAGGTCTGTAGCAGAGAAGAGGCAAACCCATAAGAGGATGTATCCTCAGTTCCAAGGATCTTCATCCAGAGACTTCAAGAAGCCTAGGTTTTCTTCGCCTACACCACCACCACCTAGACCCAGTGCTCAGATACCATGGACACCGAGTAGGGGTAGAGGAAGAAGCCTACCACTACAAGGGGCTCGCAGTTCAGCATCGATGTCGGTTACAGGACCACCAAGACCACAACAACTAGACAGAAATTGCTACATATGTGGGAAGATGGGACATTTGATGAAAGACTGTAGAGCCAGACTAGCGAGTGTAACACAACCACAGAGGCAGAGTCAGCAAGGATCACAGAGGAGACAGTTTCCAGGAGGAGCTAGAGGACGTGGACAAGCATCCCAAGTTGGATCGTCAGCACCTAATCAACCACATGCAACAACAAGGTTCTATGCAATGAATCCACCTGATGTAGTGATCAACCCTCGGGTTGTGGCAGGTCAGATGGAGTTGTTATATTCTGATATGTCTATATCTTGTGTTGTATCCGTTTTGATTGATCCGGGTGCTACGCACTCCTTTATCACTCGAAGAGTGATTCGGAACTGCAATATAACAGTCAGTCATAGGGCAGATAGCTTGTTGCTTGAGACTCCGTTGAGAGGGTCTGCCGTGTTGCAGGAGGTATGCTCTCCCTGCATCCTCTTCTTTTCTGAACATAGCATTCAAGTGGATCTTATACCACTTGAGATTCATGGATTTGATATAATCCTTGGGATGGATACCTTGGAAAGGTATAAAGTTGTCTTGGATTGTGAGTCCAAACATGTTGTGTTTGCTGATAATAGTGACACATGGATCTTTCAAGGAGAGAGAAAGATTCTACCTACCTGTCTTGTATCAGCTATGGTTGCTGAGAAGCTGATGAGGCAAGGATGTTATGCATTCTTGGCCCATGTGGTAGATACTACCATAGATAGTCCTAACCCTGCTGAAGATCTTGTAGTCAGGGAATTTGAAGATGTATTTCCTGAAGAACTTCCAGGTGTGCCACCACCTCGGGAAATTGATTTTGAAATCAATTTGATCCTAGACACACAACCTATAGCACAGACATCGTATAGGATGACGCCTGCCGAGATGGAAGAACTCAAGAAACAACTTCAGGAGTTGCTTGAGAAGGGTTTCATCTGACCAAGTACTTCACCTTGGGGTGCTCCGGTCCTCTTTGTTAAAAAGAAAGACGGTTCAATGCGGTTGTGCATTGATTACAGACAACTAAATAAAGTAACAATAAAGAACAAGTATCCTCTGCCGAGGATTGATGATCTCTTTGACCAGTTGCGTGGTGCAACCATCTTCTCAAAGATAGATTTGAGATCGGGATATCATCAACTCTGTATTAAGGATAGTGACATATCCAAATCTGCCTTTAGGACAAGGTATGGTCACTATGAGTTCACTGTTATGTCATTTGGACTAACTAATGCACCTGCTGCATTTATGGAACTCATGAATAGAATCTTCCGACCTTTCCTCGATCAGTGTATTGTTGTCTTCATAGATGACATTCTGATCTATAGTAAAGGTGCTCGGCAACATGAACAACATCTTCGTCAGGCTCTAACTTTGCTAAGAGAACATAAGCTATATGCTAAGTTTAGCAAGTGTGAGTTCTGGCTACCAGAAGTATCTTTCCTTGGACATGTGATATCTGCCTCGGGTATTCGAGTTGACCCTAAAAAGGTAGAATATGTTCTACAATGGGAACAACTGAAGACACCGACAAAAATATGTAGTTTCTTAGGTTTGGCTGGCTATTACCGAAGGTTCATTAAGAACTTCAGTTCCATAGCCTTACCCTTGACTAAGTTGACCCAAAAAGATGTTCCTTTTGTTTGGAGTAATAAGTGTCAGCAATCTTTCCAGCTGTTGAAGGAGAGGTTGACAAGTGCACCTGTACTTGTGTTACCTGAGCAAGGCAAAGGATACATAGTTTTCTGTAATGCCTCCAAGAATGGACTCGGATGTGTGTTGATGCAGGATAAACAAGTGATTTCTTTTGCTTCTCGACAACTTAAGAAAAATGAGGAGAAGTATCCGACACACGATCTGGAGTTAGCTGTTGTGGTTCATGCTTTGAAAATCTGGAGACACTATCTCTATGGAGAAACATTCTAGATTTTCACTGATCATAAGAACCTTAAGTATATCTTTTCTCAGCATGAACTTAACATGAGGCAACGTCGTTGGATGGAGTTAATCAAGGACTATGACTATACAATTGATTACCATCCAGGGAAGGCCAACGTGGCTGCAGATGCTTTGAGTAGGAAATCAGCAACACCAGCCTTAGAAAGGGCACAACTAAATTCTTTAGTATGCTCTAGGAGAGATATGCTTTTCTCTTTAAGGCAAGACAATGTACAGTTGAAGGTGTCATTGTTAGCCGGGTTGTTGGCTGAGATGCATATAATACCTACCTTGAGAGAGCAGATCAAGGAATCACAGCAAGTTGATGTTGCGGTTCAACAAATCAGATCGGAGTATGGGAATGAGAAACGAGATGGTTTCCATGATTCAGATGACCAGGTGGCCTGTTATCATGGTAGGATGATAGTGCCAGATGTAAGTAACTTGAGGAAGTTAGTCCTGGAAGAAGCTCATTCTTCGATGTATGCTATGCATCCAGGAAGCACCAATATGTATCGAAACTTGAAAGATATGTATTGGTGGCCTAGAATGAAGAAAGTCGTTGCTAAGTTTGTTCTGAGGTGTCCTGTGTGTCAACAGGTTAAGGCTGAACACCAGAAACCTGCAGGAACAATGCAACCTTTACCCATACCACAATGGAAGAGGGATCATGTAACCATGGACTTTGTTGTTGGTCTACCCAAGACAAGTAAAGGACATGATTCCATTTGGGTAATAGTTGATAGGTTGACAAAGACAACACATTTCTTACCTGTCAAAACAACCTATTCTGCTGAGAGGCTAGCATAGTTGTATGTTCAGGAGATAGTGTGACTGCACAGAGTTCCAGTCACTATAGTTTCAGACAGAGGTCCCCAGTTTACGAGTCATTTTTGGGAACGGCTTCATAAAGATTTAGGCACCCAGTTAAGGTTTAGTACATCCTTTCATCCACAGACTGATGGACAATCATAAAGAACTATACAGATCTAAGAAGACTTGTTGAGAGCATGTGTTCTTCAGTTTATAGGGAGTTGGGATCTGCACCTAAGCTTGATAGAGTTTGCCTACAACAATATCTATCAACATAGCATTGACATGGTACCTTATGAAGCTTTGTATGGTAGATGTTGTAGTTCACCCCTATGTTGGTATGAAACCGGTGAATATCAACTGTTAGGTCCTGATCTTGTGCAACAGACCACAGAGAAGATTAAAACAATACAACAACAGATTAAGATTGCACAGGATAGACATAAATCATATGCTGATAGACATCGTAGACCCTTAGAATTACATGTTGGAGACAGAGTGTACCTCAAGGTTTCACCTTGGAAGGGAGTTCTGAGATTTGGAAGAAAAGGGAAGTTAGCTCCTAGGTTTATGGGGCCTTATCCAATCATTGAACGGATTGGAAAGGTAGTCTATAGACTAGAGTTGCCACCAGAGTTACAGAGGTTACACCCTGTGTTTCACATTTCTATGCTGAGGAAATGTCACCCTGATACTGAGTCAGTTCTACAACCTATGGAGGTAGAATTGAATGATGATATATCTTATGAGGAAGGACCAGTGTCAATCCTTGATAACAGAATTAAAAAGTTGAAAAAGAAAGATATTAGTCTTGTGAAAGTCCTTTGGAATCATCATGGTGTTGAAGAAGCCACATGGGAACTAGAGGAAGAGATGAGAAGGAAATACCCTGCTCTTTTCTCTTAATATGTTTAGTTTATATGTTTGTTGATTTCGGGGACAAAATCCTTGTAAGGGGTGGATAATTTGTAACATCCCTGACCTGGGTTATGAGTTAACCCTAGGTGTTTTGCTTAATTATGTAATTAGAAACTTGTGATTATCTTTTGGTATGTAATTAAATCTCCTAAGGAACATATATTTCTATTTATGTCCTTTTTAAACAATGTTATAATATTATTTTGGTTAACATGGACCTATGTGCAAATTACCCAATAAGAGGGGTTAACTTGCAAATTGCACATGTTTGTATGTTCCTCTGATGATGAGACATCATAAGAATGAATATGATGAAGTGTTATGGATTCTCCAAAGCTTGGGCACCAAGATGCAGCTTGTGGAGCAATCCTTGTGCTTTAAACCCTAGTTTTGGTGTAAAGTGCAAATTACCCAAAACATGGGGTGCAACTTGTAAAATACACCTTCTAGAAAATCTTTTATGACTCTTGCCATTATTTAGAGTAAGAATGATGAAGATGGAACTTCAATTGAATAATCAAATAGAAATGATAACCTTTGTAACTAAATAATTAAGTTGTAAGCATAATGACCCTTATATGTATACAAATTAGTAGGATGTTTGGTTTCCTTTCCACTAGACCTTGGTTTAAGAAGAAGTTTTGTTTAAGTATGAAATGGAGAAACATGGCTTAGAAGAAGGGAAGGACCTAGTTGAGAATTAAGAAATAAGTTGTCCTTATCTTGAAATTACACCTAAAGTATATATACACCTTTTCTCACTTAGCAAGGATTGTTTCCTTCACTTCCCTTCTTCTCTTCTTGCTTGGACCGACTAAGGGCAGAACTCTAGAGCATAGGAGAATGGCTAAAGAGTTCTAGGTAAGGTTTGATCATCATCTTGCTCGGATTCATGGAGGAATTCATGATACAAGGTTGGTAGACTAGCTTTTCTTACTTAGTTCCTCTTTCTAGCTGACTTTTCCCAACCAATTCTTAGAGAAATGACCTTGCCCAACTTGTGGAGCTCAAGACACCATTAAAAGGTTGGAAGCTTGGAAGCTTGGAGCTCTAGGACTGACCTTAAGGCGGGTTTTATAACTCTAAACCCTCATGCTTTGTTATACATCTCTTTTCTATATGATAGTTGCTAGTTCTTCTTCTTCCCTATACTCCCTTGCACTTTTGCAAGCAAAACCATGAAGAACAGGCCTTAATCTGGAGGTAGAAGAAGATGGGCATTAATTCCAATGTTAATATTTATCCTACTTTACCAAACGATCTTGCACCTTTGGTCTAAATGGTTTGCAAAACCGTTTGAAACCAAACGGTTTCAAAACCGTTTGGATTCATGTGGTTTGCAAGACCGTTTAGATTCAAACGGTCTCCAAGACCGTTTGGGAGGTTTGACCAGACGTTGACCATTTGAAGGTCTACTGGACACATTATGAATTAATCATCTACAAGGAACATAATCTAATTGCAAGTAATTCCCAAGTTGAAGGCACTTTAATCATCTAAATCCTAATCAGGTTCAATTGCTGATTTCAAGAACCAATTATGTTGAAGTTTGGGTTGAGTGGCCCAAACAGTTTCAAAACCATTTGGGGATCACCCAAACGGTCTCAAGACCGTTTGGTGATCACCCAAGACCATTTGGAGTTCTAGGGTTAAGGTGATTCGATCAATTGAAGGTCCAATCATATTAGGTTTTGAAATAATCAAGAATGCTGATTTGTGACTTAATTAGGGTTCAACCCTTAACAAATTGAGTTATTTTATATGAGACTTTGGGAAAATTGTCTCAAGACCATTTGGAGGATGTCCAAACGATCTCAAGACCGTTTGGGTCAAGTTATGGCCCAATTGGGTGATAGATGATGGGTTCAACTTCAATTAGACTCATGTTGATGGATGTTGATGGTTGATCGATTATAAACCCTAATCCAATTGATCCCAACCCTAATTGGTGATCAATTGAGGGTCAATTGAGTGTCAAATTGGTTAAGGGTAAACCTAATTGGCTCAATTGATAAGTGGGTAACATATATGAGATCAATTGAGGGGTTCAACACTAAAAACCCTAATTAATTGCAAGTGTTGATGCACCTTTTTGGTCCATGCGGTTTTGAGACATTTGGACCAAACGGTCTCAAGACCGTTTTAGTCCAAATGGTCTCAGGACCGTTTGGGCCCAAACGGTTTCAAAACCATTTGGACTCATGCGGTTTCCAAACCGTTTAAGGTCATGCGGTTTCAAAGTCAACCTTGGCTAAACGGTCAACATGATCAAACGGTTTCAAGACCGTTTAAGGGAAAATGGTCTTGAGTGTGATTATGTCCATGCGGTCTTGAAAATAAAAGGTGCCAAATGATCAACACTTTCTAACGGTTTCAAAATCGTTTGGAGGTTGAAGTGTGAAATCGTTTGGGGACTTTTAGGATTAAGAATGCTTAATGCCTTGAAGGCTTAGATGGTCCAATAGTTGATTAGTCTAAACCCTAATGATACCTAAAGACATTAAGGGGCTAAGTGATTAGTAGATTGACCCATGTTATGATTATTAAAGAAGATTACCAAGGTACCCTTGAAGGGTTCAAGTAGACAACACCTCTTGACTAAGTAATCCCTAATGACATTAGGGTGATGACTTGACTTATGCTAATCAAAGATGACTTGACCTAACCTAATCTAGAATGATGTAAACATGATCTATTAGTGAGAGGAGAGAGAAGGCTCCTAATATGAATGAAAGTCAAGTAAAATGCATTCAATATGAGTGAATGCACATGATTAGGGTACGATCCACCATAGTGAGATCATGGAAACCCTAATTATAATGATTAATGAATCTTAACCTAATTTGAGGGCATCAATGATGATAATTTTCATACATGATGATGCTAAAGGCTCAATTCACCATGGAGTGAATAGTAAACCCTAATTCTAGGGTAATAACATGTAATGTGCATAGTAAACCCTAATTGAGGGTGATGTGATGAAATGTACAATAAACCCTAATTCCAGGTTATGCTTTAAGCATGAATCGTCATGATTAAAGTATGAGAAGAGGAATCATTATTCCTAATCATAATGAAAGGGATTGAATAACCATAATTGATATTAATAAGGGGACCTAGCTTTTATAAAGGCATGAAGGTACAACCCTTGATTTGAAAAGGTTATTCTTGCTTTATAAATTGCTGATATGGAAACAACTATTTATTATTGTCAGTTGAATTGACTATGCAGGTTCTTATAAGAACATGGTCATAACCAGGTAAGAGTTATGAGATTGTATTCATTGAAAGCATGCTATAGACTCTATGAATAGTGATATATGCTATGTTACCTAAGTTAAGTGACAACATATGAGGTTAATGGGCTATAAGAGACATGATTAACATCAAGGTCATACTGATTAGATGACTTATGATGAATTGATATCTATATGATAACCGATGTGAGTTAAACTTGATACATTTAGTATTCTTCCTATATAGTAGTGCTTTAATAGTTAAATGCTTGGAAACATGCTTGATGTTAAAAGAATACTGAAATGTACCTAAATAATCAATTATAATCATACCATGTAGAGCCCTGATCATAGATCCATCATTGTCAGAAGCTAAATGATGGTGAAACAGGTTTTCCTAAGGGAACTCCTGGATCACATACTTTTGAGTATGTGGGGGATTATGGATGCGAATATCCTTACGTCCTAGTGTAGGAATTGATGTAGATGTATCTTAATCTGTCAACCCTTCACTATATGTTTATGCCGGGGTGATGTTCCACTAATCTCCCGAGGGAATCTTTAATGCTGCATCGATGAGAGATAAACAAGAGATATTTCGATGGCGAAGAGAGTACATAATGCCACTGTGACTCTGATAGCGAAGTTGCCAGAATACCCTAGAAAGCTATCTTAGCAGAGACACGAGATGTCCTGCATGTTGATCCTCACACTGACTGAGAAAGAAGAGGTCATAAGAATCCGGCTCTTTTGATGACCTATGTATGATACCGATGCAACTTAGTAGTGATCGGTTGGAGTATGAGCGGTATACCTCATCTCCGCAGGGCATAATAAGGTTTGTAAAACATATTCAGCCGTGTAGCATAACTGCTTAGGTTGAACTAACGAGAAACAATGATTGATGTTACATTGTTTATAAATGTTCTAAATCAAGTATTCAGTATGCATGTCTTTATATTCCTTATTGAAATGATTGCTTAAGTAAATGTTGCTTTACTTAATCCTAAGTCTGCTACTGAATGTTTTAAGTTATCTTGCTTATATTATTCTTTCATTGCTATAACAAAGCTTCTGGCGGAGAGTTATAACTCTCGCTGGGACAATTATTTAAAATTGTCTCACCCCGTAGATTTTAACTTTTTAGGTGGTCGCCGAGGACGAAGGAACCAATATGTGGGTGAGCAGTATCAACAGCAGCAACACCAAAGGCAGTAGTGAATCTCAGGTGGAGATACGAACTGTCATGTCCTGTAGTTAGTTGTCTTAAGTCGTCTTTTTACTCTCAGGTCCTAGGAGTCAGTAGGTATGAGATTTTGGCTTCAAGCCTCGAGATTTTATATCTGAATGTATATAAATCACTCAAGAGGTGATTTATCAGAGATGTAATGTCAAAACATAATGTAAACTGTTTATCTTGTTTCTTATAAAGGAGTTTTATGGTTTAAAGATCTTTTCTTAAAAAGCTTTAATTTTTAGTGATTTTTCGTATTCCACTGCTAATAATCGCTTCCGCTGAGTTTACCTCGTGATTTACGGTTCGAAGCCCACAAACTACACCATGATGCGAGTTCAAAAGTTCTTGAGTATGACCTAAAGGTTCACTTCCATGAGATGGAAGTATATACATGAAAAACTCAATGTTAGTACAGTTTATCACCTCTTACTAATGGTTAGTATGATCCAATTTAGAGGGTCTGATGAGAGCATGTTTGCTCATTCAGGGTGATACATGGAGATAATTCTTAAGATGTGATGTTAACCTCCATAGCCTTTATCGGGATGCAAGAAGTTCTAGAGGGAGGTTGTGTCAGTCACCACTTCATTAAGATGATGTTGGTGAAGGAGGCCTCACAAAGGTCAGAAAAGAACCACAGTGTGTGCAGATGAAGTCACTTTTATCGTGCAATGGCTGAGAGAGAGCCCAGAGATGACATGAGTCATGAGTTGATGCAAAGCAGACTGACATGCAGTTCACTGTAGGAAAGTATGTGATGTGAAAATCCGACCCCTCTAAACTACAGCTGAGACAGTTGAGTCCCCGATATATGGGTCCATTAGAGATGGATTGGTGGAGATGGTTAGGTTTAACCTTACCCCTCAGGATAACATGATGAATAATGTGTTCCATGAGTCCGATCTAGAGCACTATGTGAGATAGCTACCCAAGCCATGTGCTGAACCCTGAACCTATTCAGCTTTTGAGAGGCTGAAATGTCCTGAGTCACCTATGAGGGTACGATATACCAAGGTAAGAAAAAACTCAGTTGGAAGAATATGTGATGATAAAGGTTCTTTGGAGGTGCCATGGGTAAGGTAAAGCCACATAGGGGCCAATGATGGACATGGAAAAGTCTTATCCTGAATTGTTTGATTGCTTGATGGAATTTTGAGGACAAAATTCTTATAAGAGGGGAAGGATGCTACAACCCCAATTTTTGTGTTCCTCTGGTGAGAAATGTAATTTATCATACTAAAGATATTGGAACAAATAATGATATAATTTTTTGTGAATAAATGGATTTCATTTACAATAGCCTTGATGATTGTGTTGTGGGCTTTATTGACTATTGGGTCCAATAACAAGGAAATTCAATTAGTAAATGAATATATGAGTTTTTGAGAAAAGAAAGGTGTGGAAACCTCTAGAAGGCAAAAGAACTTAATCCAAAGGTGGATTTCGTGCCACATGGGTTCCTTGGGCCCCAAGGAGTCCAAAGTTGCAAAGATAATGCAATAAGAAAAGAAAAGATCAATTAAGTATTTATTTATTAAGAAAGAAATTGAAAATAATGGTAAAATGTGGAAAATAAGTGGAAAGAGGTATAATTGAGTTAGCCTTGGTGGAGTTTCGTATCCCAAGGATTCTTAATGATAAAAGGAATACCAATGAGGAAAATAAAAGAGAAATAAAGAGAAATCCTCAAAGAGAGATATTTTAATAAGAATAAAACAAGATAATGAAGAATAAATGCATTTAGATGCATCTAGAAGGATAATGAGTATCCAATAAAAAGGATTTCAAAATAATAGAGTTTCTTGGGATCCAAAGAGTCCCAATGAAGAAAGAGGAAAGAGAAAATACCTATAAAAGAAAATAAGAATATAATGTGAATACATTATTAATGGATTATTTGGTATTGCTAAAAAGGAAGTATTTCCTACTTAAGGAAAATATAATTTTGAGGCCAATGAATTAAAAGCCACGGCCGCTTAGGATGACAACTATCAACCGTAGTCTGTGTCAAGACCAGGAGCTGCACAGACTTCGTCGAAGATAGGTGGTTGAAGACCACACTTGCTGTGAGGTACAATAGCTGAGCAAGCTCAAGACCAGGTATATCTCGCTAAAACCATCCTTCCTATTTCATAGTCATTGATGCGATCCGTGGTTATAATTTTGTGGTGAGAAATTTTTTTGTTTCCGCTGCCTTCTCCCTCACCTAAAACCAAATAGGTGTGACATCATTATGTGATATTAGGGTTTCTAGGTTTGCATAGTTGATATGTGATTGACTTAGGGTTTGAGTGTTCCAACCCTATACCACATGTGGTAAGGGTTGCGAATGAAACACATTCTTTGGATGCATGGTCGTGATTGAGACAACCTTATGAAAAGTGGGTTGAGACACCTTGTCTTCTAGTGTCTCGACCATGTACATATGAGAGCTAGGGTTTGAACCTTGAAGTGTCTCAACTGAGACAATGGTGTTCTTGAGAGTGTCTGTAATGACCCCACCTCCTGGTAACCCCCATTTAAGGGAGATTGAAAGGTCAGAGCTGTTATCCAATAACCCAGATCAAAGGTTCGACAAATAATCAATAAAAATTAATAAATTTTACCAACTAAACTGAAAACTGGTATAAAATAAAACTTTGCATACCTTTTAAAAATCGGGACTTCTAAACTTCTATCCATGAAGATACTAATCTAACTAATCCTCCTGTGCATGTTAATTCTCATTTAATTCCACATATGCCATTTTTCTATTTGTTATTTTCATTTGAATAAAACGCCGAAAAACAAAACATCAGTCAGCAGAAGCTGGTATGTGGGGGAGACAAATAATGTGAAACTATGTTAACAACGTAATCTTGCAATTAATCATTTAACAACCAAGATTACATTTTAAGCCATACTACTCAATCCTTACCTATCCCCTAACTATGTGTTATCCCTGCAGTGGACTTGTATGCTACCTCTCTTTTAGGTAGATTCGTACCGCCATGGTCCTACCTTACAGGTAGCCAATACATAGGGTAAGAGAGTCGCATGGCACTACCTGAAGGTAGCCCAATATCTAACTCAATGTGACTTGATGGACCTACCTCATTGATAGCCATGTACTAAGTCACCCAATGACCTGATGGACCTACCCCATAGGTAGCCATGTACTAGGTCAACTATTAAGCCATAGAGAGGACCAGGATCTGAGCTGGTAGGCACATATCTTATGTGATAGTCATAGCTACATTATAGTTTGCATTAACTAAATTCATTCAACAGTTTATTTCAAGTCCTCGATGAAAACTTCAGAAAACATCAGAAAACTAACTCGAGATATTCATAAGCGTAACCACATACCTATTTTGAAGATTAATCAATTCCAATCCAAGAAAGCAATCCAAGAAAGAAATTCCACAATCACATAATTCTTGAAAAGAATATGTACTCTATTTACTACACACTTTATCAAGAATCTACTTTATTGACTTGGATTCACTTTCTAGGGTTTCTAATCTGAACTAAGGTTTCATTAGTATTCATTAGGGTTTCTTAAATCAATTTCTCAAACTTTATCCCGTTGAGGTCAACAAACCCTAAAATACTTTTTCTACTCATATAAACCCTAATTGCTCACATTATCCATTTTAATGGTCTTTATAATCAAATTGACTTAGGATCATCATATCTTAACTTTATTCATGATTTGAATAATTAAAGCCATTAGAGTTGCATTTACTAATATTAGGGTTTCAAGGCCCATTAAAGCATATTCATGCACATGAAACTCTAAATTAAACTAATTACGCATAAAGATCATCCTTTTTTATTTTAAAGTATCTTTTTATAATCAACAGGTTAATATCAACATTAAACATCCATTTAACCTTTCCCAAGTCATTAATCACCAAAGATTTGGGTTTTGTATTAATTAAACCATTAAAGATAGCATCTTTACACACTTTTAGAATTACAATTAGAATCAGGCTTCAATTATATTTTTAATGGATTCCCCTTGTTTTTCTGAGCAACTTTCATATTTTATGCGTTCTAATCTGAGCTAAGAATAATTAACTATGAATTTTTTAAAGTTCACTTACTTTGGACCAATCCGGGAGCGCCACGTGGCTGTTTCCATGCAACATTGCCCACATTTGAGTTTATAACTAAGTTACTATTATACCCCCGGCTCGGCCACCAGCTCCTTTGTGTCTCAGAGGGTAGAATCATCAAACGGGGCTGGATCTCCTTCAACCTCATGATTTGCAGGTTGCCGCCGACCTGCAGGCTCCGCGGGGTGCCTCTGGCCACTCTGAAGCTCGCTCCTGGGCAGGAACTTGCTCCCTACCTCCGCCACCCCCGTCTCTCTCAACTAAACTTGAAACCACACCCAAGTTGGCCCGTGCCATGAGTTCCAAGCCGTCATTCTGCAGCTAGGTCTTTGACTTCATGCGGGTATTGTGCAAGGGTTAGAGCAAGAAGACAATGGCAGAGTTCCCTTAGGTCAAAGTGGGAGCATCATGCCCCATAACAACCCCCTCCACGACTCCCTACTGCTCCTAAGACAGAGCTTCTCTAAGTTTAGGGTTTGGACGGAAATGTGGAAGAAGAGGAAGGTAGAAGAACGTGGGGTTCTCGCTCCCCTTCAAACCAAGGCTCCACCCCTTATATAGGGGAGAGTACGAAGCCCTAAGGCATGCCTCCATGAGGACTCAAGTCCTAAACTCAAAAGGAAACATTATTTCCTTGGTTGTGAAGCAACCATCTCTTTCTCTCTTCATTAACTCCTATTTCCTTGATATTCGTTATTGCATGGATATTTAGGAATTCGAAATTCCTCTCCCTTATTCTCTTTATTCTTGTCTTTTAATTCATTGGCTTCAAAATTATGTTCTCCTCAAGTAGTAAATACTCCTTCTTAATAAAACCACATAATTCCATTAATTATGTATTCCCATTACCCTTTTATTTTGCAATTTTGGTATTTTCTCTTTCTTTCCTCTTTATTGGGACTCCTTGGATCCCAAGAAACTCTATTATTTTGAAATCCTTTTTATTGGATACTCATTATCCTTCTAGATGCATCTAAATGCATTATTCTTCATTATCATGTATATTTCTTATTAAAATATTTCTTTTTGAGTATTTCTCTTTATTTCTCTTTTATTTTCCCCATTGGTATTCCTTTTATCATTAGGAATCCTTGGGATACGAAATTCCACTAAGGATTACCCAATTATTCCTTTTTTCACTTATTTCCCATATTTTACCATTGTTTTAAATTTCTTTCTTAATAAAGAAATACTTATTTGATCTTTTCTTTTCTTATTGCATTATATTTGCAACTTTGGACTCCTTAGGATCCAAGGAACCCATGTGGAACGAAATCCACCTTTGGATTAAGTTCTTTTGCCTTCTACAGGTTTGCACACCTTTCTTTTCTCAAAAACTCAATTATTCATTTACTAATTGAATTTCCTTTTTATTGGGCCCAAGAGCCAATAAAGCCCACAACACAATCATCAAGGCTATTGTAAACTAAATCCATTTATAAATTATGTCATTATTTATTCCAATATCTTTAATATGAGAAATTACATTTCTCACCAAAGGAACCCAAAAATTGGGGTTGTAACAGTGTCTCAACCGAGACATGAGGGCAACCAACCTAATAGGTCACAACATTATGGCTAGATAAACATGACATTTCTATTTTTTTGCATGCAAGTGGAAATAAGGTTATCTCTTTGATGGGCATGTGTCCCTTGGTGATCTAATATGTTGACACCTCAAGATCTTCTGCTTCCCACCTTCTTTGGGATATATAACCCCTTCTCTTCCTTGCAAACAAAACATTTCGGCCTCACAACTCTTTCTTCTACCTTGAGAACTTCCTTGGAAGCTTGAGGAGCAAGGAAGGTCAGACCTTGCAACCTTGGGTGGTCGATCTGCCTTATTTGGGGAAGATCTTATGCTAGCATCAACTTTTAGTGGTGATACTTGGAGAATCATCTCTTGGTAAGCTATCCTCCTCTTTAGACCATGTTTATTTTATGAAACTCCTTCATCTTCTTCCTCCTTCTCGGTCACAAGGTTGTGGGGCCATCTATGGTGGTCGTTTAAAAGGATGGTTCCATCTCTTACTTCTTTCTCCTTTGGATTGACTAGGTCTATTTTTCTTCCTTCTTGAGCTCCATTGTGATGATGATCTCTTTCTTCTTCCTATAGAGGTGAACCTTTGGCCGAGGTGTTGAAGCTTTTGGAGCTGGAGATCATAGGAGTTTGTTTCTCCTCAAAATAGGTGGGTTTTATAACTTTTCTTACCTCTATTATGTGCATCTGAACCTGATTTCATACTACTATCTATATGGTTTGTTATACTTGAGCAAACAGGAAGTTTGATCTATTATATATGTACAAGAATCTTGGTTTTCTCTCTCTATACATCACCTTCAGTGATCATCAACGATCCATGATTTAGGGTTGATGAACACCTTAGTTTAGAAGGTCTATTCATAGGTAACACTTGGTATTCTGAGTCCAACCGCCTACTTTGACTTTGGTTTAGATCTACTATGGGAGGTGTAGGTGTTCGAGACAAAGTCTTGGTCTTGTGTCGTGGTTGACACTCTTTGGTGGGGTGGTTTTGGTCATGACATTCTCTTAACCCTAGATTAGTTGCTACCTATCAACTTGATCACAATGTAGCATTGTTGCATGTTCTGCTTGGTTGTTAGCAGACATTGCAGATAGATGGCTAGACATGTGGGTCGAGACACATTGTCCAATATTAGTCATGAGTGCAACAAGCTAAGCATAGGTTGGCTATGGTCGTAACACCATGTAATGTGGGTCAACACCCTATGGTGCAACGGTCATGACATTGGTGGTCGCGACGTTGCTCTGTTGCGATTGAGATGTTGCATTGGCTCAGTCGCAACACCATGTTGCGACCGTAGTGACAAATGACATGTCCCTGGTGCCGCGGTCACGACGTCATGTTGCTAAGGTCGGGGTCGCAAAATGCACCCCATTGCTGGTCAAGTCGAGACCCATGTGTTGGGAGGTTGAGGCATGTGCGTTGTGAGTAGGTGAGACACATACATGTAAGTATGAACATGGTCATTACATAGAGTAATGACCCACCTAAAAAAGTATTGTGTTCTTGATTGGATAGTCATCAATGATATTGCTTGACTCTTCAACAATATGGGAAATGTTTGGATTAGGGTTTAAAGGTGGTATGATGATATGAAATCCTAATCAGGTACACATATAGATGATCAGTGGGGTAGCTAATAACACAACTAGGAAGGTCCTTGGTCATCTTTGCAGACACCATAGACTGAAGATCGTTGGTTTGTTTGAGCCATTCCTTCATGTGGTCCATGCTGGGGTGACTAGGAGGGTCTTTGGAGTGCTCTGCTAGGGTTTCAGCACCTCACTCTCCATGGCAACATAGCCACCGGTGGGCCATAGGTCCTCTCTCCCTCAGCACAACATCCCAACCATCTACTCTTCATATGTAGGCCTGAGCCTCCCTCTTCTTACTATGAGAGTTGATTACGTGACATCATGAGGAATAACCATCGCATAGGGTGGTATCTGATGCCCCTATTGTCAGCTTCTTCCTCCTCGGCGTGATGCTCTATCATTTGAGGATTACCACATGGCACACCAGCGCCTATATATCTTGCCTCTCTTCACTGATCTCAGGCGACCTTTGGCCTTCACCCCTTTTTCTGTGATTTCTTTGAGTAGGTCGGATATGCAATTGCAACATTTTACCTGGTTGATAATTCAGATTGGCTAGACAAGGTAGATCAATTAACTACTTTGTGAATACCGAACCAAGGATTGCGACCCAATCAGTGATACTTCGAGATGCCAAGGCAAGATAGGTGATTGGGATCCCTTTCTCTCTTTTTGAGCCTACAAAGTTATTGTACTGACGTGCCACTGGTCCAGGGCGGCTTCGTTGTGCATCAGCATGCCTACCAATTTTTCTCAGATCTTGAAGCCACCCATACCCAATGCGCAAGGTCTTAGAGCATAGAAGTTCGTGGCTAACTGGCGTGCAAATTTCACCCAGACCATGGTCGACCCTATGAGGGTCGTTCCGAACATTCACCATGTCTTTCAATCACAACAACCCCCTACGGCGACGGTCAGCCCTGTGATGGCTGATCTTAGCTTGCAAGCTATCCCCAATCACGGTGATCCCCAGGCTATTGGTGATGTAAATCGGCCCCCGAAGGAGATGCCCCACTCTTCGATAGTGCTGGAGCATCCTCGGTGTAACTACCCACTCTATGGTATCGCACATGATGCCTACTTCTGGTGCATGAAGTGCGGTCATTGGGAATCCCAGTGTGTTGCACCCAAAGTTTGTTACATTTGTCGATGGCCTAGGCACTTAGCTAGAATATGTCGTGCACTGTGTGGACCTCCACCTCCGTCAGACATCAATTCGAGGAAAGCCTTCCCTCATATACCAAGTGCCATACCAACACGTGGTGCACCACATCATACTCCTAAGAGGATTTTGGTCTCCCTTGATGCCCACAATGCAGATAGAGACTGAAGAATCAAGTCGCATGAATGTGCCATCGAGCTTTCATGGCCTACATGCATTTCCTCGGATGCAATCGGTCCATTCATCAAACAAACATGGTCCCATGATGTAGATGTTTATAGGTTTTCCCTCAAAAAGGCGGTGGTCTTATTTGCTACCAAGGAGGAGGCACATGAGACTCTACAGCGTAGTTCCTTATCCTTCCATAACCAGTAGATTTCTCTTAGACCTATGTCATAAGGCAATACATGTTCTTGCAAGGAAGCCATGTGGTTTTGTCTTGCTTATCTTCCTATCATTCATAGAGATGATAACATCATCAAGAAGATCATTCAACATTTTGGTGAATTGATCTTTGTCTCCAGCTGGTAGCGAAGAGAGGATGACGTTTCTAGCCTCCTTATCCTGGTAGAAGCTTTCAAAGAAGATTTCCCACAATTCATTTCTATCATGCATGGGTTTCATCGATCCACAACAAAGATGCACACAGTCATAAGAGGCCCCATCCGCCAAAGATCTTTCACCCTCTCTAAACTGGGACGTGACCTCAACATCCCCGATGAGGGCCTTTCTATGTAGGTTCATGCACGATTCCCCAATGCTAAGCTGATCCCACCACGGGCCCTAGAGTTCCATCTTAGAGTTGATCGTGTAGATGATGCCTGTGTTTTGAAAAGAGGTAATCAATATACGGGAAGACGGGGCACTGAATAGAGTATATGCGGTATGCGAGAGTATAAGCCATAGTATAATCAGTTTTAATCAGTTTTGGATTTTAATAATAAATTAATTATATATTTACAAATTTATATATCGACAATTATATATGTATAAAATCACAACAAACCAAACAAACACAAGACCAGAAGACTACAATAGTGTATGAGAGAACACATAGTAACACATTGTTGCACATGACTGGTTGAACAAATAGTAAATACAAATACTTGTTGACATAAAAGACAATTAAATGACTTATTACTAATGACTTATAACAAATAATAGCATATATATTGCTAATATGAAATTGCAACAGTAGTATTTGAAGTGGAGATGAATGGAAATAGGGCAGTAATAAGGGACAAGGTCAATCTTAGATTAATAGTTGGCTCAAGGGGGAAATGGTGGAGTAATTAGAGGAGGAAGCATCCATTTGCATTGAATAAATAATTAGAAACTATTACTATATTTGAGAAGAGAAAATCCACAATAAGAATCAATTCAATGAACATTAAAGTATGTACTCATTGATAAATTCGGAAGAGAAGACCAAATATTTAAAGAGGGTGAAGGGAATGTAAATGTAATGACCAACATATGGTTTAAAAAAATATATAAAAAGTACGTAGCTATTGGATTTTCAAAAGCAGTTGATTAATCTCAAATTATACACCCGATTGGTCGATTAATCGGTCATAGACAGATTATAGGTCTGGTTTGCTATATACGGGGTAGTAGGTACACCAAACTGATTATTCAGCTGATTAGACCAATTTCCTGAACATTGTATGATGTTATTCCACATGTTGGGAATTCCTATTGCTTACGGGCAAACTAAGATATGACCCTTTGAATTCCTTTTAGAGAAGATGGCTAACAATATTGTTGTCTAGAAAGCCAAATTGTTATCATTTGTGAGACGCAAGCTCCTCATTAAGAACATCCTCTCATCTTTTTCTTTGTACACTACAACTACGATTGGCATCCCCATAGGAATTTTTTATAGACTAGAGGCCTTGATGTCATAGTTCCTATGGGCCGACAGGGCAAACAATAGGCGCAGAGCATGGGTAGCATGGCACAACGTGGCCCTACCCATCACGAAAGGACGCCTATTTTTTTATTCTCTCCAAGTTACAACTAGAGAATTTATTTTTAAAGCATGTAGGGAGATCACAGATGGGGATTCTACATGGGCTAAGTTCTGTCGGGACAAATATGCATGCACCTGCAGGAATTGCTCTGATTGCTACCCTTCATACCTTAAATTGGGAGCATCAACATATCTTCTCTGGAAATAGATTTGGCTCACCTTCTCCACCTTCAACTCCTTCTTCACGTGGATCATCAGATTAGGCGATATCTCTCTTTGTGATTCTAGATGGTGCGGAGCAAAACTAGCATATTATACTATCATGGTTAGTAATAGGCTGCATGATTTTAAGTTATAGAACTTTTACATTCACATAATTGGTAGGGATTGGGCCGCCTTCCAACAGATTCTCAATAGAGACAGAATACATCTCTTCATACTATCCCATGCTACTATCTCTACACACGAAGACAAGATGGTTTGGAGCCTAGAAGCAAACGGTGCCTTCTGTATCAGATACATCAAGAAGTACATCTTATATACCAAATTCACCCATACAAGTGTAGGCGTAGAGAATATATGAGAATTTATTAACCCTAGGGCTTCCGCAATTATATGGAAAATTGTCGATCATGCCATTTACACCAATGAGAACATTTCTAGATGTCATATCATGTTTGTCTCTTGTTGTTCATGTTGTGACACAATAGACATTGAGGCCATGAAACACCTGTTCTATTCAGTCAAATGGCTCAGTTCTTTTGGGAGAAGTTTGTATGGATCACTTATCATACAAAACCAACAAAGTTACACTAGTTTTTTCTATATGTGAACATTCGCATGATTCCACTTCAGCTAAAACTTGGATTGTAAGAAAGCTTTGTGCGCATATCACCTGGACTACATGGCACATTCGTTGTGCATGCATATTTGAAGGACAGAAAACCTGGGTATGGTTCACAGTGGAAAATCATCACACAATCGCTAAACCAGTCTATAGCTAAGAGAAAGTTCTCTAAGGTTTTCCACACACCATCACAGTGGTGAGGTTAAGCTTCAAATCCAGACCTTGCAAATTTGAAGCTTAACCTCACCATTGGATGGTGTGTGGATCCAACGGGATCTCACATAAGATGGGCAACGGGGGTTGTTCACAATTCTCACAGTTATGTGTGCCTGACTTTCAGAATATGGCTTAGAGAAGAGGACTATCTTTTAGCATATGTTCATGCATGCACGATAGCCATTAAGATTGTTGATGACATGAACATCAACATCTCTCTTATTTAAGTTGATAATTAGTCTCTACTAGACATGTTATGGGGTAGAGAAACATAGCCGTAGAAAGCTACCACCATATCCAGAGAAATTAGGGAATCATTGAGTGATCTCGGCATCATTGGGTATTTCATCTCTAAGTCGTGCAACGCAGTTCCTAGAGCGCTTGGCTTATGGGGGTGTCATCTCGTAGAATCTTACATTATCATTGAACTCTCTCTTTTGCCTATACGTGTGTGTGGTTTTTGTAAAGACCAAGTCTCTACTAAAAACCATGGCAAACAAAAACACCAATTGTGTAGCAGCGGAAGATTAAAACTTGACTTTATTCAAAATGTATAAAGAGTACATTATAAAAATTTCCCAAATGGGAGTACAACTTTATACAAGCATAGGATCTAGGTAGAGGAAGACTTAAACTAATACAACTTGTCTCCACAAGCAACATATCAAAAGTTTATGCAACTAGTCCAATCTAACTAGATGTGCACGATCTCCTTAGCCTTAGGCAGGTTCACCAAGCTTTCCATGTGCACTCTGATCCTAATCTGGGTGGTTGGGAT
Source organism: Alisma plantago-aquatica (assembly GCA_963693085.1). Classification (NCBI taxonomy): domain Eukaryota; kingdom Viridiplantae; phylum Streptophyta; class Magnoliopsida; order Alismatales; family Alismataceae; genus Alisma; species Alisma plantago-aquatica. The sequence goes on from OY856414.1 coordinate 6,659,498, forward strand.
CACCCAGCAAAAGAAAGATAAAAATGTATGTGTCAATAAGGGATAAGGACAATTATAAAGCTAAACAATTACATATTAAAAAGAAACCACTATACTAAGGGATTTCAAGAGTATGAGGCAAGTGATCAAATAAGAATTGGAAATCTTCCATAGTACAACATCAACAATTATCACATTACATGAATATATTATGACACAAACTCATCTCAATGTAGGGTGAGGCACCTACCGGACCTCACCATATATAAAATGGCAGGGAGACTAAAACTTCAGTGCCTGGTAGGAGGACTAAAACCTCAGTTCCCTGTATAAAGTGGCAGGGGGCTAAAACCCCAGTGCCCTATGGGTGGTTTGTACTCATGTACACTACATTGTCATTTGGCCAATAAATACATCATGCATAAATAAGTCACTTGGCAGCATTGAGAGATATAAATAAAATTGCATGATAGCAAATGGGAATAATTTCCAACAAATATTCCAATAAAGCAAGCCAACATTGGCATTTCAAGTAATGTACAAGTATTTCTATAAAAGAGCCAACATGGGCATTTGAAGCATCAAATAATGAATAGAGCCAAGAAATGGAATTAGAGGGATTACAAGGCTAGAAATTTAGTAATGTGGGGTTGGATAAAATCACAACTGAGGAATAGGCATATTTGCACATTAATCATTCCACATTCATTCTTCACAATTATAATAGGGAACATGGTCCACATATTTAAATAAGGGTCATATATTGAAATAGGGCTCACATACATAAATAGGATCACATACATTAACATAGGATTCACATACATTAACATAGGATTCACATACATTAACATAGGATTCACATACCTTATTGTAGATTCATTACCATCACTTCCACCAATTCGATGTGTTCCATGATCACATTATCCTAGTTATAAATATTTCACATGCATTAGAATTTATAAGGCATAAGGTATCAGAAAATACCACTATATGTGTTTGTTTGTTTAGGGTTTTTATTTGCCAAAGATTAAGGTAGTCGATCGACCATGTTGGATTATCATGATAGCTTTACATTGCGATGAAGAGGTTGTATTAGTTCTAGTCTCCTTCATACAACAACACATTAGTCTATAAGATCACATTTATATAACTTATTATACAAACACTTGTATGATATCAAGAGTGTGACATATTGACCCCTACAAATGATTATGCTAGAATCAACAAGTTTAACCATTAATAACATTACTAATTGTTTCATGCATTAGTACCGATGTACTATAATGAACTTCTATTTAATTTTCTATTTACTTTTTAGTTTGTGAAATTATAGTAAGGACCAATATATTTACTAAGTAGGCACCCGTCATCTGTTAGTACCTAGTCATTAACTTATGTTGATATCTTTACAAAAACATACACTGGTATGATTATTTACCATATTACTCTGTAGGAATTTCAGACTTTAAACTCAGTTGATAGAAGTATGTAAATTAAAATAGGATCAGATTTAAGATAAGTGATGGTTAGTGTAGCCTATTCTCGTACTTGTTGTATATAGGAAGTCCTGTATGGTATAAAATATTCTATGTTTCGTATGTGTATTAACAAAAAACGTGCAGTTAAGAAAGTATCATATATGATGTTACGGAACTTACATATAACGTGTGTTTCCTTCGTGAACACATAGTATACAATAAGAAATTAGTTCAGATAACTACGAACTGTGTAAAACTCTTCTTAACCTAAGAATCGTTAAGATTGCTTGATTAACCATCTTTATTATCACCCTGAAATCATAAACTGCAAGAAACAAAACTGACCTGCTACTGATTTTATGTATTAGTTTCCATAGTTCTTTGCATTTAATCTCCAGAGCACATCCCTTTCCATCTACTTTTTCTATGGTAGACTGAATAAACCCCTAGAAACCAGCATTCGAGAAGGTGGAACATATTTTGTAAGCATGTCGTCTAGCATTAGAGTTCCATTCACATTGGAGGACACCGTCGATGAGCTTCAAGCTTGTGTTAGGTCTAGGCCAACCAAACGTGGGGGTCTTGGCTGGAGGTTGATGGTTGAGGATGCATCGACAATAATGCTTGCTATATGTTTGAGGAACTACTGCGAACTTAATTTAATCCAGATTGTTCAACCATATTCAGTGCATACAATGAGCATAATAAAATGGTCGGAGATGTAGAACTGGAGAGGATGGTCTGAAAGGAGATGATCAACAGTTGGCTGATGACTCCTGGATCCAAGAAAGACCTGCACGACAATAGCTGGAGATGGTTGCTTGCTGTCTCGGCATTGGGGCACCAGGGACGAGGGAAAGGCAATACGGACAGGGCTTGGGACGAAGAGACTCCGAGGTATATGCAAGAGGATCTCTCCTTTATGTCCATCCATCAGCCTCGGAGTGGCAGTGGTCCGGAAGTCGCCCTACATGCAACAACCGCCAAATTGCGAGGGGATGTTGGTGTTGATGAATTCAAACATGGCAGTGGAGCATGGTGGAAGTCAGCGATGGGGAAGAGAAGAAACAGTGGCGGCCTTGCTGTGGTGGCAGTGTTGTTGTCTGTGACATGCTGTCCGGCGCAAGGCAGCAAAGGAGACAGGGGCAGTCAGGGTTCTTGGAGTAAGGAAGAGGGGAGGATGGGAAGGAAATAGGGAGGAGGAGGAGGAAGCGGAAGAAGAAGCGGAAGGAGCAGAAGAGAGAGCGACAACAGTGTACTGCCATCACTGCCGCTGGGAAACGCTCGGAGCGCGGCTAGGGGAGACGGGCGGATAGGGATGGGGATTAAATGCCATCAATGGCATACAAATGTAATTAAGGTTAATTAAAGAGAAATATTCCAACAATTAATTGAGTGGGTAAATGATATCAGATTGAACTCAAATTTTGTGTGATGGTAGAATAAGTAAACAATTACACCAAAAATATATTAATGTTGTATTTTTAAATCATTTAAGACCACCAATTATGCTAGTGGCATATTTGTCATCTTAGAGTTTTAGATAGGTTAAATAATCCATTTATCCTTTCATATTTTTGTTAAAACTAAAATACGCAATGTATTATCCATGTAACATATTTTCACTAAATTTTATAGAGTTAATGAATTTTATATCATGACTTATGAAAAGGAAATACATGAGTCATTTCTTGCATTTTTAATTATTTACCACTAATTTGGCCACAAAATTATTATGAGGGTATATCAGACTTTTATATTTTTGAATTAAAATATTAAATTGAGATTTTATGCAAAATAAGGTATTTAATTACGCTAGGAGTAAAATGGTCATTTTGTGTTATTAGACTCTAATTAACACATTAGTTGAGATATTTGTGCAAAGTCCATTCATTGATATGAATGTGGGTAAATATAGATCACATCATCGAATACTGCTCAAATTCAACATTGAGGCCAAAGAGCATAGGAAAGATAGTAAAATTTAGAAAAAAATAAAGGCCAAAAGGACATAAAGGAAAAGAAAAGTTTGAAAGTGGGTAAATGCAAGAAAGACCCTGGAATTTAGTATGTTACAGTTTTATTATTCTTGAGCAATAGGGAACCCCTTACATTCTCATTAACTAATCTCTATATCTGTGGTTCTTGGTTGGGTGCCGCGGAACACCCTTTGCCCACCTAGTTTATGCAGATTGATGTGCCAGAGCAATGGCTATGGTCTTGGGTACCATCATTCTAGAAAAGGAAAATACATGCATCACTATAAGCTAGAGATGTAATCCTTTTTTGTGATGATGTCCCACTTGAGAGGTGTGGGATGAATAGATAAACCTTTGGATTTAATTAAAAAAAGATACATGTATAGACCCTAACCCTAATCTGGTGATGACATTATAAGTGTGTTTACTTTATTTGAAGATTGTTATTTTATGATACTATTTTGTCTTTCCTATTGGTGTAGCACTAACATGTAGGTGAGATGAATGACATAGCTAAGGGCATGTTTGGTTTACAGTATTATGGATGGGATAGGACTTACATTCCATTTTTTATCCCAATCCCATGTTTCTTTGTGAAAAAAGGACACAAGGATTATAATCTCTTTGGGATAAGAGTCCCACCAAAATAGAACTTTCCAATTCCGCACCCCCTAGGTATTGAGTGGTATAACTATTCCTAAACACCCCGACCCTCGACCGCCGACCCCGACTTGCGATATTTTTTTTTGCGGTGGCGCCTTCCTATTCTCTCGGTGTGCAGAACACCGACGGAGGACGCCTCTGGTTGTTTCCAGCTGTGCATACCAATAGCTTAGCAGATGGTCTGACTTTCGACATGTACGTATCTGATCGAATCAACTATCCATAGGCGTAAAGTCTCTCTGGCTGTTCTGGCTGTGCACACCAACAACTGATTTGTTAATAGATCTTAGTCTGACAGGAACTTTTCCCCCTTTTCCAGTGTGTTGTTGCTACGGCAAGGAATCACTATTGGTTGCTTGTTGGGCGCTGATTTCCATCAACGATCAGTAGCCAGCTGATCATCTTTTATTAATATTTACTTTCTATTCCTCTGTTCGAGTTCGGAACCGGCTCTTCTCGGAAAAAGGCATTGTTGATGGTCTTTTTTTATTGGTATTTTATTGCTGATCGGTGGACGATTACTTCAAAGAATACCCAACAGGTATCTCTTCTTCTTCATATTGTTGTGTGTTACTTCATTCCCGTATTGCTTACTGAACAGTGGTACTTCATTCCCGTATTCTTTTGTCTCCATCGTGTACGAAAAACCACTGCTGACTTCTCATCAGACTATACTCCTCGACCTAGAGTGTGTGAGCTTTTATATGCACCTTCATCTATAGCAGCACAAGGGGACCATTACCCATGAGCAAAAGCCAGCAAAATGGCCGGTCGGCTGGGCAGAAGAGCTCACTTTTCCTTTTTTGGAGGTCGTCGCCCTGTACGCTACCATTCATCTTGGACCTGTCATTGAATGTATCCATTGCTGCTTTGCCATCCTATCCTGACCGACTCAGGTCCTAGAATAGAAGTTGGAATCCACTGCCATCTCTATTAAACTGTACAATCACATGATTCTCAAGCATGTACCTTATTCATTCAATAAGCGATTCTACTCCAGTTTAAATTAACAACACATGTCAAAATGTTAACATGCTTCCTTATTACAAATATTATCAATCAGATTGTGTTTTCTATTTCATAAACTTCAAAACAACTTTGTTAGAAAGTTGCGCCCAATTGCAAGTCATTGAATAGAAGAAAAATAAATCATTATAAAAGTTTTTATCTTGCAAAAAAAATTGACTAGAATGCTATTATTTGTATAAGATGGTTATGAAGCTAAGTAGAAGTTTGTTATCATTTGTACTATGCTACATGTCTCATGACTTCTTGCACATATATTTCTAAGACAAGATCAATATGAACAATATGAATTTGGGTTCATTTTATATTATCACCTGAAGGCTATCTTTCTCTATTTTAATGTGTTTATTTCTTTCAATAGAAAAATAGAAACTATTATTGAGCCACATGATCATTTTTTCACAAAAAATTAGAAATATTTTGAGAAACATTTTTGACATTTATATCACATGTATAATCTTTTTAGTCATAAAATTTAGAGATATCATCCATAAAAATTTACTTATATTGTATAATATATGTCTATCGCAGCAATGGCACGCTTGTCAAAAAGAGACAAAGTTACAAGGAATAAGAAAATATTCATGCATGTTGTGCATGAATCATTTCTCATGTTGATTGTCATCATTATCATAGTTGTATGGATGTATGAACGTAAAGTGTTAAGATCCCGATATAGTTTAATGGATCATGATGACAATAGAAGTGGCCTTATCAATAGATTGATATATAAAAGTGATAAGAAGTGTATTAACAAGCTCAGAATGGACTGTCTAGCATTTTGACATTTTTGTTTGTTACTGACATCAGTGGGAAAGCTTGCATGTCGTAGGAACACTACCATAGATGAGATGGTTGCAATTTTTTTGTATGTCTTGGCTCACCATTCAGAGAATAGGATAATTCAAGATGACTTTTTTAGATCTGCTGAGACAGTAAGTAGGTACTTTCACGAGGTGTTAAATGCTGTCGTCAGATCACATCGAGAATTGTACCAAAAACCAGTTCAAATATCTGATAATTCAAATGACCACCGCTGGAAATGGTTTAAAGTAAGTGAAGAATAATATATTTTTATATATACTAGTCGATACAAATTATATGCTAATTGAAATTCATTTTATAGGGTTGTCTTAGAGATTTAGTTGGAACATATATTGAACTATGAGTACCAGAGGCGGAAAGGGCAATATATAGGAATAGAAAAGGATTTATTGCAACTAATGTACTAGGAGTTTGTAATAAAGATATGCAATTTATCTATGTGCTACCAGGATGGGAGGGTTCTGCATCAGATATGAGGGTTCTCAGAGATGCTATGGCTAGGCCAAATGGGTTTCGTGTTCCTCATGGTATAGATCTAAAATTCAAAACAATTACATATTTACTATTGATTAATATTCATTACTAATGTATTTCATGATTGTAGGGAACTACTACTTGGTAGATGTGGGGTATGTTAATGGAGAAGGGTTTCTAGGACCATATAGAGGGCAAAGATATCATTTGAATGAATGGAGAGTAAGTCAACAACTGTCTACAGCAAAGGAGCTTTTTAATCTAAGACATGCTTCAACAAGGAATGTTATTGAAAGATCCTTTGGGCTACTAAAACAAAGATGGGCAATATTGAGAAGTCAATCCTTTTATCCAGTCAAAATTGCAAATAAAATTATTCTTGCTTGTTGTCTACTACATAATTTTATTAGGCGAGAAATGTCCAATGACCCAATGGAGGAAGAAGTCCCTGAAGTTGTTGCAAATGAAGGATATACAGATGATGATGTGCAAACTGTGGAACCAAGTGAGGAATGGTCTAATTGGAGAGATAATTTATCTGAGCAAATGTTTTGTGAATGGTCCAACATGAATTAATACGATATGTCTTTTTATATTGTTGTAACAAATGATTTTCAAAATGTAGTGATTTTTTCAATATAGCACACTTTATTAATTATAATATTTCGTATTGTTATCTTTCCCTCTTGTTTATATTAGTAAAATCATAACTTCATATTTCAAATATTAACTGTATGATTAATATGATTTAGTGATGGATAATGTCAATCAAGTTCGTCAACAAATTTTTGTTAGTAGCCATGTACCACCTATCACACAACAACAACAAGCTCTAGGAATAGATGAAGGGAGATCAAAGAAGAAGCAAAAGAGAACTTGGACACTAGAGGAGGAGAAAAATTTGATCGAGGCATTATTAGAGATGGTTGTTTCTGGGAAATACAAAGCATAAAATGGTTTCAAACCTAGTTTTTTGACTGCATTAGAAAAGGATCTTGAACAAAGACTACCAGGTTGTGGTTTAAAAGCTAAACCACATATTGAATCAAAGATAAAGGTGTTGAAGAGAGAGTTCAATGTAATTTATGACATGTTGCATGGGAGCACCAGTGGGTTTGGATATAATGACAATACACGTTGTGTTGAAGCTGAGAAAGTTGTTTGGGACAACTACATCATCGTAAGCAATATTTAATTTTATATATTTCATCATTTAATTTGTGAGCTATTAATATTTTTGTATGTGATAATGACAGAGTCATGGAGAAATAAGAAGTTTCCACATTTCAATAGCTTGTGCACTATCTTTGGGAAGGATCGGGCAACGAGAAGTAATGCCTAAGATGCTGAGGACATGACAACTGCCATGGATGACCAACAACAAAATGGGGAAAATATTGATGTTGAAGATTTGGATGAAAGTGATAATGGACAACATTTCCCCCCCACAAGTACACCTAATTTAGGCACAGAGAACAAAAATCACGGCAAGAAAAAAAAAGTAATGAGAACAATATTGCAAATGTGCTATCTGATGTGGCAAAGAGAATTGGAAAAGACATTATAGTAGCAGCAGAAATAATGAGTGAGCATGTGATGACAAAATTTGAGAAGGAAAAAGAGACTGTTGGTGATGAAATTGGGAAACTATCCAATCTCACTAAGGAGGAGAAGATCGATGCCATAGTGCAACTAAGCATAAATGATTGTCTATGTCGTGCATTTTTCTAGTTGCCCAAAGAAGACCGTGAGTTATTCTTGAAGAACTTGATAAATAAGAGATATAATTGAAGTCTTATCAAAAGTTCATAATACATTTTATTTGAACTTATGCAAGGATGTTACCTTTTCTAGGCTCAACTTTTCTAGATTTTATGATTTGGTGACTTTTTTTCTTTTACTTTTTTTGTTTCATGGCATGTGTTGAACCGTGTGTGATGATTCATGGTGATATATTTTATTTTAAAAATAGTATTTAAAATTTCTTTTATGGAAAATATGACAGTTTTCATTGTTACATCATTACTCCATTACTTAAAAATCCATAATGAGAAAAATTATTCTCATATAAATATATTAAATATGAGGGTGATTTTGACTTTTGTGATTACAAAGTTGACTTTTTGGCAATGAACATTGATCTAGATGATCATTAAAACAAGATTATAGGAACGCTTCATATGTCTACATAAGTCATGACAAGTCTTATCATGTGTTGCATCCAAACATAGGATGGGATCTTCACAACTCCCATCCTCCACCTATACCTGCTAATCCCATCCTTTAGCATATCCCGTCCTAATCCTTTCCTGCAAACCAAACATGCCCTAAGGGAATTCTATAGTGAGCCCTATACAATACAGAGTGGTGATTTTAAGTAATGTTGAAGCTTTCTTTTATGTTATTGAATGTGCAGAGGCATATGAATTGGTCTAATGATCTAGAAAGTGCTTTGTACATAAATTGAGGGATTGATATCCCATAGTGATTTAACATTGTTAATGACCTTTTTAATGGCATTATTACAAGTACCATAAGATGATGAGACAAGTTCTCACTTAATACATTTTATATCTTTTAAAGTTGCATCCTATCTTAATTTTATAGAGTTTTTTTAGGGTTAATATGTTGTAACTTGATTGATGCATTAAAGATACTTAATTGGTATATCTAATCAAGTGAAACCCTAATCTATAGCATCAGAATTTATCTAGATGGTGAAATGAGTAACTCTTACGGGAAACTTGGAGTGCATATTGTTGAATATGTGAGGTACTAGTGGAGATAACTCCATGTATCCTTAAATTGTTGAAAATAGTGGTATATTTTTTTTTTATTGAACGACAATATGTGAGCTAGTTCTCTAGTGCTATGTCATGTACTAAGGCAGACTAGTTATTTTACAGGACCATAGCCTTGACTATGAGTTGCTATCTCTATAGGATTGTATCTTTGACTACAAGTTGATGTCTTTGCAGTTTGACTGTTATGTCACTGCATTGCAGACTTGAACTTACCAAGTAGTGTTGGTGATGATCATGGAGTCTGAATGTTCCATTGATCTTGAATGGTACTGATTTTGAATTAGAAATGGTCAGTTGGATTTGAGTGGTACACCTCAACTCCTTAGGGCATAAAAATGGTTAATCAACCGTATAGTATAATTGTTTAGGGTCAAATACGAATCACATTGGATGAGCTCATGCCATATTTTTTGTATTGTTTAGTTTATAACAGTTATACATGTTCTTCATATTCCTTTTAATAGTATAAAATGTTCTATTTCTCAGTTGTAATTACTTAAACTTCTCAAATAGTATTACCTTCTTTATTTACTACTCTCTACAGTACTATGCTTATAATAGACGTTGGCAAAGAGTTATATCTCTCGTTGGGACATTTGGTGTCACTCTATGGGTTCCACAACTTCTTAGGTGGTCGTGGACGAGGAGGTTGAGATTGTGGTGCAGGTGCATAATAGCAGAGTGAACAGTTGCTAACAGAGGTTGTACATGCTACCAGTTAAAGTCTTGTAGTAGAGTCCTACGCGTCATCCTTGTACTCTCAAATCTTTGGGGAGATTTTGTTGTATTGTATATCGACACGTAAATTTTGGCTTTATGCGATGTTTGTGTATAAATGTCATGTACATATAAATAGGTTGTGAAATGTAACAATTGTGGCTTGATAGCCTTTCAACATAAATATGTATCATTCTTTTGGCATATAATGAATATAGATGGTTGGTTGAAGGCATGCTGTGATAAACTTCCGCTTGAGACATCTAATTGCAAAATGGTTTTAATTTACCCTTTTTTGAGGTAATATTGTTGATAATGATAGTTTCACACTTTTTTTTGTGTAATCTCACTTTGTGTGGCAATGGTCATCACACAAATCATTCCTTACTACCTCCTCCCCATATGAAGCTTTGGATGGTGTTGTCCACTGTGTCACTGACCTTCAAAGGGATTGTTGCAGTCTGCATAATGAAAGTTGGAATTACTGCCAGAGTGTCCTTTGCTAGACACTTTCGGCCAACTAGTGATAAACATCATGAGTACCAAGCATTTATCTTACTGCTTAGTTTATTCAAGATACTCTCACGGGTTTTCTAATTTACTCGAGAATGTAGTAGGGGCACACCCATATACCTCCCCAAGTCAGTTGTTTGCTTAAATCCGCTGGCATTACATATATCATTTATAATCTCTCTGGGGATGCTTTTGGAGGAAAATATTCTCACTTTCTCAGTTGAAATGGCTTCTCATGATGCTTCTTTGAATTTTATAAAGCACTCCATAATGGATTTTGATGCATCCCTATTTTAGGGCTTCATCCTGTGCCTTTTTGCATGATAATCACATCTAAACAGTTTAGATTATAAGTTATTCCCCTCAATATGATCTTTTATGATGAATGCACTTATGCCTCCTTTTGTGTGTATTTCAGGGCACTTATGCATGCAATGATGCATGTGAGAGAGATGAAGAACGTCTATGGAGTCTTACACCCCAAGAGTGGACCTATATCTCTCCCCAAGCTTTCCTTGGATGCACAAGAGCAATTTAAAGCAAAAGGAGGCTAGATGAAGAAGATGAAATAGAGAACAACACCAAAAAGCCCCAAAATGTCTGTGGTACATCACCATGATCATGGGAATTATGCTCCAAAAGTTATAGGGAATGTGCTCAATCACACATGAATGACTACAGCCGTGGAGTTCAAAATGGTCGTGGTCACTGAAGACCCCACAACCATGGCCCCCAGAATGGCCGTGGCCAGCACATTCCACCTTACCTGTGGTCATCTCCTCAGCCGTGGTGATTTATGCATAAAGATCTCCAAAATCAATATAGAGTTGGTCCATTTCATAAGTGATTGACCACGCCATCAGCATGTTTGTGGCCCTTGAAGACCACCTCACCCATGGTGAGTTGTTGACACAACGACCTTAAAGCTACCTTGCATGTGGCCTCCTCCTCCAACACGGCCATGGTACCCCACACGACTGTGGTACCCTCTACTCGCCACAGATGTAGCCACCATATACACTTATCACTTCCAACTCCATTCATCACCTCGGAAGTTCCACCACCCATGATTGTACCATGCAACCCCCACCACGGTCGTGACACCTCAACACGGTCGTGACACCTCAACACGGTCGTGGTGACCACCTAAACCTACCCATTTTCACCACTGATTTTCCCACTTTGCCCCTACTTACCCTTGTGCTTCCCCACCACCTATATATACATAGGTGGCAGCCACAACATGAAGGTTAGATCCCCTCAGCTGCCATTACTCCTCTCCACCCACTCTTGATCATTCATTTCACTCCCCTTTCATTCATGCTCTCCATCCACCATTTCCATCTCATTTCTACCATACAAACCTAGTTTTCTAGGCTTTCTACCATAATCCCCTTCATTTCCATGCCCATCATCCACCTTGTTGGAGGGAGGTCACCCTATAGTATCTAGGAGGTGAAGGAGAAGGATCTACTTCGAGCTACATGGAGTCCTACCCCCTTCTTCTCATTTCTTTTATCTTTTCTTTGAGCATGTCTAGCTAAGCCCCTAGTGGTGGGCTGTTTGGGGTTAAAATGTGACTTTGATACCATGTTGGGAGAAACTAATTCATAATGAACATAATTTCATTCTATGATGATTACCTTTGCTTCTATATCATTTCCCATTATATTGCATGTGGTTTGAGCTTTTAGCCTAGATTGCTAGCTTTGTGATGCTTGATGACACTTAGCTTCTAGGGGAAATTGGAATGGATGTAGAATCTTAGGAATGGCTCCTAGGTGGATCCCTAGCTAGCCCCCTTTGTTCCTACATACATCTCCCTTCTTCTGCAAGTGAGTGTGAGATCTAAGTAGCTAGTATAAGTGTGATTGGTGCAATTGCCTAGGGCTTCCTAAAGGCTAGATGGCAAGTAACATGAGGTGAAATACCCTCATATGTAATCCCATTCCTACCCTTGGATCTAAATTTCCCTAATACCACTTACCCTAGAAACCTAGACTTGCCAAGTCCTACTAGAATCACACCTAACGCTAGTTCTCCAACTAGTAGTATATGGTATATTCTAAATCACTTGCCTTGTTTAATCTAGATTAAAATGTGAGATTTGCATGCTATGTTGACCTTCCCCCAACTAATATCAAAGTGCATTCCCAAAAGGCCCACCTATCCAATCCATTGCTTAAAACCTAATTTGTCATCTTAGCTTGTTAATGCTAGTTTAGTTTAATTGCCTTTATTGCCTATAGTCAATTTCTTAGTCTTGTTAATTAGGGTTAACCTAGACCCTTGCTTGCTCTATTGTTTAGATTAGTTCTTAGTTATCAATTGTCTTACTAGAGTAGTGTGGATCATTTTTCTCTTGTTTAGTTGATTTCTTAATCTAGTCTCTTAGACCTAACTTGCCTAGGATAGTCTAGTTTTTGGTAATCTAGTTTTCATATTGCCTCTACTTGCCTTCTTGCTTGGTGTAATCAAACCAAACCCACTTTTAAACCCTTCAACCCTAATCTCTGCTTTAGGAATGTAGCCAACAAAAACCTAGCTCGAGTGCCCCCTCTATCCCTATGGATCGACCCCCATTGCTTGCCTCTCATCTATACTATAACATGACCCCGTGCGCTTGTAGGAGCATATTTTAGTGTTGTGAGTGAACCTTGTTTGCGGACTTATAAATTTGAAAGATCATGCGAGTGTGGATTATCACACCAAGCTTTTTGGTGTTGTTGTTGGGGATAGAGGTGCTCGGCCTAGCTAGTTAGTGTAGCTTAGCCTTTCCTACTACCCTCATCATTGCTATTTTTTATTCTTTGTTTACTTTTGCATATTGTCATTCTAAGTTGGTTCTTGTTGCTTGTTAATGTATTGTGCATGTGAAAGTTGTGCATGCGTCATACACATTTGATTTGTACCAACTTGGTGTTATACGACCCCGAGATAAGTAACATGAGATGCAAAGCTGCCGCAAAAAACACCAAGTGGCCGAAATGGCAGAAAACGAACCTCATGGAGATGCCCAACCACAACCCAACCGCCCCGTCTACAAGTATTTCACCCTGGGGAACTACAATTCCACATTGCCACCCTTGTTGACCAAATGTCAGGCCAACAATTCTCCATTCCACCCGCACTTCTTGGAATCCTCCCTACCTACTATGGAATGGAGAATGAGAACCTCTACCACCATATCGATGCCTTCTTTGAAACTTGTTCCACCTTCTTTATCCCCGCTGCCACCGATGACTCCATCCGGAGGACTCTCTTCCATTTCTCCCAAAAAGAAAAGGCCAAGGAATGGTACATCTCAAAGTCAGAGTTGGTAATGTGGACCGCGATCAAGAACGAGTTTCTCAAGAATTTCTTCCCCATTGCCAAGCTAACTCAAATGCAAAGATGTATCACCACCTTCTCCCAAAAAGAAATGAACCTTTCCACCAAGGCGTGGGAAAGGTTCCAAAAGCTCCTGCACGACTGCCCCCATCATGAGGTACCCTTGTGGTAGTTTGTCCAAGCTTTCTACACTGGGCTAGTGGAGTTGAGCCAGAAAAATGTTGATTCGTCATGTGGAGGCACCTTCATGGCAAAGCCACCTGAGCAGTCATGGCCCATGTTTGAGCACCTTGCTGAGAATTCTCACCATCGGGCTTCTACAAAAGGGGAACATTGTGACCGGAACTACATTCCTCCACTTCTCGTAGTTCTAGCCCAGACCGTAGTCAACCCCGACATGATGAAAATGATGGCAGATATGATGAATATGATGAAGAACCAAGCTGATGGTTCCTAAAGTCAATCTACTATGGCAATTGAAGTTGAGGAAGATGAAATTCATGCCTTCCATACTTCCAACAACTGAAACAACCAAGGCTCGATGTGCAGTTCATATACTTCCGAGTGGAGGAATCATCCAAACTTCTCATGGAAACAAAAAAATGAGGAGGGGCAAGGGAAGAAAAGGCAACATCAAGGACCCAAGTATAGCTCTAAGTTTAAGGAGGAAGTCCTAGGAAGGCTAAGGAACCTCGATGAAGTGAAATAGGAGGTGTCCTCTCAAGGACAAAATATTAGCCGCATTTAGAAAAGACTTGATCCAATCTCCCTTTCACTTGCTCTCTGTGAAGTAGGAAAGCTCCCATCTCAACCCATGGCCAATCCCAACAATGATGGAGGTTATGTGAGAACCACTCAAAGTGCTTTTGTCCCACCACAAGGCCAAATACCCCCACTTCACCAATATCAAGGACCACTACATCCATATGCTCCTCCACCTCACCAACCTCCCTACAAATACCAATATCCACCACCTCACCTATACTAACATCCTCCTCCACAACATCACCCACATACACCACAACAACCACAACCCCAACCACAATTTATCCTCCAAAACCCAAATCCAAGGACACCACCACCTCAACAGCCACAACCAAATCCACAAGCTTCCTCTTCCTCTATCCATGAGCAAGTGAAGGAACTAATAGTTTTGAGGAGTGGGAGGACCTTAGAGCAGCCCCGTGATATTGTTGTTGTTAGTGCGACCAGTGAAGATAGAGGTACTGTGATCAGACATGTTGATAATGAGATCCAGATTGATGATAGTGTGACAGGGACTAGAGTTTATACCAAGCAGTGATATTGTGATTCTCGTGATTCCAGTTGATGATTCTATTGATCCAAGCTGATTGGGAGCCCAACTTCCCCCATTTCCTGATTCTCTTAAGGAGCCATCTACTGAAAGAAGAAAAAAGAAACATATTGAAGATATCATGGAAACTTTCAAACAAGTGAAGATAAGCATTCCTTTGCTTGATGTGGTCAAGAAAATCCCTTCCTATGCCAAGTTCCCGAAAGAACTATGCACGTTTAAGAGGAAAACAATGGGGAGAATGCCAAAGAAAGTCAAGCTCATTGAGCAAGTGAGCTCAATTCTAGAGCACACCATGCCGAGAAAGAGGAAAGTCCTCGATGCTCCCATCATTTCATGTTACATTAAAGCACACCGCATAGACCAAGCCCTTCTAGACTTGGGTTAATGCCATACGATTTGTTTGCCGAGCTCCAAATGGGACCAGATCATTGAGCTTTGCAATTTCTCGACCGATCGATGAAAAAACCTAGAGGGTGTGTTGATGTTGTGCTAGTTAGAGTTGATGATGAGACTTCTACATTCTTCCCCACTAAAATCATTGTTCTAGATATGGAAAAAGATGTGAGAAGAGTACCTATTATCTTGGGGAGGCCCTTCTTGGCTACAACTGACGTAGTGATTCATGTGAGAACTGACACCATGTATGTAACATTCATGCACATGAAGATCTGGTAGGATTGTTATCTTGTTGAATGCCTTGAAGAGATTGTCGAGGAGTGCCTACCTGTGTGGATCTAGACTGCCACTCTAGGTAGAGGTTTAGAACACATTGTTGAGTTTATCAATGATGATGATGAAGAGGATGAAGAGAACGAGCTAGCCCTAGTGGATGCAAGTGAGGACTTCCCATCCATTTCTGAGTCATTGAAAAATTCTCTTGAAGAACCTCCAAATCTTGAACTCAAGTCACTCTCTGAAGGTTGAAGTATGCATTTCTAGGCTCTAATGACACCCTCCTGGTGATTATTTCTTCTACTCTCTCTCTGAAGTAAGAAGAGGCATTGATGAAAGTCCAAAGGAAGAACATTCGAGCCATGGGATGGTCCATTGCTGATTTGAGGGGTTTTGACCCATCCATTTGTGTGCATAAGATTTATCTATAGGATGATGATAGACTGACCCACCAAATGCAAAGGTGGTAGAACCCAATATTAAAGGAAGTTGTGACCCAAGAGGTCATGAAATTGTTTGCTGGAATTATTTATCTAATTTCTGATAGTACATGGGTGAGTCCCATCCAAGTTGTACCAAAGAAGGGTGGGATAACAGTGGTAGAGCTAATGGTGAGATGATGCCTGTTAGAGAATGGTCCAAATGGATGATGTGTGTATACTATATAAATCTCAATGAGATGATAAAGAAGGACCATTATCCTCTTACATTTCTAGATCAGATTCTAGAGAGGTTAGAAGGGCAAAGTTTTTATTGCTTTCTTGATGGATACTCTGAGTACTTCCAGATTGTTGTCCATCCTACATACCAAGAAAAGATGACATTCACTTGACCTAGTGGTACTTTTGCTTATCAGAGAATGTCATTCGGGTTGTACAATGACCCTTCAACATTTTGGAGATGCGTGACCTCCATCTTCGCTGACATGCTTGATTTGTCACTTGAAGTATTCATGGATGATTTCTCAGTTTTTGGTAAAACCTTTGATGAGTGTTTGTTCCACTTGGATGCTATTCTTGAGAGTTGCATCAAGGTTCTCCTCATGCTATCTTGGGAAAAAAGCCACTTCATGGTGCCCGAAGACATAGTTATGGATCATCGAGTTTCACAAGATGGTATTGAGATTGATAGGGCCAAGGTGGGCCTCATTTCTACTCTTACCATTCCTTCTACCGTAAGACATCCTATATTTCTTGGGACATGTAGGTTTCTATCATCATTTTATCAAGGATTTTAACAAAATCTCAAGACCTCTCTGTCATTTTTTGGAAAAAGATGTTGAATTTCACTTTGATGACAAGTGTGTTGAAGCCTTCAACTACTTGAAGCAAAAGATCATTTCTACTCCTATAATGCAACCCTCAGACTTCTCTTTTCCATTTGAGATCATGACTGATGCTTTGGATATGGAAGTGGGGGTTTGCTGGGCCAAAGAGTTGGCTATTTCTGCACGCCATCTATTATGCTAGCAAGATTCTAGAAGAAGCACAAAGGAACCGCACGACTACAAAAAAAGAGTTGCTTGCGGTTATCTTTGCTCTTGACAAGTTTCGATCATATCTTTTGCAAAACAAGGTAGTAATATACACGAACCATGCTGCATTAAAGTATGTCATGGCAAAGAAAGACTCAAATGCAAGATTGATCCAGTGGATTTTGTTGCATCAAGAATTTGATATTGAGATCATGGACAAGAAGGGAGTGAAAAATTCAACCTTCGAACATCTCTCCTGAATCAAAGCACCCTTTGATGATATAAGCCGAATTAAAGAAACAATGATGCATGGACAACTCTTCCTACTCTCATCCACTCAAAGGCCATGGTATAAACATATAGCTAACTTCTTAGATAGTGGAAAGATACCAAGCACATGGACACGGGAGGAAAGCAAAAGGTTGTTTGCTATGGTCAAAAATTGTGTTTGGGATGATCCTCACCTATACAAATATTGCTCCAACCAATTCCTTAGGAGATGTGTCCCGGAGATGGAGCAGCAATAAATTCTATATATGTACCATTCTAGAGTATGTGGAGGTCATTTTGGTGGGAAACGCACGACTGCCAAGCTTCTCCAAAGTGGATTTTATTGACCCTCCTTGTTTAAAGACTCTCATGAATTTTGCAAGTGTTGTTTGAAGTGCCAATGGGTAGGCACTATCTCAAAGAGGGACATGATGCCTCCATCACCCATTCTTGTGATGAAGGTATTTGATGTTTGGGGGATTGACATCATGGGTCCTTTTCCTCCTTCCTTCGGATATGTCTACATTTTGGTTGTCGTGGATTACATGTCAAAGTGGATTGAGGCTATTGCAACTAGAACCAATGATCACAAAGTGGTGTGTGACTTTGTAAAATCACATATCTTCGGTCTGTTTGGTGTGTCGAGAGCCATGACTAGTGATGGTGGAAGTCACTTCATCCATTGCACTTTTAAAGGGTTGCTCAAGAAACATGGAGTTAATCATCGTGTGGCTACTCCTTACCACCCCCAAATGAACGGTCAAGTTAAGTTAGCCAATTGGGAGATAAAGCTCATTCTAGAGAAGATAGTGAGACCGGACCGCAAGGATTGGTCATTACATCTCAATGAGGCTTTATGGGCTTATAGGACTGCATATAAAGCCCCGACTGGTACCACACCGTTCAAGCTTGTCTATGGGAAAAGCTACCATCTACCATTTGAAATGCAACATAAGGCATTATGGGCTTTAAAAGCCATGAACTTTGATGGAGTGAATGCAAGGATGAAGAGAAAGTTGCAGCTGAATGAATTAGAGGAGATGTGACATGAAGCTTATGAATTTTCCAAGTGTTACAAGGAGAGAACAAAGTTCCTACATGATAGCATGATCAAGAAAAAAGACTTTGAGCCCAAAAAATGGGTATGGTTATATAACTCAAGGATGAAGTTTTTTCTCAGAAAAGTCCTATCTAGATGGGAAGGGCCTTATCTAATAAAAAAGGTGTATCCATCTGGGGTTGTGTTGATTTGTGAGAAAGAAGGAGCAAAAGAATTTACTATGAATGGCCAAAGGCTGAAAGAAGTTGTGGAAGTAGGTATGGACAAAGCCAATCAAAGTTTTGATATCGTGGTGCTAGTAGAGGAACATCAACTTGATGAAGAGATGTTCATGAATGCATAGGAGAGAGATATTTACTTCAAAGATGCTTTAATGGTTCTGCAAGAATGGTTAAGGTCAAGAATCAATAAGCCCGGCTGAAGGCGTAAATTTTAGCTCTAGTGGGAGGCCACCCACCTAGGTTTGAGAACTTTTTCACCCAACCTTCACTTTTTGATACTTTTTCTTTCTTTTCCATTAAATACACACACTCTTGTTCTTGATAGTTTTTGTTTGAGTTTTAATGAGATGCAGATAATAGGTTGAAGAGAGAGATAGAGAGGGCAAGACTTGGTTGTTGAAGTTGAAATGTGGCAAAGAATCAAAAATTTTGCAAAGATATCAACATTTTTAAATTTGAGTTGACAAAGTACTGAATGAAGAACTACCATGGTTGTGGTGCCTCAAAATGGCCACGGTGATTTAATTACAAAATCTCGAGAAAGTTACAACAACATCACCAAATTTGTGAAGGATTGGACATGGCCGTGGAGCTCAAAATGGTCGTGGCCCATGCATAAAAATAAGGTCGTGGCCACCACCATGGCTGTGGCAACATGAAGGCAAGATGGTCGTGGACTCCACCACGGCCGTGGTGAATTAAGTGCAAAAATTCGAAGGAGTTATAGGGATGGAGGTGATTTTGTACATGAATGGCCACGACCATGGTGACCACCACAACCGAGGAAAGAGGAGCGCACCACGACCTTAGCAAGGGTCGATCTACACCCATCTCCAATCCACTGCGACCATGGCACCCCCCACGATCGTGTTGCCAAACCCCCACCACGATCGTGGCGGGACCCGACCCCGCCCATTTTATCACTTAAGCCCCACAAAACACCACGACCCTCTTCACTTCCAAACTCATTTGCTCGACCCCCAGAATGATTGTGGTGACGTGATCCGCCCCTACACTTCCGATCTTGCTTCTCCAGCCCAAATCCTCCATAAAATTGACCTCTAATCAATTTCTACACCTCCACCACCTCTCCATCTACTGTTTCCACCCCAAAACCTCCACCAATTGAGCCTCCATCTCCATTTTCATTCTCCACCTCACCTACATCTGCCACACACAAAACCTCACCAAAATCCACCAATTTTCACCCAAAACCTTCAACCAATCCATCCCCCACCATCCAAGCAACCATCTTAGCTGTTTCCACCCATCAATCGACCTCCATTTTGCCTCCTCCACAAAAATCCAAAAATCACAGCCATACCACCACCACCATTTCCACATAATGAAGGGAATTACCAAGGATGCGAAGAAGGGGGCTCAAAAGAGCCTTGAGGTGATCCCCAGAGGAAAGGCACGCACAAAAAAAAGCATCTTCCCAAGTCTCCATGCCTTCCCACACCCCATCACCATCAAACTCCATTTCCCAATCGATCCACCACTCGGTGTCTGTGAGTGCATCCCACACCCAGTCGTCAAAAAACCACCACATCATAGATGAAATGTATAGGGATGAGGAGGAATCATTAGAGGAAAACCTTGATGATATGATAAACAAGGTTGACCCAGAGGTCACAACCCAGCAAAAGTGGGGCAAGGGGGCTGCAACCCCATCTTCATCAAGGCTACCTCCACGGACCACGCCAGCATGCCACTCTACCTCCTCATGGGGAGGAGAGACCACAACAGTAGCCACAAGAAATGACAACAGATGATAGAAGAGGAGGATCACCCATGACGATACCCCGAGCAATGGGTACCGCTAAATCTTGACACGAGCTCGGGGTCAAGATCCTACCGGGTTGAGGAAGATGATGATGACACTGTTGAGGAGGAGATGGATTCTGAGCCAGAGGACACTTGGGCATACTTGGAGGCAGACATGCTAAAAGGGTTTTGCTAGGCTCATGAGGGAATGTCATATGGCAGAGGTCTGAGGAAGATGCATATCACACCTATTTACCCCAAGTGTTTGTCAAGGAGAGTTATCTCCACTAGATATGGGTGTGAAAAGGTAATTGTAGACATGGGAATCAAAGTAGAGGTGGAGAGGAACATGAAGTAAATCGGTTTGTGGAAGGTGCTTTGTACATCACATACTAGGAGTTAACTCAACAATTCTTTTCCACACTAGAGAAGATCAAGGTCAAAGGGGAGGAAGCCATAAAGTTTGCAATATTCAACAAAGTACACACATTGACTGCTGCTGAACTGAACTTTATCTTTGCAAAGGATACTAAAGAAGCCAACAAAATGAGAGATGGCTTAATTGAGAGAGAGGTTGACTTAGACTACAGCAAATTCTGGTACAGTTTGACAGGGACACCAGGATACACAACTAGCAAATCAAAGACAATGATGATCAACAACCCCTTGTTCAGATATATACAGAAGGTCCTTTCCAACACAATTATGGGGAGGTACGATAATCAAGGCAACATTTCACAAAAAGACCTCTTGGTTTTACATGGAATACATAAGGAGTTACACATTGACCTAGGGTCACTTTTATAGATCACATGAGGACAACCCCCTTTAAAAGCAAAACTCCATTTGTTATGGGAGGTATTGTGACCTCAATCTCTATAGCCCTAGGGTTTGATGTTACTAGTCTTAAAGAAGCCGAAAGAGCACAGTTTGTTGATTTGATGTATCTTGTTCGCTCTCATATGACCATGATAAAAAGCAAGAAGCTGATTCACAATGTGAAATACATGGAGTCAACAACCTTTGAGTTGCCTTATCATGCTAGCTTACTCCTCTCTCACGTAGGGCCAACCACCTTGTTTTAAAAAGAGGTTTGACGATGGGAGAAAGCCAACCCTTAGGAAAACTTCAACCCCGTTTCTGCATAAGAAGAAGAAATAGTAGAATCAAATGCACATCAGTAAGAAGAAGAGGGAGGAGAACAAAGAAGACATCCCTGAAGGGAAAGAAGGAGGGATGAGGCAACATCTTAGTTGTAGGAGCCTTCAGTGAATGCATATGATATATCAATCATACATGCACAACTTGAAGGCATCCAGAAGACAAATCAAGACATGCAACTCATCCAATAGTACATGTGGCAGGACCAACAACAAATGCATCAACATGTCAACCACTTGTACCATTACCACCATGCACAGGCACAACGAAACCCCAAATGGGGTGAAGACTTTTGGGGTGGTATTTTGGTATATCAGGAGACTATCCTCCCCCTAAGGACGCATATTGGGGCCATTATTACCAGTTCCCTCCAGCCCATCCACGACCTCCACCTCCTCAGCAACACCAGTCGAAACAAACTGATCAGTCATAGTAGGGAAAACTACCCTTTGATTCACAACACCAGACGTGATATTTACCCTACTATCCCTAAACTTGAGTTTCATACTGAGGACAACATGATTTAAAAGTTTGGGATGATAGGGCGGTATGCACCACCCTATTTTGATCTCTCATTTTGTTTGCACCTATCTCACTTGATTTTTGGAATTGCTTGTTTTCACTCTTGTTATTGTAGATCTCTTCTTTCAAGCATTCATGCATACATGTAGTTTAATTTCATACATTTTTGCATAATTCTTCAAAAAAATTGCTCTTTTTGCTCATTAATGTCATGCATTGCATTTCCATGTAGATTTTGATAATGTATGCGTTTTTTTAATTAGGATTTGTTGTTTTATTCTTTAAATTCCCTAAATGTATGTTTAGATGTGATTGATTGCAAATTGGCACCATTTTGGCCAAGTTTGCCCAGATGTTCTTGCCTAAAAGAATGTTTTAACTTAATCTCTAATTTTTGAACTGAAAATAGTGATCTTTGACAAATGCATGGCACATTTTTAGATTTTATTGTTATATGGTCTTAATTGTTGACTTTTTACATGTGCGTCACCTCTCTCAAGTTTGTGAATGTTTTGGTTGAATTGTGAATTGAACAAGCTATGAATGCTTAGAGCCTATAGAATCACATGAAATAAATATGAATCTCATGTTGTTCAAATCATGTGGTGTGATATCATTTGATGAAGTGTTGGATTAGTTTTCATGCAGGAAAGCTTATGTTGAGGACTGCACTAATGATCCCTCTTTGACCTGACTCTTCTTTCACCATCTTCATACCTCTCTGCCTCATGAAAGGATGCCTTAGAGAACATATTTAGCCTTGGCCACCTCCAAAAGTTTGGGGTGGCCATATCTGCATCCCTCTGCTTCACTCTATCCATCATATGCCCTACCTACACCAAGGGAAAAAGAAAAGAAAAGAAGAAAAGAGAAAAGTAAAAAGAAAATAAAAGATGATCCTTTTTAAGAGCATCTAAATAAAGAAAAGATGAGTGTGCAAAAATACTCCAATCTCTTATTGCCATCATTTCTTTTCATACCCATTGAGCTAGAAAAGATCAAATCTAGTTCACTTTACCCTTTCTACAGCCATGTGGGTCATTTGGTGTGGTTTGAGACATAAGATTGAATGCATGAAAGTGAAACAACACTCCTAGCCATTATTGATTAATGCCAACATGAAACAGTTTACCCAGAATTGCATGAAGGACATATGGAAATTTTGTGTATTCTATTATCTATATTTGAAGTTTGTATGCTCAATGCTCTTTTCATGATTGGTTTGTGAAAGTGGAGAGGAGGGAGGTGGAAAACATGCACTTAGTCACTTCTAAGATCATATAGTCAATAATATAATGTTGCAATGCATTTTATCATTCTTGTTTAATTGAAAGAAATTGAAGAGAGAGATTAAGTTGGGACATACTTGAGGACAAGTATGTTTTAAGTTTGGGATGGTGATGCAACCCTATTTTAGGGCTTCATCCTATGCCTTTTTGCATAATAATCACAACTAAACAATTTAGATTACAAGTTATGCAAGCTGGGGGTGAAGGACGAACGCCAATAACCCAGTGCTTTGGCATAGAGGATAAAGAGTCCCCGAGAGGGAATGGGAGTTCACCACTATTGATGTTGTGGTAAGTCTCCCCTTGACCAAGGAAGGTTAAGATACAATGTGGGTTATGGTAGATCGCCTTACCTAGATGACAAGACAAAGAAAGAGTATTGTCAAGGGACAGATCGGGTTGAACTACTTACAAGAGAGAGAGATGGTTCAACTACACCATGATGCGAGTTCAAGAGTTCTTGAGTAGGACCTAAACGTTCACTTCCATTAGGTGGAAGTAGATACATGAAGAACTCGATGTCAGTATAGTTTATCACCCCACACTAATGGACAGTATGATCCAGACTAGAGGGTCTGATGAGAGCATGTGTGCTCATTCAGGGTGATACATAGATACAGTTCTTAAGATGTGATTTTGACCACCATAGCCTTTATCGGGATGCAAGAAGTACTATAAGGAGGGTGTGTCAGTCACCACTTCATTAAGATGATGTTGGTGAAGGAGGCCTCGCAAAGGTCAGAAAAGAACCACAGTGGGTGCAGATGAAGTCGCTTGGATTGTGCAATGGCTGAGAGAGAGCCCAGAGGCGACATAAGTCGTGAGCTGATGCAAAGTAGACTGACATGCTGATCACTGTAGGAGAGTATGTGATGTGAAAATATGACCCCTCTAAGCTACAGCTGAGAAAGCTGAGTCCCCGATATATGGGTCCATTTGAGATGGATTGGTGGAGATGGTTGTGTTTAGCCTTTCTCCTCAGGATAACATGATGTGTAATTTGTTCCAAGAGTCCAATCTAGAGCACTATGTGAGGTACCCAAGCCATGTGCTGAGCCCTAAACCTATTCGGCTTTTGAGAAGATGAAATGTCCTGAGTCACCTATGAGGGTATGATATACCAAGGTAAGAAAGAACTCAGATGGAAGAATATGAGATGATGAAGGTTCTTGGGAAGCACCATGGAAAGGGTGAAGCCACATGAGAGCCCTGATGGACATAAGAAAGGCTTATCCTGATTTGTTTGTTTGATTGATGGAATTTTGAGGACAAAATTCTTATAAGAGGGGAAGGATGTTACAACCCCAATTTTTGGGTTCATTTGGTGCGAAATTTAATTTCTCATAATAAAGATAAATGAAAAAATATGATTGAATGCATGAATTTCATTTAAAATAGCCTTGTTGATTTATTTGTGGGCTTTATTGACTATTGGGCCCAATAACAAGGAAAAGACAAAAGAAAACTCCATTATTAATAAGAAATGGAGAAAAGAAAAATGTAGAAACCTCTAGAAGTCAGAGCAAAAAAAAGAAACCTCTAGAAGGTAATAGAGTGTAATCCAAAGGTGGATTTCGTGCCTCTTGGGTTCCTTGGGTCCCAAGGAGTCCAAAATTGCAAACATAAAGCAATAAGAAAAGAAAAGATCAATTAGATATTTCTTTATTAAGAAAGAAATTGAAAATAATGGATAAAAGATAAGTAAAAGGCTAAGGTATATCCCCAAGAAGGGATTTCGAGCCATTAAGGTTCCTTGAGGTTCAAGGAACTCTAAATAATAATTTATCAAGCAAAGGAAAGAGAAAATAGGTGAGAAATATAATTAATTGAGTAATATCTTGCACCTAAAGAAAAGGCACGTTTTCTTTTATATAATGAGCCCAAATTTGGCAGAGAGGTAGATAAATTCATTATTAAGTTTCCCTCAAAATTTGGGATAAAACGGAGTTGTGGATTAATATTTATGATTTTTCCAAATTATCCTACAATGGTAAGGATTTTCCTTAAAAAATATAGAAATCAAGCTTTTTCTTTTGTTCAGGCGTGAGTGATGAGGATCGTTGGATCCTGATCCAATGAAGGCTGCTTGTCTTCTAGTTCTAGACGAACTAGGAACAACATGTTGGCGGTAGTGGATCTTTCCACTTAATTTACTCACAAATCTTCACATCTACGGATTAGGAAAGTACATGGTTGAGTTTGGGAGAGGTTTCCTATCAAAACTGACTTAGGTTTTGATGGGTTTCCAGCTGTTTCTACAAAATGCCCAAATTCCGTTGAGCAAGGGTCTGACGGTGAGGCAGGGAGCAAACCCTAGCCACCCATGCCTATATATATAGCTATACTCGACTTCGGGCGTCCCTCACGAACCAGAACGACTGCTCTAAGAGCCATAGTACCCCGTCCCTCTCGCGATTGTTCCCTCTCCGGCGAGCCTCCGCCGTGGCACCGCCGCATGGTCTGCAGATAGAAGAGAGGAAGAAGATGAGAGGAGGATCATTTGATCGGGGTCCACGATAGACGTGCAAAGGACATCCACGGCTCAGGATCGAGCACGCCTTCAGCTCAGAGAGAGTGGATACGAGTGACCTCAGCCACAAGATCGGGTCAACCGCTGACCGTGACAATAATCTGATGTCCCTCAATTTTCCAGAAAGAAAGGTAATTAGCCTCTCTAACTAGAACATCCAGAAAATACCTTTTTCTTGCAAAAAGCGTAGTAATTAGTAGGAAGGTCAGATGAAGGAACTTAATACATGAAAATTGATCAGAAGAAAATGATGAATGCAATAAAAATATAATTGGAACATTATTCTGATTGCAATTCAAAAAGTATGAAAAGATGCTATCTTTAATGGTTTAATTAATGCAAAACCCAAATCTTTGGTGATTAATGTTTTGGGAAGAGTTAAATGGATGATTAAAGTTGGTATTAACCTACTAATAGTAAAAAGGAACATTAGGAACAAAAAGGATGAACTTTGCACGTAATTGGTTTAATTTAGAGTTTCATGTGCATGAATATACTTTAATGGGCCTTGAAACCCTAATATTGGTAAATGCGACTCTTAATGGCTTTAATTATTCAAAATCATGAACAAAGTTATGAGATGATGATTTTAAGCTATTTCGAGTATAGAAGCTCTTAATTGTGCATAAATATCCTTAATATGATAATTAGGGTTTTTCTAATGAATAAAGGTAGAATTAATGACAATTAGAATTCATATGTGAATTAGACTATAATGAACTATGAATTGTTGATAAATGAGCATAATGATCTTGTCATGGAATAAAAGGGATAAAAATGGTAGCTTTAATGTAAAAGAGGCTTAATGGACTTAATTGATGATTAATTGTGATGTTTCTGAAATTAAGGTTATATGTTGTTAAAAGGTAACCTTAATAACTTTCATGAAGGATAGATGAGAAATTAGGGTTTAAAAGAGTAAAATGAAGTAAAAACCCTAATTGCAAAGTAAACCCTAAAAGAGGTAGAAATCCTAAAAAGGAATAGAAACCCTAAGTAGCAAGATGGTTTGAATAGATTTTGATAACAAGGAATTGGATGTAATTTTAGGACTCTTGTACTTTCTTGATTGGATGTCTTGATTGATTGGACTATTCTATCTCAATTTAGCCTAACAGGTATGTGGTTACTTACTATTAATCACATTAGTTTTCCCGAAGGTTTCCTGGATGGTTAATCGCATTGATTTAAACTAAACAAGTTTGGATGTTCATAGTGCAATTATAAAGTCACTATGGTTATCACAATTATAAATACATGTGTATTCTCACAGCTACATGCCACCCTGATGGTAGATGCCATAAAGGTCAGCCCCAAGAGGGTAGACCAATGGGCACCATGAGAGGTGACCCTAGACACCAAGCTCGGGAATGAGAAGGTGGTCTATGTTGCATGACTATGGGGCACCATGAGAGGTGACCCCGAGGCACCAAGCTCGGGATTGAGAAGGTGGCCTTAAGTCAATGGCAAAAGAGAAACCCTAGAGGGGTATGCCATGGTTAGGGCAAAAGCGGTGGAGAATGACACATTGAAAATGTAAATTGGCTTGTTAAATAACTTAATTGTGATTATTAAATTTTTAGCCATATCTGTGAAATTTTGGTTGTTCCCACATACCAACATATTCCTATATGCTGACCGAAGTTTTGTTTTTCGGCGTTTTAGGTACAAAAATTGAAAGAACAAACAGTAAAGTGACACATTGTGGAAATAAGAAATAAAGTGCAAGGAGGATTAGATATAATGAATCCAGGCTATGGATAGAGTAGCTTACCAAAGTTTTAAAAAGGTATGCAAGGTTTTATTTTATACCAGTTTTCAGTTTAGTTGGTAAAATTTGATAATTGTTATTGATTATTTGTAGAACCTTTGATCCTGTTAATAGGGATAATGGCTCTGAACTCTTGGTCTCCCTTAATTGGGGGTTACTGGGAGGCGGGGTCATTACAAACCTTGTCTTAATCTTTTGAAAAGTAATTAAGACTTAAGGAGAGCTCAAGTTTCAAGTTTGAGCCTGATTGAAGATTGTTTATGCTTTATATGATAGTTTTGGTACAAATTGCAATTTACCCAAAATATGAGGTTAACATGCAAATTACCATCTCTAGAGTGTCCCTTCTATCTCTTAGAATAATCTAGAAGATATAGAAAGGAGGGAGTGACTTGTTTGAATCTTGGTTGATTGATAGCACTCGTGGTGGTGAAAGAACCAAAGAATGTTGAGTATCTTGAACCCTAGATAAGGTTGTGTCGAGTTATGAAGAGTATATGGGAGTGAATATCGGTTTAGAAACCATAGAGGAGGTCCCATATCAATTTAGTAACTTATTGGAAGTATTCATATTGGTCTAAGAACCTCAAGTAGGTGAAGCCTATCGGTTTAGATGTTCCTTGCAAAAGTTGTATCGGTTTGTACATAAAGTGATATTGGGTTGTGATATCTTGTCAAGCAAGATACCCAATGGCCGATATCTCATCCTTGAATTATCCACATGAGTTTTGCATGGTAAGATAATTATGTATGCATGGAGTCACCATGCATGGACACGTGTCACCTAAGTGCATATGGTGGTGACATTTGACATACACTCTCTCTCTTGAACATCAACTATATAAACCTCTCTTTTCACCAAATAGTGAAACCTTTTGACTCTCATATCATCCCTTCCTTGGTAAACGACCCTATGATATCAAGGATCAAGAGGAAGGTCGAGCATCTTGTCTAAGTTGATGCCATGACCATCTTCAACCTTGTAGAATTATGTATCTCGAATCATAATTATTTCCTTCTATTCTTCTTCACCAAGTTTCTAACTATGATACCTTCTTCTTGATGGAGGTGAAGCTATAACCAAGTCTTGGACTTTTGATAATTCATATTCAACCTTAAAATCATGAAGCTTTGGAGCTCGAAGCTCTTGTGGTGATCTTAAGGCAGATTATATAACTTGAACTCAACTTTATTGTTATTCACCTTCAATCATGCAATACTTGATGATTCCTTTTCAATTTCGACTTTCCTTGATTGAATAATTATCCTATGAAATCTAATGGATATATGGGGTTGTTGTCCATGAACTAGAGTGTTAGTGGATGAAGGGTTGGATCTTGAAGATTATGGAATCCCTCATGCACAAACTGATATTGGTTTGAGAGAACCCTAACCCGATACAAGGTTGTATGAAGGATAATTGATACACATGGAGTCCTAACTCCTTATTGGTTTTCTACATGCAAAGGACCATCATTCTTACAGTTTTCTAGCCTATCATCTAAGGCTAAGGATGAGGGCAAGCTAATATCTTGAAAGTGAATGAAGGTATGAAGTCAATAGGGCTAACCCAACATGCCTTAACCCTAGCAACCTGGCACACCTCTAGCCCGACATAAGTGTGATGGGCGACACACCTAGGATGACACACCATGTGAAGGTGTGGGCGACAGACCTAGGCTGACACACCATCTGAAGGTGTGGGAGACACACTCCTTGAAGTCATGGATGACACACCAAGTAGTGGTGAGGCCGATACCATGATAGTTGAGAGTATATAAGGGTGTTGATGATGACTAGCCTGATACTATCAAAACCCTAGAAGCCGATATCACTTGGTGATAGCTAGGGTGTCACAATAGATGGTGCTATGGCTGATACCCTAGAGTATGCTATGGCTGACACACTAGATGATAGTGAGGCTGATACCCTAGAGTATACTATGTCTGACACACAAAGTGATAGGGTGGCCAATACACAAAGTGATAGGGTGGCCGATACCCTAGAGTATATTATGGCCGACACACAAAGTGATAGGTTGGATAATACACAAAGTGATAGGGTGGTTGATACCCTAAAGTGAGGTCATTATGTTATGCTTAAGTGAGGAAAAAATATTTTGCTAAAGTGTGAAGAAGGTGATGCACCATGGTATGGTGAAGGTGATACACTAAGATATGATTCATGGTTGATATCACTTGAAGCACCTCAAGATCGATATCACCCTAAGCACCTCTAAACCGATATCACTTTGATGTGCCATGGATGACACAAGTGATAATGTCTAGGCTGACACAAGTGAGAGTGTCTAGGCCGACACAAGTAAGAGTGTCTAGGACAAAACAAGTAAGAGTGTCTAGGCCGACACAAGGGTTAGTGTGTAGGCTGATACACCTTGATGAGTGTAGGTCAATACATGATGAATATAATCAATTAATACACTAGCAAGTATTGATATGGATACACTTTAATAAGTGTAGGCTGATAAACCCTAAAAAGGGTCAAGCAAAAGCAATAAGTATGTTGAAGTCAATATCCTAGTAAGGATGAGAGAGAAACTTACACTACTCACATGAGAAAGGTAATACTTCATGTTGATAATCAATTGATGATAAATGATGAGAGTAATTAAGTATGCTTGAATACTTATAGAAATAATATAAGCTCTTATAATGTGAATCAGGGTTTGGTTGTTAAATATGAACTTGAAAACCCTAATTGGCTACAAGTGAAACCCTAACCCTAATTGTGAGAGGGTTTCAAATTGAATGATCCTCTTTATGGCATGGTGATGATATTTACTTTATATTTCTTTTACCATGAAATCCTAACCATACAGGTATTATGAGATGATGAACATAGCCAGGTATGAGCTATGATGTTTTAGTATGATACAGATTAAATAGGCCTTGTGAGACATGTGAAATACTTGTACAACAAGTATGATATATATATGGGTCTGATGACCTAGACATGATTGTCTCCTGGTAAGAGGTAACACTATTCAATGATGAACTGAGGGTTTGATACCCAAAACATGTGTTCATGTTAATGAAATGTTGAAGGGATGAGATTCCCAATAATGTGTTCAAAGGGATTGAGATCCCATGATGGGTGTAACAAGAAGTGTTCCAATTCATAAAAAAATTCTTGAAAAATGTATTACACCTTTGGTTGTAGCATTAATCTATAATTCAGGCTTGTAACTTGATTGATTCTAAAATATCATGTAATGCACTTAACTTATCAAGTGAAACTAAAAAAGTAGTTTGCCCTGACCATAGATCCATTTAGTGTCAGAACTTGCTAAATGGTGGAATGAGCAATTCTAGTGGGAAACTCAAAGAGCATATTTTTGAATATGCGGGGTGCAAGTTGAGGTGTCTCCTTATATCCTTAACTCACATGATTGGTTGTGGGACATACCCTAAACATTAGGATTGGCTTTGGTTAATACCCTAATAAGAGTGTGGTTGTAGGTCGTGAGTCAATACACAATTAGGATTGGTTATAGACCATACCCTGATACAATCAAGATTGACTATGGGTCATACCCTGATGAGGGAACAACTACATGATGTATCTCTTTAGAGATGCACCTATATACCAAGGCTAGCTAATTGTAGTTTGACTCATAATGTCACTACCAACAATCTCGTACTGACTCAAAGAGGTTGTGGAGTCCAGCTCTTCCGTAGACCTTGTATGGCACTGATGCTACCTAATTTAGGATTGTTGGAGCATGAGCGGTATACCTCATCTCCTCAGGCCATAAGATTGATTGATGAAAGAAGTAATCAGCTGTATAGTGTATTCGCTTAAGGATGAAATACAAAAATATTGAATGAGGTTGCAATTACTTTTGTATTTCATAGTTGATAAATGTTATACATGTTCTTCATATGTCTTTTAAAAGTGATTAGATGATCTATTGCTTAGCCATAAATATCTAAACTAATTGAATGATGAGATTGCTCTATTCTACATATAACAAGTAGTTATATTTGTTTAATTCAATAAAGTTGTCTTCTTCTCTCTTTCATGAAGATTTATCTATGATTATAATATTGTTGGCGGAGAGTTATATTTCCCGCTGGGACTTTTGTCTCACCCTGTGGGTTCTACAACTTTTTAGGTGGATGTGCACAGGGAGGTAGAGATCGTTTAGCAGAGAGAGGGCAACAATAGTAAGGACATGAGTAACAACTCAGGTTGAGTGTGTTGTTATGTGTATTGTAGAAATTGAATCTTATGTGTCATCCATGTACTCTCATGTCCTTAGGAGATAGTGCATAAACAATTTTATAACCGATCTGAGATTTTTTCTAGAACTCCTCGATAATTAATGTTGCTTTTGTATATGTTTGGGTAAAGCAAGTGATATCTCATATCCTTGTGATGTGATGGAATGATATAGGCATGAAGTGAACCATGATGTATATATGGCTTTGGTTCTTTCTGTAAAGAGTTTCTAGTAGGGGATCTCTTGGTAAAAAGGTTTTAATTTTTAGTGATTCTTGGTAATCCACTGTTAATGGTTGTTTTCACGTAGTTTTGTGCGATGTCGATGTCGGTTTGATAGCGTTCCTCACATAAAAACATTGAACATCTAATAAGGATAGCCAAATGAAATCATACTACCTATATTTGATCATGTACTATGTTCTCCTCGTTCCCCTCTCCCTCTTTCACCACTACCTCCTCTCTACCTTCAAAGATCTTGGCTAGATCAGCAAGTCTTTGTCTCTTTCTGTGTGGATCAGTTACCAGTTTTGGCTTTCCACTCCTTTTCATCTTTGTACCACTTCCTTTTATGATTTTTTTTATTGTAGACCAATGCTATTTTCCCCTACCACCGCTCTTGTGAGGTTGAATCACCTCCTCCTCCATCACTATATCTGACTGAGTTGTACCATCTTGTTTTTGTAATATTTCTTCATTGTCTACCTTGACCACCTCAATAACCTCGTCTACCTCTAGTTTTTCAATAGTATGATCCTTCTCTATCTTTTCTCTCGGTTTTTTTCCTGTGAACCATTACCTGAATCAACCTAGTATGTCTTATATCTCAGGATAATGCTCAGATTCTCCTCAATACCTCCACTTCTCATTTTTTCTTTCTTTTTCTAAACTTTTTGGCTTCTTGCTCCTTCCTGATTGGATTTTCTAGAGATTTTTAATTCTTTTTCTTATTCCCCTGTGTCATCCTCATTCTTTGAATGCAAAAAAAGATTTGAGGAATTGTTGTTGCCTTTTTTTATTGTGAACTTGATTTATCTATTTCCTTTCATTCCCATTTCTTCTTCTTCTTTTCATGTAATGCACTCATTAGTGTTTCCTTTGGTTCCATGTTTCTACTCCTTGGCTCCTTCATTTTGTCTATTGATTTGTTTTTCTATCCATCTTGGTGTCCCAGTACTCCTTGAACCCATGTCATACTTTCACACACACTGCATGGCTAACTGGGCATAGTTCATAGTCTACCAAATACTACTATCCATTGATCTAAATAGATGGAATCAATTCCTTCACGGTATTAATCTCAATAGCATGTCTTGCAAATTTACTTCTGTTGTGGCTAATGGTGTGTTCATCCACTATCTTGAGATTGCCCAGGGTGAGGCCAATATAATCAAACATAGTTGAGACATAGAGATGTTAAGGTAAGTTAAGAATGTGAACCCATGTAACAACATACTTTGGCAGCTCCTCTTTAGGAGTAAAGGATGGATACCAGTCCCAGACTACTAACCCATTCCCAAATAGTTTCCACAGTCCTCCATACATGGTTGTCTCGTAATCCTTTCTGCATGACAGTTGCACCACAAAGTGTCCCATGTCTAGCTCAAACATGTTAAATCATCTAGTCATCTTCCATAGTAATTTCAATCGGACCTTGAGCATCATGTACCCCGTGTCCCTTCCAATTAGTCTAATAATCACAAAATATTTCCAACATCTTGTGAGATCCTCCACGTCTGGATCAATGGTAATAATGGGTCTACCTTCCACTACTTCAAAGGAAACGTCCTTCACTTCTAGGTTTGCCTCGAAGAGCTTGTCCAGAAAGATGGTCTCATGACCTTGTGAATCATTGGATTTCACACTATTGTCATAGATGCCATCTATATGTATTCCTAGGGGTAGGTTTCCTCCCAAGTTCTTTTCATTAGAGTTTAGGGCTTCTTTTCCTTCAGAACCACCTTCACATGATGTAGGACCCACAGTCATCTTTGACTTATTAGTCTCCATCCTCGCATCCTCTACGCCTTCTTTGTAATGGTCTATTTGTTCAGCCTTATTCCCATTGGTTGTTCTTCTCATCCTTACGTAATGGAAAATAACTCATGTATGTAGAAGTTCCATACCAATCCCTACAACACCACTTCCCCCTCTATTCTCTCCTCTTGATCCCAGAGGATCTCAATCTCTCAAGCCACAACCATTGCTCGAGTATAGGATTTTCCTTCAGCCAGACCTCCTCGTTGGAACCCTAGTGCGCCGTCATTGCTCCGCCCGCCTTGCTTCCCCATCTCTTTCTCTGATGTTAACAAGATAAGAGACTTCTTAGTAGATTTTTAGTGAAATGTGGTTACTTAACAAGATAAGGGACTTCTCACTGGATTTTATAAGTTAGAAGAAAATGTGCGATTAAGTGGGATATTAGTAATAGATTTTGTTTCTCTTTGACCTATTTCACTTGGATAAAAGATTCTCACATATATAGACATATGTGTACTAGTAACACACCTAGATAGACACTTGTATCATGTATCTTGAATCCATAATTGACCTGCGAGCTAGATTTCTTTAAACTTTAAGATTACATCTTAATTCTTGTTACAATCATATGGTAGATATGGGTGACTGACTCATTGTGCTAGTATATATGAAGTGAAGATGAATGATAGATGGTATACGATAGAGTAACCTTAGTGTTATAATTTTTTCAACATATATCATTTTGGCATTTTGTATGCTCCACATGAAGGAAATTTATTGCATTCCACAAGATCCTAAAAATCTAAGTTAGTGGATGTGGGAAAATGTAAGTCAATTAAGTGGAAGAATTTATAAATAGAAGTTCTATAGATATTTCCTATTAAAATCACATTGATATGAAAAACTACAAGCCAAACAACTACTTTCTATATCAACAAGTGCAAATCAGAATCCAAGGAGTAACATTTGTCTTATGTTAATAACGACCCAGCCACTCACTTGATACTAGCCCATGCGTTCTAGCTGATGAGCACAAAAATAGACACAAGACATTACAACTGCTAGGCTACTAATCCAGTAGAGAGCTTATGCCTTCTCCAAGTACATGGGAGTCTTAAGATATTTGTAGGCCTTCATTGGAGAGTTGTACTTAGACTTCATATGGTTGGGAGACCCTTATGCTTCTTTGGTTGTACAATTTGAATATTCAAGTTACTCATCAATCTAAACTTCTATTTCTCATGTACCCAAGCATATCTCTTATACTTTCTCTAGTTTTTTAAAGAAAAATTTATAAACATTTTGGTGATTATTAATCTACAAGTAAACAATGGGTTGCTTCTATTTGATATTAAACATCACAAATAGAGTTCTCCTTGCAAAAATTGGGAGCTTCATTTTGTTCTCCCAATAAAAGAGATTGGGTCACATGATATGCTATTGATGTTGGTTGTTTGACATGTGTTATTTATAGTTGAATTGTGTTGTTCGACAAATAGAATTGATTTCTATCGTCTTCAACTATGTACATGGGTATAGAGCCCTTTTTTTTATTTTATATGCACATTTTGGATTGACTTAATGTAAATAAATGTAATGAGATGCCTAACTTTATAGATTGGGTCTTGTTTTTTATAAATGATATTTTTTCTTATATGTACTACAATGTCTCTTAACACCCCCTAAGAATCATGTGTTTTTATCGTATTCTAATTGCTTGTACAGTTTTCAAGATAATGAATTGTATTTTATACAATCTAACTCATACATGATTTACATGAGAAATTAATGTATTTATATAAATTAATGACTCATTATAAGACTGATGAGGTGTTTATTTCCTAGGTATCACTCCTTTTTTTTTCAATATGAACAACAGATGTATTCAACACATCAAAATAAAAGATTTTTTCAACTCAGATAAAATGTTTAGGTGATTGAGGAAAAGGATTGAATGACAAGTAGACTCTGTTGTGTGTGGAAACACTGCATATGCCTACCTAAGAGTGTAGTAGTTGGAATTCCACATACATCATATGGAATTGGCATCCCTAAATTGGGAGATGTGACTAGACCTTATGTAACAACTCATATATAAGTTTATTTCAAGGTGTCGAGTAGGGATAGTGGCTACTAGACTAGGCCGTTTAGAGGATTGTAGTTTGGATTTGTAAATTTTAGGTGGCACAAATAGGAGCTCCTCCAATGAGTCACATAATGTTGTATCTGGAATGTGCTAAGTTGTAGAGGGACAACCTCATTCTTGCAATTTCTTTGATTCCATAAAGGAACCAAAAATGTTGATGACATTGGACTATATGTAGAGGTACACATGCATGATCTCTCTCTGTCTCACTCACTCAATCTTTCTCGCTCTCTTCTTTTCCATCTAAATTTCAACACAATAGGACAACTAATATATGGATCAACATGTCTTGTCTCCTTAGACTCATATATAGACTTTATTGGGATTTGAGTGAAGATGAGCAAATTGTGTTTAGACTAAAGAAAATAAGAGGAAAAAAATCTAGATATAAATTGATAGGAAGTTCAATATCATCTTGTTAAGCTCATAGGGGTTGTTTAGAGTGATAGTGGTCTTTAGATTTATGCACCATCCTAATAGATCCAAAGTTTCTCTATACGTGCTTCGAATGTGATATTGTGTAGTTTTGTCCTTGGACTACCAACATGAATGGATCACTTTATTGTGTATGCGTCAGCATTGTTAGTTTGATGAAGATTCTAGTCATCCTTCATCATTGTTTGCATTTATGGTCAGTGTTCTCTATCCTATAGGCAACCATAGGAAAAGTGAGTTTGTCCCTTCCCATTAGTCTAAAAATCCACATCACATCCTTGAGAGGCCTCTATCATTTACAATTTTTCCTTTCCAGAACATTACTTGTAATGTTTGTGTAGGTTTAGTAGGAAATTTGTTATAGATAAACATGCATGTGAATAGCCATATATATATATATATTGCCTATTATTATTATTGTCATTTAATACCATGTTGTCTATTACAAATTTTGTGCTTTATCTCTATTCCAACGATGCTTTTTCTTCTCTTTGGTTTGTCCTATATTAGAGACCCTTTTAAGCATTTCTCATGTAAATGCATTTTTGGTGTTACAAAAATGACCTACTTTCTTATTATATCTATAAATAATCACTAATTTAAAAGCTTATATACATATAAAAGACATTAGGTAAATGCATATCATCGTGATTAGAGAGATAGTTTTTTTATTGTTATACAAAGGTATCCTGCATCATGAAAAAGTACTTTGTTGAGTTGGTGCTCATCACTTAACAACTTATCAATGCTAAGAATACATTGGATTTTGTCAATGTGGATGTAGTGCAGCTAACGATGGGCATGTGGACGATCTATAAGGATGTGATGACTAGATTATAGTAATCACATGACTTTGAAACCATTACATATCTTTGCAACAACAAGTGGCTTTGCATCAACAAGTTCTCAAAGTGAATGCCTCAATGAGACTACAATAAGGCAGCAGAAACTAGTAAGTTCTAAACAAAGGGCATCTAGACATCCTCAATCTTGTTTTCTTCCTTCCTTCTAGGTTCTTTGGGTGTGATTCTTTAGGTCATGTCCATGATTTCTCAGAGAGAATGAAATTAGACATGGACCCCAGGAAGGGAAGCACATGTCAGTCAAATGACCATAAAATTTATATTGGGAAATTTAAAAAATATGCTTCTAGATACATGGATTTTTATGACAAAATGCAAGGAATAAATAATATAGGCAGTGTAAAATGAAAATAAAATTTTAAATGTTAATTGGATTCAACATCAAGTTCTAAGAGTAGTAATTCAAATTTTTAAATATATAGCACATGTCGATGTCTAGTTGTTGGGGAAGTCATATATTCTCTCCATGAATAATGATAACATACAAACTATTTTTCTCAATATATTGAGGGACCTCATGTCCTTCTCTCTATGCAAAGTTGTGGAGGCTTTATTCCACTAAAACAATAGGCACTAGACTTCCCTTTTTGACATTAGAACAATGTGCTACTATTTTGAATAATAGTTGGTGGCCTTTCAAAAAGGAAGGCTAAAGCTTTGTAAAATTATTTGGCCAACCAACCTATCTACTATGCATATTTCAATGGACAAATGAATTTTTAAAAATAATCAAAAATTTATACCTCAATCTCAATGCAAGAATGTCCACTATGCATTTATTGAGTTTCCCTATTCGTTCGTGATAAATCAACAATGTAGAGAGAATGGATTACTATTGGCTTAGAGTCATTCATTTTTGTCAATATATCATTTGTATCATTAGTGACAAATTTCCTCAATTAGGGTGTCAATATTATTCTATGATGATATCATACGTGTACCTAAATTCAATGATACATATTTATATTATAAAATACAGTAAATATTTACTAGGGAGTGGTTTCCATATTTTCAGGGGACGCAATAGTAACATAGTTGGAATCACAAAATTCAATATCTCTAAATTATTCATTGACATCATTATTGGATTAATAATTCCTTAGTACACATCATACATAAGAGAAATAATTCCTAGTCCAACTATCAAAAGTATGGTCTAAATCCATAAGTTATACAAATTTAGGGATTATCTTTTTCATATGCTTCAATGACAGAATGCATCAAATTTGGTTCCTCTAAAGGAAACCAAGATACCATCAGCCTCCAGGGATCATGCATGAGGCAACCGCAACCATCCACTTAGGTCACATCATCCTCAACTTCTCATGTTTTCTCCTAGACCGGAGTCTAAATTTCCAACCTTCTAGCTCGGGCCCTACTCTCTCTCTCTCTAGAGCTTAACCCTACAACAACCTTACTACTGGAGGTCCTCTCTCAAAGGTGGATCAAGCTCACAAGCGTACACCTATATGAGAGAAACCTATGTTCACCCAAGATTATCCAAAACTCTTCATGCTTATCTCATAAGCTATCCAACATACTTGCCCGGCCAGGGTTTTAGCCTACTGTCAGCCCTACTGACGTACTTTGGATGCAACTTTGCCATGCTCATAAGCTCATAAGGTTTCTATATGGTTATCACTAACCTCATCAATGAAGGAGTTATCCTTCAACCTAACATGCACGACGCTTCCCAGGGTTGGGTCGCCAAAGGTACTAGGTCATCCAACCTCACTTGGCTCATATCGTCATGGGTATCCAAACTAAAATCAGGTCCACCCACACACATGGTCTACTATTACATCTAGCTCATCATGTCATCTCTCTCTCTAACCTTCACTTAGGGTTAGGGTTAGCATCATCCTCAGAGGATGTGCCAGGTCTCTACTTATAATGGAGGCCTCTACCTCCAAGACTAACTCTCTCTACTTATCCTCCTGATAAGAAGGTCTAGCCTCAGGTCTCTCCTGAGGGCATGACAACATATGTCATACGTCCTAAGCATGCAACTATTCTTTAGTTTATGCTTAAACTATTAAGATTATGTCCATGACATCTTATTTACATGCTTTTCATTAATTTGGTGGAGGATTCCTTAAACCTTATAAACTTTACCCATACCTCAAGAGGGTGAGGAAGAGAGAGAAAACCCTAAACCTTATTATCTTAATAGAATTAGGGTTGAGAAGGGATGAAAATAGATGAGAGAGTCCTAAAGGTATCTTATTTCAAGTCAAAACCTCAGACATTGGCCAAGCAGTCACACTGCATCCGAGAGTCTACGTATTCTGACTAGCGGTGCAGAGGAAAATCTTGCCATCCCCCGAACCGTTATCCTTTTCTAGACACCTCAGTCTTTGGAAAATCCTCTAATAACTCCCTTGGGTTCTACAGAGTTTGTAAAATTTAATAATTACTAAAGATTAGATGAGGAACAAGTGCTTTGATACCAAATGTAATGACCTCACCTCCCAGAGCCATTATCCCAATTAACAGAATCAAAGGGTCGACAAATAATCAGTAATAATTATAAAATTCTACCAAAGTATACTGAAAGCTGGTATAAAATAAAACTTTGCATACCTTTTAAAAAAAACTTTGGATATCTACTTCTATCTACAACTTGAATCTATTCTATCTAATCCTCCTCACACTTTATTTCTTATTTTCACAATGTGTCATGTTATTGTTTG
Source organism: Alisma plantago-aquatica (assembly GCA_963693085.1). Lineage (NCBI taxonomy): Eukaryota > Viridiplantae > Streptophyta > Magnoliopsida > Alismatales > Alismataceae > Alisma > Alisma plantago-aquatica. Next base: position 6,699,700 of record OY856414.1, read on the forward strand.
TTCTTTTCAGGGTTGTACCTAAAACGCTGACAAACAAAATGTCGGTCAACATAAATGAATATGTCGGTATGTGGAGACAACCAAAATTTCACAAATATGGCTAATAATCTAAATATCACAATCAAGTTCATTAACAAGCCGATTTACGCTTTCAATGTGACATTCTCCACCGCTTTTGCCCTAACCCTGGAATATCCTCTTTAGGGTTTCTCTTTTGCCATTGACTTAAGGCCACGTACTCAATCCCGAGCTTGGTGCCTGGGGTCACCTCTTCTGGTGCCCATTAGTCATGCAACAAAGACCACTTTCTCAATTCCAAGCTTGGTGTCTGGGGTCACCACTCATGGTACCCATGGGTCTTCCCTCCTGGGCTTGACCTTTTTGCATCATCCATCAGGGTGGCATGTAGGTGCAAGAATACACACTTATATCATAATTTTGATAATCATAGTGACATTATGATTTGTAAGTATGAAAATCCAAACTGATAGGTTGCATTCAATGCGATCAATCATCTGGAAAACCATTAGTAAACTAAGGTGATTAACCATAATAAACACATACCTGATCCAGAGCAACTTGATGTCCAAGCAAGAATGATAAAAACAATCAAACAAGCAATCAACAATATCCTGAAATTAATGCAATACATCCAAGTTTTATAGTTTATCCAAAACATTCTCAAGATAGACTTGGATTCCATCTTAGGCTTTCTAGGCCACTTTAGGGTTTTATTAAGGTTTTAGCCTCCATTATGCATTTATCACTTTTAATGCTATTTTTAGTTCACAAACCCTAGTTTCATCATCATAAGCCCAATTAAAGTCTATTATTTCTCTTTTATTCTAAAATCATCATTTTTATCCTCTTAAGTCAAGCCAAGATCATTAAGCCTAATTATCATCTTGGATTTCCTTCAAATTGATAACTCATATTTCATTATAGTTCAATTCACATATGAACTCCATTTATCACATTAATATCACATTAATCCACTAGAAAACCCTAATTACTAAATTAAGGGTATTTATCCACAATTAGGAACTTTTATACTCCAAATAGCTTAGAACCATCAAATCTCAGCTTTATACATGAATTTGACCAATTAAAGCCATTAAGAAACATAATTACTAACATTAGGGTTTCAAGGCCCATTAACGCTTATTTATGTACATGAAACCCTAAATTAATCAAATTACGCATAAAATTCATCCTTTTAGATCTAATGCATCTTTTTATAATCAACAGGTTAATATCAACTTTAGTCATCCATATAACCCTTCTCGATACATTAATCATCTTAAATTAGGGTTTCTTAATCATTAATGCATTAAAGTTGAAAACTTCCACTACTTATCGAATTGCAAGAGGAATCAAGCTTCAATTACACACAAGTTTCACATACTTGAACCAAAGGCAGGCTGACACGTCAGCCTTTCCATGCAACACGTAGCCACATCTGAATTATAATAGAGTTACTCTTTTGCCCTCACTTAAGCGGCCGACTCTTCATACCCGGGAGGGGTATAACCGTCCAATGACACCCCAGTCATCTTCCTCCTCGCGATCCCTACGTTGCCTTCGACTGCAGCCGATCGTGGGGTCATCTCCCACCTCCCCAAGGTCTAGAGCTCACCAGAATCCATCGCCATGCCTCCGCCACTCTCTGTTGCGCCCAGTAAGGCCTCAAAGCATGGCCAAGATGACCAGTTTCAAGAGTGTCATGCCCGAGATCGTAGCGAGTTTGCAGACCTCCTGCAGGCACTACGTGAAGATTAGAGCAAGGAGATGACAAACAAGCTCTCTTAGGTTGTTGGGGAAGCATCATGACTCCATCGTAACCCCTTCACTGCTCCTTGTTGCTCTAGGGATTGCATGACTCCCTTTGGCTATGGTTTGAGCGGATACGAGGTGAAGAAGGGTGTGGGATGCTTGAGATTCTCTTGGACCCGAGGTTAACAGTCCAATCCTTATATAGGGGAGGGTAGTAAAGCCTTAGGATACCCATCCACAAGATCCAAGCCCCTTTCCAAAAAGGAAACCAAGTTCCTTCATTAAGAAGAAATTTTCTCTCTCTTAAATATCTCTTTGATATTCTTTATTCTTTAGATATTAGGAATTCAAAAATTACCTCTTTTATTCTCTTTGTACTTGGCTTTTAATCCATTGGCCACGAAATTATACTTCCTCATAGAAGAAAGTACCTCTTTTTTATAATACCACAAATTCATTATTTATGTATCACATTATCCTCTTATTTTGTATTGTTTTTGCATTTTCTCTTTCTTCTTATTCATTGGTACTCCTTGGATCCCAAGAAATCCAAAGATTTTGAAATTCCTTTTTAAGGATACTTATCATCCTTATAGATGCATCTACATTCTTCATTTTTCATTATCTTACTTATTTCTTTATTAAGATATTTCTTTTCAAGGATTTCTCTTTATCCTTCATTTCCTTTTTCCTCTTTTCATATTTCTTTTATTAGAAATCACATAGAAACGAAATTTATTTAATTGTGGCCATTAATTCCACTTTCTAGAGATTTCTATCTATTTCTCATAATTAAATTGCTTAATATCCATTATCTTGTATCTTTTCCTTTTATTTGGATTTTTCTTCTTTTCTTCTCTTTTATATCCATTATTGGATTAATATAATAATAGAAATTACGAAATTCCTATCAAAAGGGAGATTTGCAAAGAAATCCATCTTTTGAAGCAAAGCAAACAACCTTTTTAATTAAGTCCATATTCACAAAATCTTTACAATTCAAATTATGAAAACATATGCAAAATTGAGGTTGTAACATCCTTCCCCTCTTATAGAAATTTTTCCCTCAAAATTCCCTCAAACATACAAACAAACAGGATAAGACTTTCTCATGTCCATCATGGATCCCATGTGGTTTTACCCTCTCCATGGTGCCTCTCAAGAACCTTCATCATCTCATATTCTTGCATCTGAGTTCTTTCTCACCTTGGTACCTTGTACCCTCATAGGTGACTCAGGACATTTCAGCTTCACTCAAAGCTAACTAGGAATCATGGCTCACCACATGGCTTGGGCACCTCACATAGCGCTCTAGATCGGACTCGTGGAACACATCACGTTATCCTGAGGGGTAAGACTGAACATAACCATCTCTACCAATCCATCTCAAAAGGACCCATATATCAGGGACTCATCTTTCTCAGCTGTAGCTTAGAGGGGTCAGATTTTCACATCGCATACTCTCCCACAGTAAACTGCATGTCAGTCTACTTTGCATCAGCTCACAACTCATGTCACCCCTAGGCTTCCTCAGCCATCGCATGATCAAAGCGAATTCATCTGCACACACTGTGATCCTTTTCTGACCTTTGCGAGGTCCCTTCACCAACACTATCTTAATGAAGTGGTGACTGACACAACCTCCCTTACAGAGCTTCTTTACATCCCGATACCGACTATGGTGGTTATCATCACATCTCTCATAGGGAAAGAACTACCCCCCATGTATCACCCTGAATGAGCACACATGCTCTCATCAGAACCTCTTGTCTATATCATACTAACCATTAGTTAGGGGTGATAGGCTATACTAGCATCGAGTTTTTTATATACCTTCTTCCACCACATGGAAGTGAATCTTTAGGTTACACTCAATAACTTTTGAACTCGCATCATGGTGTAGTTGAACCATCTCTCTCTCTCTTGCATGTAGTTTAACCGGAGCTGATCACCATAGACATTGTGATGAGTCTCCCTGGGACTGAGAGAGGTCATGATGCAATATGGGTTATGGTAGATCACCATACCGAGTCATCACATTTCCTTGCTTGAGAGAGCATTACCAATACGACAGATCTAGTTGAGCTATATATATTGAGAGATAGTTTGGACTACACAGTGATATGAGTCAGAAATTTCTTAAGCATGGCCCTAAGTTTGCTTACATGTTGTGGAAGTAGGTACATGAAGGACGTGATACTAAATTGAAGATTAGTACAACATATCACTTTTGATAGACGGATAATCAAGAGAGTATGATCCAGACTTTCGAAGGTCTGATGAGAGCATATGTTCTTGTTTGGGGTGGATCGCGAGAGTAGTACCTGCCTGTAGCTGAGTTTGTTTGTTATGATAACTACCACGACCAGTATCGGGATGTATGAAGCACTTTATGGGAGGATGTGTCCGTCACCACTTCACTAGGATGATGACAGTGAGAGGACCTTGTAGAGGTCAGAGAAACCATAGTTGTATGCTGATAAAGTTTCTTTGATCAGGAAATGGCTGAGAAAGCCCAGGATCGATAAGAGTCGCGTGTTGATGCGAAGCGGACTGACTTACACTTCACTGTGGGTGAATATATGTTTTGAAAATCTTACTGCTCTAGGCTAACTCTAAGAATAGAGGAAAGTTGATTCCCCGATACATGGGTACGTTTGAGATTTTGGTTAGGATTGATGAAGTTACTTTTGTTTAGCCTTACCCCTCAGGATAATATGATGTATGATGTGTTCCATGTGTCTGATCTAGAGCACATGTGATGTATATGATCCATGTGATGAGCATTGAACCAATTGAACTCCAAGGGAGGCTATCTTACCTTGATTCACCTATGAGGGTAGGAGATACCGAGGAGAGAGAGCTCAGGAGTAAAGAATAGAAGATGATAAATGTTCTTTGGAAGCACCATGGAGAGGATGAAGCCACCTGGGAGCTGATGATGGACATGGAAAAGTCTTATCCTGAATTGTTTGTATGTTTGGTGGAATTTTGAGGGCAAAACTCTTATAAGAGGGGAAGGATGTTACAACCCCAATTTTTGGTCTTATATGGTTTGAAATGCAATTTCTCCAATAAAATGTATGATTATGAAATTGTATGATTTATGTGAATGAATGGATTTCTTTGATAATATTTCCTGTAAATGTATGATTTCGTGGATCCTAATGAGTTAGTGAGTCCAATATGATAAAAAGGAAAGAAAAGTTGAATGAAAACATATAATGCTAAAAAGGAAAAGAAATTAAGATAATGATGAGAAATATGTGGAATTCTCTGGAAAGTTGTATGATTGATCATCATGGATTAGATTTCGAATCCACATGGTTTCTAATGGTAAAAGCAATCCAAATAGAGGATACAAAAGAGTAAGAGAGAGAAAATATGAATAAAATATTCCTTATTAAGAGATAACTTGTATATGAAGAAAATTCTCTTTTACTTTCAAATTTCGATCCCAAACTTGGCACACAAGTAGTTTAAGTCATTATGGACTTTCCTTTAAAATTTGGGATCAAACGGATAAGCAGTTTAGGAGATATGTTTTTTGTAAGATTTCCTCAAGTGGAAAGGAAAAGGTAAAATACATTAAATGTCATATTTTATATTCAAATTGGAATTTAGGGCCCAGCCCGTTGATGTGTCATGCTCTTTGGTAGTTGTTTGATTGGATATTAATGGTGCTCAGATCATCTTGTACCTCCAACCTTTTATGGACATGGGGGGTTGTACAGGCCTTCCGATCTCTCTATCTCTTTGTTCTTTTCACTATAGATTTTGGAAAGACTCCCATTAAAACTGGGAGATTACAATCAAGCCAACCACCGTGAGGTTCCCCTGGTTTTGGGTGGGTTTAGGATTTTTCCCAAATAACATATGGAAACCACCATGTTGTTAGACAACACCTATCTAAGCATAATGCTTCCTTAGGATCTCCCTCGAGATAAGATGAACTCATCCTATGATCCCAAGGCCTTCTATATCCACCTATAATACTCCTATTATTCATGTTGGTCCCTTATGCACCACCCACATAGGCCACTTCACCGACCATCGACCCTACCTACTTCAACCTCAGTGAGATCCTCTGTGAGTTCGTGTGGAGCTGGCAGAGGTGTTGGACCCTGCGCTTGGTTTTCGGAGACCCTACACCTAAGATTCAACACCATAGTTGACCGCTCGGAGGCGTACACGAAGAAAACGGGGCTTCGTGTGAGGTAGGAGATGAAGGAGCGGGAAAATTCTATGTTACCCCGAGAACAACACAGTGACGTAAGGGTAAATCTTGTCCTTTTCATCCACTTATATTGCCTAAGCCACAGGGGCGCAGGGGGTCAAGATGGCATAAGCTTATTCACGGAGCCGAGCTTACATGCCAATGAGGTAAAGGCTGGTTTTTATGATGTGGCCTCTTTTGTTTGTCCAAATAAGATTAATCTTGAATAAATCATAATTAATTTTTGGTAACTTAGATGGAACAATGTTATATATGAAAGTTGATCAAAAAATGAAAGGAATCCATTAAAAATATATTTGAAGTCTGATTCTTCTTACAATGAGAAAAGTATATAAATTTGTCTTAGGATTCTATCATTATACATCTCAAACTTGATTCCTTACCCAAAACTCCATCATCTCTCTGAGCCCTCATGGTCAACTTACATCCTTCCATAGGGATCATGGCGACCTACCTTCCTCGGTCTGGCCCTATGCAGGTTACCTCCATGGCAACATATCTGCATGCCCTTTAGAGATGGTCAAACTTGGGTCTATAGATTTGTGCTCATACTTCTCCACTTAGCCCATAAAGCTCCTATGAGAGACCTCTTTAGGTTACTTCGAACCTAAACAAAAGCTAATACTCACCCTATAGAAGGGTCCCTCCCCAGGATGGGAGAAAACTATCTCTTGATAGCAACCAAGGTCACAAATGTCCCTGTGTCTAGGGTTTACATCATCATGTGTATACTTAGCCTTATCAAGCCACTTATGCACGTAGCTAACAAGAAGACCACATACTGAACCATGCTACGTTTCCTTGGTATGTCATACTTGTTCCTATTCCTTAACATTGGACCACTATCATATATGAATATGTCACCAACCTATGCATGAGGGTTTCATCCAACTTATACCTTAGTCTAAAGGGTTTTCTTTTTCTCTAAGCATGAGGGGTGCCTTGCTCGAATCTGTAGAAATGTAAACATCATTGTGAGCATCAGGTGCACCAGGTACTACTACTTCCCCTCTTAGGACAAGGAACCCTAGATTTTCTTCTTATGTATCAGTTGTCTAACTTCATGCTCAGCTTTTCAGCCACAAACCAAATAGGTACAAGGTATAGCATGCACTTCTACTATTCCTCCATGCGAACAACACCTCAGAGCCCTACACCAGGACGACCAACTAGGTACGAGGCCTCACAACCTGATTTCATACCTCCTCGGTCTAAGGAACTCTCCTTTCTACACCTATAAGGTAAGGCAAGCACCTACATCTTCTGTACATTGGTTCAGGAAGCCTCTTCTCATTCTAGGGTTTGGTTCCTCTAAAGGCATCCAAGGTATGATGAGTCTCTAAGGATCATGTGCGAAGCAACCACAACCATCCTCTTAGGCCATCCATTCTAGGTAAGGACATACCCAACCTCTAATGGTCCCTCATGTCTCGAAGTCTAAGCTTCCAACCTTCTTTCTCAGGTCTTGCTCTCTCTCTCTCTAGAGCTAACCCTACAACTGACCTTACCACTAAGGTTCTCTCACAAGAAGGTGGATCAAGCTCTTAAGGATACATGCATACACCTGCATGGGTGAACGTATGATCAAACCTATATTCGATCACAATTATCCATAGCTTTGCATGCTCGTCTCATGAACTATGAGGCATAACACTCTTGGACTAGGTCTCAAACCTACTGCCAGTCTCTATACCATTCCCTTCTACATAGGTGCATGCCTCGTCTATGCTCCTATATGCATGTTAGGGTTCCCATATGGTCACCACTAACCCCTACAATGAAGGATCTGTCCTTCACCCTAGCGGGCACGACCCTTCGAAGGTCGGGTTGCCAAAGAGCACTAGGTCAAACAACCTCACATAGCTCATGCTTCTCATGGGTACACAAAACCTATATGCATGTCATCCCACATATATGGTCGACCATGATATCATGTCATCTCTCTCTAACAACCACTTAGGGTTAGGGTTAGCATCGTCCTTAGAGGATGCACCAGGTCTCTACATCTTCCTAGAGACCTCTGCCTCTAGGGCTAAATCTTTACTCATCCTCCTGATAAGGTCTAGCCTCAGGTCTCTCCTGAGGGCACGACAACACATGCCATGCAACCTAAGTATGTAACTAATCACTAGTTTACACGTAAACTATTAAACTTATGTCCATGACATTTTATTTACATGCTTTTCATTAATTTAGTGGAGGATTCCTTACTCTTATCATACATACCCTAGCCTCAATAGGGTGGGGAAGAGAGAGAAAAACCCTAAACCTTAGAATCCTTAATTGAATTAGGGTGAGACGGGATGACATAGATACGAGAGTTCTAAATGTATCTTATTTCGAGTCAAAACCTCAAACATTGGCCAGGCAGTCACACTGCATCCGGGAGTCCTCGTGATCGACTAGCGGGGTAGAGGAAAATCTTGCCAGCCCCCGGATCGTGATCCTTTTCTAGACACCTCAATCTTTAGAAAATCCTCTAATAACTCCCTCGGTTCTACAGAGTTTGTAAAATTTAACAATTCCTAAGTATTAATTGAGAAACCAAGGCTCTGATACCAAATATAACGACCCCACCTCTTGGTAACCCCCAATCAAGGGAGACCAAAAGGGTCAGAGCCGCTATCCCAATAACTTGGGATCCATGGTTTAACATTTAATCAGAAATAACTATTAAATTCTACTATCTAAACCGGAAAGCTGGTATAAAATAAAACTTTTGCATACCTTTTCAAAATAGGATCTAAGACTTCTATCCACATTAGAAATCTAACTATCTAATCCTCCTTTAGATTGCATAAATTCATCTTCACATATTTTTCTTTACTGTTTGTCCTTTTTAGATAATACCTAAAATGCCGACAAACAAAACGACGGTCAGTACATTGTTATATTGGTATGTGGGGAACAAACACAATTTCATAAATAGTTTCTAAAAACCGAATTATCACAAATAAGTTATTAACAATTCAAAGTTACATTTTCGATGTGACATTCTCAACCGCTTTTGCCCTAACCCTGGATCACCCTCTCTAGGGTTTTGTCCTTGCAAGGGACATAAGGCCACCTTCTCCATCCTGATCTTGGTGCCTGGGGTCACCTCTCGATGCCCAATGGTCTTCCCTCCGGGGCTTGACCGAATAGACCTTCCCTCCTGGGCTTGGTCATGCAACATACATCAGGGTGGCATGTAGGTTTGAGAATACACATATATACTTAATTGTGATAATCATAGTGACTTTATAGGATTGCATATATAAACACTCAAAAGTTTAGGTTGCATCTAGTCGATCAAACGTTCGAGAAAACTTCATGAAACTAGATCGATTATTCATAAATAACTGCATACCTGATTTGGAAGTCTCAAGGATTGTAAGAGAATAATCAATCAAGCAGTCAGATAAGCCAAGCATTCAATCACCCCAATCACTCAAGCACAACAAGAAACTTGGAAAACATGTGCAATCCAATAACTACATTTTCATCATGCACTTACTTTATTGAATTGGGATTCCCTCCTAGGGTGTTCCTAAATTGAATTAGGGTTTTCTTATAATTCATTATATTCATTTCTTAACCTTTACCCTTTAGGTCAATTAAACTCTAAAATAGTGTTTCTATATTTCAAAACCCTAATTACTCCATTATTCATATTAAATCCTCTTTATTACCAATTAAGATTAGTTCTAACTTCATCTTATACATAGGGTTTTCGAAATATAACTCATCGAAAAGTGATAAATACTTAGATTATGGTTTATAGGTTCTCAAGTACATCATTATTCATGTGAAACCTTAAAACATTCCTTTTTATATTAGAACTCGATTTACTCAAGTTATCTGCTCCAAAGCTCATTTATTCTTAATTAGCTTAGAATCATCATATCTCTGTCTCAAGTATGCATTTTCAAGATAAGAGCCATTAAAGTCATATTTAACAGCATTAGGGCTTTTAGGCCCATTAATGCATTTTAACATATCAAAACCCCAAATCAAGCCAAATACATACCAAGATCTTCCTTTTAGATATAAATACTCTTTTTATTAACAACATGTTAATATTTACTTAGTTTATCCAAAGAATATAATTAAGTTCAATATTCATCACATCTTAGGGTTTTTCGTTAATTACACCATTAAAGATGATAACTTTATACACTTTTGGAATTTCAAGAGAAATTAGGATTCAATTATATTTTTAGTGCATTCCTTCCATTTTTCTGATGAACTTTCATACATAGCATTGCTTCATCAGAGCTACCAATTAATTTCTAGATTAATTTTAAGATTTGTAATACCTGAACCAATCGGGGCTTGACATGTCATCTACGATTTCTTTCTTATTTGTTGGGCCGGATCAGGTGGAAATATGCTCATGCCCTCACTTCTTAAACATGCTATTAGGGGTAAAAGGGTCAAACACCGTGGGGTCTTCTTCTTCCGCACAGCGTCGGCCTGCGTATGCTACCAGTGAGCCAACTACATGGCCGACCCCTCCTCTTGGGCCCCGAAGACGTGGAGGAGCTCATAGTGACTCCCCTAGGCTTTGACAAAGTCAACCAGAGTATTACCTACGAAGTCAATCACTCCAGCGACTAAGGTTCTGCTGGATGCAGCGCTGCCGCTGCAGCTTCCTAGACGTGTCGGCTTATGCGAATGTAATTCAAACTCTCCAAAACTCCACCTCGGATCACAGTCTGACTCCAGGGTGAGTATGCGGTGACAGTAAACGGGAAAGAAGACATGCCTCTTCAGGGAACACTGGTGCAGGATGTAACCATGGAGTTTGTGGATCCTCTCTGGGGTCTATGGAGGATGAATGCCATACTTTCCAATGAGGGATTTTGGGTCCCTATTTATACATGTTCCAGGGAACCCTAGTGTCTATTAAGGGGAGGAAAGGAAGGGGTTGAGTACTATGCCCACGTTCTAGAAGAGGAAAACGTCGTTTCCTTCCTCATGTCACTCACAATTGAAACAACGGGGTATATGGATATAGAAGGGCCACCGTCCACACACATTTCCAAAACTATTTTCTCGATTTCTTTTGCCCTATAATTAAATATACATGTATATGCATAAGCCTTCTAAAAGATCCTTTTATTATCATGTGTCTCCCTCTCTCTCTCACAGTGATGAAGGAAACTTATCTTGAGGGCACACATAGTCGTAGAAGGATTGTATTAATCCAATTCCCAATTCTTTATTTAATCGTGGGATTTACAAAGCTTATTCTTTTAGTCATATCATCAAAGAAATTATTATTACTTCATGAGTCATCCTTTTCTTCTCGTTTTTAAGGAAAGTCTATAATGACTCAAATTACTTGTTTGTCAAGTTTGGGACTCAAACTCGAAGGTTTAGGGACTTTTCTTCATAAGTAAGCTATCTATAAATAAAGCTTATTTAATTGGTATTTTCTCTTCCTTATCCTATTATATTTGCAACTTGAAATCCTTGGAACCCAAGGAACCCCAAAGATATGAAATCCACCTTTGGAGGATACTTCCTAGCCTTATAGAGGCTTCTACCTCTTTCTTTTCCCTTATCTTAGTTATTCCTTTATTAATTGATTCTTTTTCCTTTTTATTTATTTTTTCCTTGTTATTGGGCCCAATAGCCAACAAGGCCCACGAAATCACTTATACAAGACTATTTATCAAAGGAATCCATTTAAGACACATAAATCACATAATTACACAATCATACATTTATTGGGGAAATATCATTTCCACCTAAAAGAACCCGAAAATTGGAGTTGTAACATAATCTATATGGGGCCAGACCAAGTTAAGAAAGTCACCATGATTTCTATGAAGGGATGTAAGTTTATCTATGAGTCCCAAAGAGATGATGAAGATTTGGGTGAGGATTCAAGATTGATATGTTCTATTATAGAATTTTAAGTCAATACCAAGGTCAAGGAGGGATAAGACCGATGAGAGTAGGAGTTGTATGTTCCTTGTATGCACAAGACCACAGAGTCGGGAGGTAACAACTACCTTTTCCCAAGGACCAAGGGTTAGGAGGTTGGCCACATTCATGAGTTCATGGGGCCGAAGGGGTAAATGTGAGAGGAACTCCCTAGATTCATATGGGTAAGATCACCCCAAAAGTACTGGCACCCTAGAGACCTTGAGGATATGACTAAGGAGCACAAGAGTGAAGATTAGACCCAAAGGTGATGGGAAAAGTCTTCCCATGGGCATAGAAACAGAGTTGAGATGTTCATGGTGTGGAGTGAGGAGAAGTATGTTTCAACTTAGATAGGATAGTGTAATGGTGATGTGTGGTGCACCATCTCTACTCTTTGAACGGGATGAACTCTGAATTTGGACTGCAGCCAAATGCTTATTTCATCTTTTTATGGGAGTGGGAGATAGGACAATACACATGTCATATACTAAAAGTAAAGGTGATATGAGTTGAAACATTTATATGATGACTGAGGATAGAGAAAGTAACACACCCTTTTGGGAAGTGTATGGATGGATGGTGTGCAAGCATAGATGAGCTAAGGTCATCATCATATGAGCACAGACTTGGAAAGAGCAGTTTGGATTTTAAGAATTAAGGTTGGGTTTTGGTAACCGAGATGATGGATACAAGATCTTGGATTAACCTAAACATGATGATGAAGACATTAAGCGTAGTATATGAAAGAGTATGTCGTCACCATCACCTAGCCCATAAGGAAGCTAATATGGTAATAGGTGCTCTTAGCTGGAAACCACTCAAGTATGTAGTTGTCTTGTTTAGCCGGTGGAGGAGGTTTGAGAAGTGGTTGCTAGGTGGAACCTGCAGTCATTAGAAGATTAGACATGTGTGGCTAACATCTAGATACAACCAGATCAGGGGACCAAGTTGGTAACCACCCAGTTAGCCAACCCAGATCTTGATGAGATGAATGTTTTATTAGAAGAACCTCAGATGCCCCTCTAAGGAAAATTAGGTGGTGAAATCCCCTACCAGGTTTTAGGGTTTCTGAGGATTTGCCACGGAAGAATCATGTTGTGCAAGAAGCTCATGATTTTAAGTACACCCTGGTACTACCAAGATGGTTAAGGTTTGTACCAATATCTTAGAGGTCAGGAATGAAGGGATATCACGCATACTACAAGGTGAAGATTGAATACTAGTTATCCAGTGGATTGTTATAGAGGATTGGAAATCCTCAAGTGGAATGGGAGCTGATCACCATAGACATTGTGGCGAGTCTCCCCAGGACCGAGAGATGTCATTATGCAATATGGGTTATAATAGATCACCATACCAAGTCATCACATTTCCTTTCCTGAGAGAGCATTACCCATTCGACTGATCTAGTTGAGCTATATATATTGAGAGATAGTTTGGACTACATAGTGATCTGAGTTAGAAATTTCTTAAGCATGGCCCTAAGTTCACTTCCATGTTGTGAAAGTAGGTACATGAAGGACTCGATACTAGATTGAAGATTAGTACAACATATCACTTTTGATAGAAGGACAGTCAAGAGAGTATGATCCATACTTTAGAAGGTCTAATGAGAGCATATGTGCTTGTTTGGGGTGGATCGCGAGAGTAGTACCTGCCCCTAGCCGAGTTTGTTTGTTATGATAACTACCATAACCAGTATCGGGGTGTATGAAGCTCTTTATGGGAGGATGTGTCGGTCACCACTTCACAAGGATGATGATGGTGAGAGGACCTTATATAGGTCAGATAAACCATAGTTGTATGCTGATAAAGTTGCTTCGATCAGGCAATGGCTAAGAAAGCCCAGGATCAAAAAGAGTCATGTGTTGATGCGAAGCGGACTGACTTGCACTTCACTATGGGTGAACATGTGTTTTGAAAACCCGACCACTCTAGGCTACCTCTAAGAATAGAGGAAAGTTGAGTCCTCGACACATGGGTCCGTTTGAGATTTTAGTTCAGATTGATGGAGCTGCTTTTGTTTAGCCTTACCCCTCAGGATAATATGATGTATGATGTGTTCCATGTGTATGATCTAGAGCACTATGTGATGTACCTGAGCCATGTGATGAGCATTGAACCAATTGAACTCCAAGGGAGGCTATCTTACCCTGAGTCACCTATGAGGGTAGGAGATACCAAGGTGAGAGAGAGCTCAGGAGTAAAGAATAGAAGATGATAAATGTTCTTTGGAAGCACCATGGAGAGGATGAAGCCACCTGTGAGCTGATGATGGACATGGAAAAGTCTTATCCTGAATTGTTTGTATGTTTGGTGGAATTTTGAGGGAAAAATTCCTATAAGAGGGGAAGGATGTTACAACCCCAATTTTTGGTCTTATATGGTTTGAAATGCAATTTCTCTAATAAAATCTATGATTATGAAATTGTATGATTATGTGAATGAATGGATTTCTTTGATAATATTTCCTGTAAATGTATGATTTTGTGGATCCTAATGATTTAGTGAGTCCAATATGATAAAAATGAAAGAAAAGTTGAATGAAATCATATAATGCATAAAAAGGAAAACAAATTAAGATAATGATGAGAAATATGTGGAATTCTCTGAAAATTGTATGATTGATCATCATGGATTAGATTTCGAATCCACATGGTTTCTAATGGTAAAAGGAATCCAAATAGAGGATACAAAAGAGTAAGAGAGATAAAATATGAATAAAATATGCCTTAATAAGTGATAACTTGTATATGAAGAAAATTCTCTTTTACTTTTGAATTTTGATCCCAAACTTGGCACACAAGTAGTTTAAGTCATTATAGACTTTCCTTTAAAATCAAACAGATAAGTGCTTTAGGGTATATGTTTTTTGTAAGATTTCCTAAAGTGGAAAGGAAAAGGTAAAATACATTATATTCGAATTGGAACTTAGGGCCCAGCCCATTGATGTGTCATGCTCTCTGGTAGTTGTTTGATTGGAGACTAATGGTGCTCAGATCATCTTGTACCTCCAACCTTTTATGGACATGGGGGGGGGGTCGTACAAGCCTTCCGAACTCTCTATCTCTTTGTTCTTTTCACTATAGATTTTGGAAAGACTCCCATCGAAACTAGGAGATTACAATGAAGCCAACGACCGTGAGGTTCCCCTGGTTTTGGGTGGGTTTAGGATTTTTCCCAAATTACAGGTGGAAATCACCATGTTGTTAGACAACACCTATTTAAGCATAATGCTTCCTCAGGATCTCCCTCAAGACAAGATGAACTCGTCCTATGATCCCAAGGCCTTCTATCTCCACCTGTAATACTTCTATTATTCTTGTTGGTCCCTTGTACACCGCCCACACAGGCCCCTTCATCGGCTGTCAAGCCTACCTCCTTCAACCTCAGTGAGATCCTCTATGAGTTCGTGTGGAGCTGGCAGAGGTGTTGGACCCTGCGCTTGGTTCCCGGAGACCCTACACCTAAGAGTCAACACCATAGTTGATTGCTCAGAGGCGTTCATGAGGAAAACGGGGCACCGTGTGAGGTAGGAGATGAAGGAGAAGGAAAAGTCTATGTTACCCCGAGAACAACACAATGACATAAGGGGAAATCTTGTCCTTTTCGTCCACTTATATTTCCTAAGCCACAGGGGCGCAGGGTGTCAAGATAGTGGAAGCTTATTCATGGAGCCGAGCTTACATGCCAACGAGGTAAACGCTAGTTTTTATGATGTGGCCTCTTTTGTTTGGCCAAATAAGATTAATCTTGAATAAATCATAATTAATTTTTGGTAACTCAGATGGAACAATGTTATATATGAAAGTTGATCAAAAAATGAATGGAATCCATTAAAAATATATTTGAAGTCTGGTTTTGCTTACAATGAGAAATGTATATAAAGTTGTCACATTTAATGGTGTTACTAATGTAAAACCCTAAGTTTTGATGATTATTGAATTTTATGATGTTCTTTGGATAATTTAAGCCAATTTTAACCTATTGTTAATAAAAGGAAGATGTAGATCTAACAGAGTGATCTTTGTGAAATTTGGCTTAATTTAGGGTTCCATGTATATGAAAAAGTATTAATGGGCTTAGAAACTCCAACTTTGGTAATAATTACTTTTAATTATTTCAATTGTGAAAATCCATGAATAAGACAGAGTTATGATGTTTTAAGGTCAATTTGAGAATAATGACTCTTAATGTGGATAATGTATGTAATTAGGGTTTTATGATGAAGAAAGTTGTTTTAGGGTTTGTTGACCTTAAAGGTAAAGATTGAGAAATAGATCTAAGAAACCCTAATTAAACCCTAATTCAACCTACAAACCCTAGAAGGGATTCCTAAGTCAATAAAATGAGTTTATGATGAGTATGTAGTAACTAGGTCGTACATGCTTTTCAAGATTTAGTTGTCCTTGTGTGATTGGCTTGATTGGTTGATCAGATTACTTGATTGGATTGGACTTTGCTTGTTCTTTGAGATCTCCAAATCAGGTATGTGGTTATTTTATGATTATTAACTTTAGTTTCATGGCT
This sequence comes from Alisma plantago-aquatica, assembly GCA_963693085.1. Taxonomy (NCBI): domain Eukaryota; kingdom Viridiplantae; phylum Streptophyta; class Magnoliopsida; order Alismatales; family Alismataceae; genus Alisma; species Alisma plantago-aquatica. The sequence continues at coordinate 6,716,156 of OY856414.1, forward strand.
ATTTCCAAAGTTTCATCGATTGCGTGAAAATAACTGCTTGGATGACTTTATTTTCTATAATCTATAAAGTGGCTATGATTATCACAATGTCAATATGTATATGACTTTCCCAAACCTACATACCATCTCTAGATGTAAGAAAGGAGGAACAAGCCCTAGAGGGAAGTTCATAGGAGGTCAAGCCCCAGAGGGAAGACAATAGGGTACCCATAGAAGTGACCCATATGGTACCAAGCTCAGGATGCAAGGACTAAACCCTAGAGGGGGTATGCCAGAGAATGAGGAAAAGTGGTTGAGAAGTTATATTGAAAACATAATCTTGGATTGTTTACAACTATTTGATGTAATTAGGTTGTTATGAAATATGTGCATGTTATTGGTTGCCACAACATACCAGTATATTCTTTATACTGATCGAAGTTTTGTTTGTCGGTGTTTTAGGAATACTTGATAAAGGACAAACAGTAAAATGATATTTAAAGAATAAAGCTAATTAAAGAAAGTAGGATTTATTTAGATAGAACTCTACATTGGGTAAAGTTCCAATTCTTATTTTTGAAAGGTATGTGAAAAGTAATTTTTTTATCCTACTTTAAGCTTAGTCTTTGGTAGAATTTATTAATTATTTTCTATTATTTGCAAAACCATTGATCATGTTTTGGGATGGCGACTCTGGCTTCTTGGTCTTCCTTAATTGGGGGTTACCATGAAGTGGGGACATTACACTATATGTGGTAGCTAAGAGATTGTATCTATAGCACACAACTTTAGAGAACAAGGAAGAAGATAGCAAGTGAATCTCAGCTTTGTTGCTCTCTAGAATGGATGTTCAAGTGTATCTTGTGTATTTTGGGTGTCCTAAGGCCTCTATAGGTATGGCATGGAAATGATTAGGGACGTTTTAGGGAGTGCCTAGATTGTTCTTAGTGCTGAACTAGTTGCTACATATAAAGTAATTGAGTTTCAACGGCTAAAATGTTTGTTAAAAGTGAAGCTTCCAGAACTTTTCTTAGTTGACAATATTATCGACCAGATGACTCTCAGTCCGCAAACTTGTCGACCGGATGATTGTTTAGATTCAGCTGGCTCTAATGGCTATATGTATTTTTCTCTCTTGTTTAAACCTATTACAATGTCTATATCTCAGTCGACAATATTGACGATCAAAATTGACTCAGAACTAAAGATATGCAAAGTTATTTTTTGATTTTATGAGTCTTTGACTGAGTGATTCTTTGTCAAAAAATTTGTCGACCGAGAAGGACTTTTTCCCAGAATTTATAGTGTATGTGAGGTCCTATTGATGACTCATATGAAACCTATCAACCCTAAAGTCTTCATGTGAGTGTAAGATAGGGTTTTGTGTGGATAGGGAAGATCTATTGCTTGATTTACATGATATCCAAGTACTTGTACAATATATACTTGTACAAGTTTTTAAATTGAGTACAATCACATTGATCTTCAACTATCCACTTAGTATGATCTCCTCCTTTTCTTGAGCCTGAAATACTCAAATAGCATGTTAGATCAAATAGAATGAAATGTTTGTCATCATCACAACAAAGGGTATGTTAATGTTCAATTTATCCAACAAACTCTTCCCATGTGGCATGGGTTGCAGCCTGCTCTTCTTGTACTTCTTTTCCTTCCTCTTGTACTTGACTTCCTTGCTGTAGTCCTCCCTTTTCTTGGAGCTACTCTTGTGGTAGGACTTCTTGGCCTTGGGGCACTCATTCTTGTAGTGTCCCTTTTTCCACATTCATAGCACCTTGGAGTGGAGGAGGAGGAAGACTTTCCCATGAAGTGCTTGCCTTTAGAGTAGTTTGCTTAATGGTCACTAAGGGCTTCATCTTAACTTGAGGAGGGAGGATAACACTAGCAAGCAAGTTGTTGTTGGAGAATCATTGCCTCCACTTGAGCTTTGATTGCATTTAATTTTGATCTTCTTTGATTCCTTCTCTTCTTGCTTTGTGCCTTCATTGGTGATGCTCAATGTGATAACCTGGTTTTTCTCTTCCTTTCATTAGATACCCTACGGTAATTAACAACCTACCTCAACTTCACCTTGATGACTTTAAGTCACTTTATGCCAATTAATGGATTGGTTTTTGTTTAAATATCACTTTGTACCTATATGTGACTCTAATTTGGGGTTTGTAACTAAGAGTCAAGATTGTTATATATCATCTACTTAAAAACAAAGTTGAACCCATTAAATAAACTCTCCTTGATACAGAATACAAATCATGTTGTAGATGATTCAATTTCAAATCCAACAGTGCAAAAATCGCCTCAATCAGAGCTATAAATCACAAGATATGGCCATTTGAACTTTGCTCTTCTAATCTTTATTTTAACTTTGATTTAAAATTTTTTTAGCCTTACAGGGCCAAAATAAGGTGTGTGGCCCATTTAAAGTGGGCACCTATTCCCCTCTTCACTTGACACATCAACTATCCCCTTTGATAGGCTTCGAAAAACTAGGACCCTCGGATCTTATGGCCATGGATCCAGGTCATGATCTGACGGTCCAACTCTCTTCTTATACCTTTTGATAGTACAACAACATATGAACCTTCTTGGTTGGCTCACACTTACCTACCCCCATTTTAGGTTCCACTTATTCCCGCGTCTTGAGGCAAATTTGAGGCCCCTTCTGCCTATAAAGTCCCCTTTCAAACCATTTGCCCCTCTTTTCTTGCCCATTGGTGAACCCTAGGTCCACGTTTCACTCTTCTGTTCTCCACCACCCTTAGAGACACCACCTTACTCATCCTTTGGTCTTTTCCTATCTCTTGCCTTCCCCATCCATGGCTAGGACCTATGATAGATCTGGGGCAACACAAAGGAGGCAGACGACCGCTCGTCTTGGGGCCCCGACACCTATGTGCCCCCTTTCCCTCCTTGTCGGCGAGGTCACTGCCACAATGGAGCAGCGTAGGCCTCAGGCTGGATGGGCAAGGGTGATGAGCCGATGACCGTCAGATCTAGGGCCTCCACCCAATGCACGGCCAAGGTCAGGTGTTGATCCCCTTCGTAAAGCCAGGATGCGCTTTGGTGGGTTGTGGCACCCAACAGTGGATGGCGGCCACGGGTCTTAGGCGACCACCTCTCGGGTGTTTGGGGGTGGTTTGCAACCAGTCGGGTTGTGGCTAGGCCTCTACATTCAGCCCAGTGAAAATTCCATCCCAATTGTGGCCTTCTTTGGGGTAAAATTCCCTGCAAAATCCGATTTAAATATGAAATCTTCAATTGGTTCTATCTCCTTGATCCCTAAACCAAACCCTATGGTATTATATATCATTTTGGTAAAAACAAATCGCTCTCTTTCTAATGATGCCAATATATGTTGCTAGTTTTAAATGGTTCATCCTTGATTTAATAGAAATGATAACATTGTTATCTTTTTATTAGCAATCAACTTGAATCGTGTGATTTTGTATATTTTATGATCCTAGCCACCCTAACCCCCTTATATCAGTAATCCTTGTTGTGCTTAATGACATCTTAAACTTAGTTCTTGTGCTTTTTCTATGAATGACTCATTAAGACATGTAGACTCACCTTTTTACACTATGATGCCCTATTATATGATGTGATGTACTTATAGCCTTACATCCTTAATCTTTATGAAAAGTGGATCCTAATTGCTCAAACATATATTGTGAACCTCTAATCAATCCTTATATTGCCTTGTAAGATGAATTGCATTGTATCATACTCATATGCATTCATGAGTTGTGTATGACAACTAATGTGATGTGAATTCACCTATTGATTGTTTGACTCAACTCTTGCATGAATGACCCTCTAATGATTACCAATCTATCTTATTGACTTCAAATCAGTAGAATTATTATGATATACCTCTACAATCTTAACTTTATATACTTAGTGCTTCTATGGATGGGGAATGTACAATATTGCATGACATGACCTAATAGGACTAGTAATGATCTTTCATGTTTAAACAATGATGATTATATAAATCTCATTATTTCCCTCACTTCTAATCAGACCTTATGTTTATCTAGAATTTCTCATAATGTGGATGGTTCACCTAGATCTAAGGCTAAGTGTTGAACCTTGAATTACATTGATTAATGACATGCATGTTGGAAAGTTTGGAAACTATGTTGGACTATTTGAAACCTAGTTTTAGGGAACATCTACATGACTCTTACATCATGTTTATCTTAATCAAACCTAGTGAACTAAGACATCATGCTATATCTTTTCCTTCAGAGGTACCCTTGGTTTGGATAATCTCTAGGATCTGACTCATGAATCATAACTCTTAAGGTATGCTTACTCTTTTGACCCTACTATGGTATTGGCTTGTTTGTATGTATGCTCGTATGAATGCTTGGCAAGTTATTTACTTGTTTGAGCTACTTGTTCCCTATGACTAGTACGTTCATTTTGCTTTATATATGTTGAACAAACCTTGAACATAATTGAACTTGTCCATTATACCAACCTAGTGTACCTTCCTATATTCTCGGGGTAAGGGCACAAGGTTAGGTGTCTTACTTGAGATGTCAAGATAAGGCGGACCATGTCGATAAAAGGGTAGATAATCTTGAGCACCCTTACAGACCCTTCCAATGGGAAGCTGGTTGATGGCCATAATATGTTGCTGAATATAATGGAAATACACCTAAAATATGCTTTGGATAAAGAATGTTGTTAGTTGTTCTCCCCTTGTTTCATCTTCTTTCTTATATGATGTTTCTAGCCGAGCAAGTTTTATAGTACTCTTAAACTGTTTACATGCCTTTTTCATAGCGTACTTACTGCTTTAGCATTAATATATTTTGTTTAACGAATTTGTAGTTTCCAAATGAATATTCGCTGCACTCGAGATTCTAAGCTATGAAATGCAATGCAAATGGGTATACTTGAATTTAGAAATGGGTACATGCTATCTCTTATCTCCCTATTTAGTATCTTGTTGTCTTGTTGTTACTGCTTTTACATATATATTGCCTGTGTGAAATATGTTATGAGATCCATTCTAGGGACGGATACTCTAGTCCATTCTCCTTTGGTTGTGTAGCCATTAGGAGTGTGGTCTTATGGTAAAAAATGGTTCTGTGACAAATGGTATCAGAGCTATACACATAGGCCTCTATATATGTTTAAGGCATAACACATCTTAAGAACCCTGGGAGGAATAAAATCCTTCACTAAAAGTTTAGAGCGTCTTCCAGCAACTCATCTCTTCTGTAAGGACTACCTAAGCAAACCAAATAGATGATGGATAGTTAGTCTTCTCATCTACTCATGTATTTTTTCTCTCATGACTATTAATCACATGAAATCTCGGTTTATGGGTAGCTTATGCATGGGGTAACTAAAATTTATTTGAAATGATGGAACTTGATTAAGATGATATTTTCATGATCTGACCTTCAATGAAAACCCCTATTTTAATGAAAAAAAGTACTCTTGCAAGTGTCATACTCATTTGTAAACCCCATAAAAAACTCAATGTTACCAAACCAAACTTAAGTGCTTTCCATGTTTGAGGTAAAAATTTGATACGGTGAAATAAAGTAGAACTCATGTTTTATACCTCATGTTTGAAGAGGTCCCTATTGACTATACCTATGTTGCCCCTATTTTGATCAAGCCTCAAAATAGATAAGTAAAACTCACCCAATTGATATACATTATGCCACACACTCTGGTATGACCGTGGCCTTGGACCCCAAATCATGATGTGATGACTTGAGTGCAAGAGGTAATTCCCTACTGATTTGTATGCCTCTTTGTAAGCTCCATTCTGAACAAACATGATGGACATAGATATTACTCTAGCCCTAATATGCTCGAACCCTTGAGTTCTCAATTTGACTTCTCAATTTCCAAACCTTACCTTGATCATGAAAGGAAGGGAATTCTATTTTTACCTTGAACTTGCAAAATTCTAAGATATGGTTTCCCTATTATGATCTTGACGTTTGACTCTTGATCTTGTGAAATGTGATTTGTTAGTTGATACTCACCCTATTCGGGTATGTTTGACGAATCATGATCAATATGGACTATTGTGCTAGATTAGGGTGGTAGTTGACATGAATTCCCTAATCTAGGTCACATCCCTATTTTGACTACCTCTAAATCATAATCTTTATTGATCATTTAGAGTTTGGGAAGGTAACCCTTCCCCCCCCATTATGATTTCTCAACCTAAGTCCCTTATAGGTCAAACACATGAGGATTTTGGCACTCGATCTTGAATCTTAATCTAATGATGATCTTGAAATATGATATAGTTGACTATGGTTAGTGTTTAGGTTCTTTGTAAAATCTGGACCTAGATCATTTATCAACCATGAATTCTATGAAAATGAACTCAATATTATTGTCGGGAAATGTTGAATAATGCTAGAAATGTTGCTCAAACATTGCTAAATTAATGTATGTAGATGAATGATCACCCCTAAGGCATAAATAGGAATCTAAACCCTTGCTTTAAAATGTTTGGACTTGTGATTTTTTGATGTCCTAACTTGACTATTGATATTGGTTGATGAAATATCGACTCATGATTATTGATCTTGGTGTTGACTTAACTTCTATGATCACCCTATATGGATCTTGAGATCACCCTCGATATATGACTAACGAATTTCATGTTCCCAAATATAAAATTTGAAATTAAGACTATGTTGTTTCACTTGATTTATGACTTAGGGTTAAGCTCCATGTGGACTAGGGTGGGCCCTTCCATAGATTTTGAGCACAAAATCATGATCTTAAAATATGAAGTTTGTCTCGAATTTTTGAAAAATGAAATCTCAATCATGGATGTATAACCCCACCTAGACCAATGCAGAAGCTAGAACCCTAAATGTTGAGAAGGAAAGTAATGCCTCACTCAAATACCCTATTGGATTGACATAAAATGTGATCTCTCCAAATTGGTGATCTATATGAAAATCTTTCCCGATACGTGACTCATGTGATCATACTTCTAATTTGACATTCTATGTGACAATTGTTGACCATGATGTTGATTTGCTTGATTTTGGGGGAAGATGGATATTGTAAGTGGTGAAGATACCCAAGGACAATACCATGATGATCTTGATGTTCAAAAAGGAAAACTCAATCTCGATTGATGACTTGATTCACTTTTGGGGACCAAATTTCTTTTAAGGTGGAGAGGATGTGATAACCTGTTTTTCTCTTCCTTTCATTAGATACCCTATGATAATCAACAACCTACCTCACCTTCACCTTGATGAATTTAAGTCACTTTATGCTCAGTTGATTGATTGGTTTTGGTTTAAATATCACTTTGTACCTATATGTGACTCTAATTTGGGTTTTGTAACTAAGAGTCATGCTTGTTATATAGAATCCACTTGAAATCAAATTTGAACCCATTCAGTAAACTCTCCTTGCTAAAAAATACATATCATGTTGTAGAGGATTCAATTTTGAATCCAAAGGTGCAAAAATCATGTCAATCAGAGCAGTAAATCATGAGATATGGCCATTTGAACTTTGTTATTCTTATCTTTGTTTTAACTTTGATTTAAATTTTTTTGAGTCTTACTGGGCCCAAATAAGGTGTGCAGACCAGTTAAAGTGGGTGCCTATTCCTTTCTTCACTTGACACATTAGTGATCCCCTTTAATAGGCTTTGACAAACTAGGACCCTCGGATCTTATGGCCATGGATCCAGGTCATGATATGACAACTCTCTTCTTCTACCTTTTGACAGTGCAACAGTGTATGAACCTTCTTGGTTGGCTCATGCTTACCTACCCCCATTTTGGGCGCCACTTATTCCCACATCTTGAGGCAAATTTGAGGCCCCTTCTGCCTATAAAGTCCCCTTCCGAACCTTTTGCCCCTCTTTTCTTGCCCTTTGGTGAACCCTAGGTGCACATTTCACTCTTCCATTCTCCACCACACTTGGCAGTGATTCCTTGCTCATCCTTGGGCTTTTTGTATCTCTCGCCCACCCCATCCATGGCTAGGATCTGCGGTAGATCTGGGGCAGCACAGAGGAGGCAGATGGTTGCTCGTCTTGGGGCCCCGACACATGTGCGCCCCCTTTCCCTCCTTGCCGGTGAGGGCACTGCCGCAATGAAGCAGCCCATGCCTCGAGCTAGATGGGTGAGAGTGATGAGCCGACGACCATCAGATCTAGGGCCTCCACCCAATGCATGACCAAGATCAGGCGTTGATCCCCTTTGTAAAGCCTGGATCTGCTTCGGTGAGCTACGACACCCAGCTTGGGACGGCGACCACCTCCTGGGCATTTGGGGGCGGTTCGTGACCAATCGGGTTGTGGTTGGGGCTTTGCAATCAGCCCAGCGAGAATTCCAGCCCAATCGTGGCCTCCTTTGGGGTAAAATTCCCAGCCAAATCCGATTTAAATACGCAAAGTTCAATTGGTTCTATTTCCTTGATCCCTAAACCAAGCCCTATGGTATTATATATCATTTTGGTCAGAAAATTGCTCTCTTTCTAATGATGCCAATATATGTTGCTAGTTTTACATGGTTCATCCTTGATTTAATAGAAATGATGACCTTGTTAACTTTTGATTAGCAATCAACTTGAATCATGTGCTTTTGTATATATTATGATCATAGCCACTCTTACCCCCTTTTATCAGTAATCCTTGTTGTGCTTAAAGACATCTTCAACTTAGTTCTTGTGCTTTTGCTATGAATGACTCATTAAGACATGTAGACTCACCGTTTTACACTATGATGCCCTATTATATGATGTGATGTATGTATAGTCTTACATCCTTAATCTTAATGAAAAGTGGATCCTAATTTCTCAAACCTATATTTTGAACCTCTAATCAATCCTTAAAATGCCTTGTAAGATGAATTGCATTGTATCATACTCATATGCATTCATGAGTTGTATATGACAACTAATGTGATGTGAATTCACCTATTGATTGTTTGACTCAACTCTTGCATGAATGACCCTCTAATGATTACCAAGCTATCTTATTGACTTCAAATCAATAGAATTATCATGCTATATCTCTACAATCTTAACTTTATGTACTTAGTGCTTCTATGGCTGGGGAATGTACAACATTGCATGATATGACTTGGTAGGACTAGTAATGGTCTTGCATGTTTAAACAATGATGATGATCTAAATCTCATTATTTCCCTCACTTGTAATTGGACCTTATGTTTATCTAGAATTACTCATAATGTGGATGGTTCACCTAGATCTAAGGCTAAGTGTTGATCCTTGAATTATGTTGATTAATGACATGCATGTTGGGAAGTTTGGAAACTATGTTGGACTATTTGAAACCTAGTTCTAGGGAACATCCACATGACTCTTGCATCATGTTTATCTTAATCAAAACTAGTAAACTAAGACACCAAGCTATATCTTTTCCTTGTGAGGTACCCCTGGGTTGGATAATCTCTAGGATCTGACTCATGAATCATAACTCTTAAGGTACGTTTACTCTCTTGACCCTACCATGGTATTGGCTTGTTTGTATGTATGCTCATATGAATGCTTGGATATTTATTTACTTTTTTAAGATACTTATTCCCTATGACTAGTATGTTTGTTTTGCTTTATATATGTTTAACAAACCTTGAACATAATTGAACTTGTCCATTATACAAACTTAGTGTACATGTTTGTATTCTCAGGGTAAGGGAACAAGGTTTAGTGTCTTACTTGAGATGTCAAGATTAGGCAGACCATGTAGATAAAAGGGTAGCTAATCCTAAGCACCCTTACGGATCCTTTCAATGGAAAGTTGGTTGATGGACATAATATGTTGTTGAGTATAATGGAAATACACCTAAAATATACTTGGATAAATAATGGTGTTGGTTGTTCTCTCCTTGTTTCATCTTCTTTCTTATATGATGTTTCTAGCCAAGCAAGATTTATAGTACTCTTACATGCCTTTTTCATAGCGTATTTAATGATTTAGCATTAATATATTTAGTTTATTGAGTGTGTAGTTTCCAAATGAAGATCCACTACACTCAAGATTCTAAGCTCTGAAATGCAATGCAAAAGGGTATACTTGAATTTATAAATTGGTACATGCTATCTCTTATCTCCATGTTTAGTATCTTGTTGTCTTGTTGTTACTACTTTTACATATATACTACCTGTGTGAAATATGTTATGCAATCCATTCTAGGGATGGATGATCTGGTCCATTTTCCTTTGGATGTCTAGCCATTAGGAGTGTGGACTTAGGGTAACAAATGGTTCTGTGACAAATGGTATCAGAGCTATACACATAGGCCTCTTTATATGTTTAAGGCATAACATTATCTTAAGAACCCTAAGAGGACTAAAATCCTTCACTAAAAGTTTAGAGAGTCTTCCAGCATCTCATGTCTTTTGTAAAGACTACTTAAGCCACCCAAGTAGATGATGGATATTTAGTCTTATCATCTACTCATGTGATTTTTGTCTCATGATTATTAATCACATGAAATCTCAATTTATGGGTAGCTTATGCATGGGGTAACTAAAATTTATTTGAAATGATGGAAAATTATTAAGATGATAATTCCATGATCTGACCTTAAATGAAAACCCCTATTTTAATGAACAAAAGTACTCTTGCAAGTGTCGTACTCATGTGTAAACCCCATGAAAAACTCAATGTTACCAAACTAAACAAAAGTGGTTTCCATGTTTGAGGTAAAAATTTGATATGGTGAAATAAGGTGGAACTCATGTTTTATACATCATGTTTGATGAGGTCCCTATTGACTATACCTATGTTGTCCCTATTTTGATCAAGCCTCAAACATAGATAAGCAAAACTCACCCAATTGATATACATTGTGCCACATACTCTGGTATGACCATGGCCTTGGACACCAGATCATGATGTGATGACTTGAATGCAAGAGGTAATTCCCTACTGACTTATATGCCTCTTTGTAAGCTCCATTCTAAACAAACATGATGGACATAGATATTACTCTAGCCCTAATATGCTCGAACCCCTAAGTTCTCAATTTGACTTCTTGATTTCCAAACCTTACCTTGATCATGAAAGGAAGGGAATTCTATTTTGACCTTAAACTTGCAAAATTTTAAGATCTGGTTGCCATATTATGATCTTGATGTTTGACTTGTGATCTTGTGAAATACAGTTTGTTAGTTGATACTCACCCTATTCGGATATGCTTGACGACTCATGATCAATATGGACTACTGTGCTAGATTAGGGTGGTAGTTGACATGAATTCCCTAATCTAGGCCACATCCCTATTTTTACTACCTCTAAATCATCATCTTGATTGGTCATTAAGAGTTTGGGAAGGTAATCCCTTCCCCTCAATTATGATTTCTCGAACTAAGTCCCTTATAGGTCAAACACATGAGGATTTTAGCACTCAATCTTGAATCTTAAACTAATGATGATCTTGAAATATGACATAGTTGGCTATGGTTAGTGTTTAGGGTCTTTGAAAGATATGGACCTAGATCATTCATCAACCATGAATTCTATGAAAATGAACTCGATATTAATGTCAGGAAATGTTGAATAATGCTCGAAATGTTGCTCAAACATTGCTCAATTAATGTATATAGATGAATGATCACCCATAAGGTCTAAATAGGAATCTGAACCCTAGATTTGAAATGTTTGGACTTATGATTTTGATGTCCAAACATTACTCTTGATATTGATTGATGAAATCTCGACTCATGATTATTGATCTTGGTGTTGACTTGACTCCTATGACCACCCTATTTGGAACTTGAGATCACCCTTGATATATGACTAATGAATTTCATGTTCCAAAATATAAAATTTGAAATTAAGACCATGTTGTTTCATTCGATTTATGACTTATGGTTAATCTCCATGTGGACTAGGGTGGGCCCTTCCATCGATTTTGAGCACAAAATCATGATCTTGAATTATGAAGTTTGTCTCGAATTGTTGAAAAATGAAATCTCGATCATGGATGTAGAACTCCACCTAGACCAATGTAGAAGCTAGAAGCCTAAATGTTGGGAAGTAAAGTCATGCCTCACTCAAAAACCTTATTGGATCGACCTAAAATGTGATCTCTCCAAATTGGTGATCTATATGACAATCTTTGCTGATACGTGACCCATGTGATGATACTTCTAATTTAACATTCTATGTGATAATTGTTGACCATGATGCTATGTTGCTTGATTTTGGAGGAAGATGGATATTGTAAGTGGTGAGGATACCCAAGGAGAATATCATGACGATCTTGATGTTCAAAAAGGAAAACTCAATCTCGATTGATGACTTGATTCAATTTTGGGGACAAAATTTCTTTTAAGATAGGGAGGATGTGATAACCTAGTTTTTCTCTTCCTTTCATTAGATATCATTCGATAATCAACAACCTACCTCACCTTCACCTTGATGACTTTAAGTCACTTTATTCTCAATTGATGCATGGGTTTTGGTTTAAATATCACTTTGTACCTATATGTGACTCTAATTTGGGGTTTTTAACCAAGAGTCATGCTTGTTATATAGAATCCACTTGCAATCAAAGTTTAACCCATTCAATAAACTCTCCTTGCCACAAAATACATATCATGTTGTAGAGGACTCAATTTTGAATCCAAAGGTGCAAAAATCGTGTCAATCCGAGCTATAAATCACAAGATATGGCCATTTGAACTTTTCTATTCTAATCTTTGTTTTAACTTTGATTTAAACTGGGCCCAAATAAGGCATGTAGCCCAGTTAAAGTGGGCGCCTATTCCCCTCTTCACTTGACACATCAGCGATCCCCTTTGATAGGCTTCGACAAACTAGGACCCTCAGATCTTATGGCCATGGATCCAGGTCATGATCTGACGGTCCTGCTCTCTTCTTCTACCTTTTGATAGTGCAATAATGTACAAACCTTCTTGGTTGCCTCATGCTTACCTAAACCCATTTTGGGCGCCACTTATTCCCACGTCTTGAGGAAAATTCGAGGCCCCTTCCGCCTATAAAGTCCCCTTCCGAACCTTTTGCCCCTATTTCTTGCCCTTTGGTGAATCCTAGGTCCACATTTCACTCTTTCGTTCTCCACCACCCTTGGTGGTGACACCTTGCTCATCCTTGGGCTTTTCCTATCTCTCGCCCGCCCCATCCCTGGCTAGGACCTACGGTAGATCTGGGGAAACACAGACGAAGTGGACGACTGCTCGTCTTGGGGCCTCGACATGTGTGTGCCCCCTTTCCCTCCTTGTTGGTGAGGCAATGCCGCAATGGAGTAGCGCAGACCTCGGGCTGGATGGGCGAGGGTGATGAGTCGACGGTCATTAAATCTAGGGGCTCCACCCAATACATGACCAAGATCAGGTGCTAATCCCCTTTGTAAAGCTTGCACCCGCTTCAGTGGGTTGCGGCACCCAGCGGTGAACGGCGGCCACCGATCTTGGGCGCCCACCTCCCGGGCATTTAGGGGTGGTTTGCGACCAACTGTGTTACGACCCATACCAGGATTAGTCATTACATACCTCGAATTACGTAAAACACCTCAATTAGTGCTAAGTTTTTGTTAAACATCATGAATAATCAAGATAAGACAACATGTGAATCAATAGTCAATATTTAATCATCTGAGGTAATTAATGGTAATGGCAATGATGATCGTTAGGTTAATTAAGTTAAGTGCATCATCAAGTTGATTAAGTTGAATTAAATATATAGGATATAATTAGTGCTTAATTAAGATGATTAAGTAAAGTTAAGTGATTACAGATGCGGTTAGAATTTTGATTAGCTGGGACGAGATAAATAACATGATTTCTTGCTCTAAGGTTGTAGAGAATTTCATGCTTGAAACATTGCAAAAAGAATCAGTCAATTTGGACTCTCGAGGCGAAAGTTATAACACTTTTGTTTTCCTTTGATCTAATATGCAATTTTCCCAAAATTATTTGATACCCTTTTAAGTGGGTCGGCTACTTATTCCTTATCTCCTTCCTCGTTAAACTGATAAAACAGTAGAACAGCTGCAAAAGCGGCGCACGGCTGCGCCTGATCGAGCAACAGCGAGGGGGGGGGAATAGCGGGCGATCTCTTGGCTTTTTAGCTCCGATGAGCAGCACCCCACCTCCCTTTCTCCTTCCCCATCCTTCCTACCTCCTCCTCCTTCGTTTCCCTTTCCTTGTCTAGGGCGGCGCCCCATCTGCAGCCGACCTGCTGCTCAGGGCTGCGGCTAGCAGCTAAGGGGGAGAGAGGGGCGGCTTCGCAGCACCATCGAGCCAGCAAGGCGTCGCCAAGCACTATCTCCTCTCCTTCCTTTCTTCTTCCTCTACCCTCGCCCTAGCTGCGCCCCTCTTGCAGTTGCAGCCAGTAGCCCGCCGTAGCCATGGTGGCCGGCCAAGCAGCAGCTGCTGCTGCGTGGGCCAGCGATCAGTGGCCATCTTGGGCGCAAGGAGCAGCTACAAGCTACCCTCGAATCCGGCCAAGGGTCTAGAACCCGTATCTGCTGTCAATTAGCCGCAAGCAATACCCAGTCAGGGTCCCCCTTCAACATGTACGTAAGAATGATGCTGCTTCTTGCAGTAACATGCTTGATTAGGATCATGCTGGGCGTAAAAGGTATTAAAGAAAGGTAGTTTTAGCTTTTGATTGAGATTCCAAATCTAGAATCTGTAGATTATAGCCTTAATTAGGTGCTAAATCGAGTTCATTTTCAATAAGATTTCCGTCTCTACGCAGGTTGCACGGCGTGCAAATCAATTTGCACGGCGTGCAAAGTTACAGATAGCGGAATGAGTTTCTGCCCAGGTGCACAGCGTACAGCCCAGGTGCACGGCGTGCACTCTGCTGTAAAGGGCAGAATTAGGCGTGGTTGTGGACGTTTTTCGGTGTATACGAACACACCGAAGTGGGTGAGTAGTAGTTCATTTAGAAATCAATATTTAACTCAATTTAATTATTTAAGTGCTTTTGTATCAATTGATATAACTTCTAAACAGTGTAGTTCATACAATAGAGTATGTTAGATTCATTAGAATTGAACTACGTGATATGCTTAGTAAAAATGATAAATTTCCTGTATTATAGTTGCAATGTATTTGCTGATTTAAAAATAGTTGTTTAGCATCGAAAGTGGATAAATGATATTTGTTCATGTTTAATGATGATAAAGGATATATATTTGCTTCATGTGTTATTCAGATTGTACAAAATGCATGAAATGTGATATTCCTGTTTGTATGTTTAATTGTTAATCAGTTAATAGACTTAGATGCCCTAACACCGTAGAACCCCTAAGAGGTATCTGCAACTTAGGGGTGAAACTCGTGTTGCAACATCATCCGTTCTTGTGTCACGGACAAACGAGGATAGAAAGAGAGGCAGTGTCTAACAACAATCGTGCGTGTGTCACGATGGCACTGGGAAAGAAACAAAAAGAAAACTTGGTTATCTAACATCATTCGTGCGTGTGTCACGAAGGTAACCCTGTGACTCTCCGCCGGTGTACTCAGGTTAAAGGAGGAGTCGGGTGCACTCAGAGTAGTGCTTTAAGGCCGTAGAGCCTATGTTTCTAGCCGGCGAGCCAGTGACCCTGTGGCAGAGCAGGGCTGGCGTCAGACTTAACATTTCTCGGGTGTGTCGCTAAGTCTTGTACGGTGGGACCGTAGCATGGACTTGTTGCAGATCTTTATATGCAGAGTACACTGCATATATTTAGGGCATAATAAAATGAATAAATAATCATGTAGGTTCACAGTAAATTTATATAATTGTTTATCTACCTGAATTACCTGTTGATGATTTAGAATGTGATTATTATCTGTATGTTTGTTATGTTATTAGAACTACCTTGCTTAGTTCTGCATTTATGTTTAATTTCAATTTATAAACCTGATGAGTTGTTTAGTGATAGCTAAATGAAATGCTATTCACTGAGCGAGTAGGCTCATACCTCTACTCAAAACATTTTCAGGTTATCTTCAGCAGGAGGAAATCAGAAGGATCGATTTATCCTTACGCCTAGTCGATAGAAGGTTCGTAGTTAGCAGTTAGAGGTCTCTTAGTCCTTTCCCCTCGATCATTGGGACAAGGTGTGAGTGAGAGAGTGAACGTGTATAAGATGTAACTTATCTGTTATGCTTTATTTTATGTCGGACAATGTAATATGCTGTAGACTCTGTTTATCTTGCTAGTCAGTTTAATAAAGATGCTTCCGCAGCTTGTTTAGTCTCATTTTACAGCATAAATCAGATTTCTCTGTTAATATCTTTAAAATGTTTTAAAAAAAGTGAAGAGTGGTTGGCTTATGTGTAAATCTCATCCTGTCGCGTCTTAATCTCGTGGTTTGTGATTAATGTGAGATTGGGGCGTGACAATTTTTGGTATCAGAGCTTTGGTTTGAGTACATAGTTACTCAAGATCAGGGGACGATAAGAGACCAATAGGATTAAGGTTTAGGTGTCTTTCTTCTGTCTGTAATTTTCTAACAGGAAGTGTTCTGTTATACTATTACAGATAGCAGGAAGAGGATGTGGTCACGAGAACCAAGTAAAGAGTTTAAGTTGAGTCGTTAAGAATCATTGAGATCAAAAGATAAAGTTGTATGTGAGACAAATAATAGCTGATGTGTTTTAGCTCTGGGAGGTCTGAGTGTTTAGATACCCTGGCCAGGTGTCTGAATACTTAGATTGACCAGTATCAAGCTACTCTGTCTGTTCTTCTCTGGATGCCCTGGCCAGGTATGCAGAGGAAGGATAGGCTAGAGAGGAAACCCTAGAAATCTTAGGGTTAAGAGATCAGAAATTAATAAAGGAATAAGAGATTACATATAAGATGCGATTCAACTTTTGTCTATCATTGTTTATTTGATTTAAGGATCACTAGAAATGCTCTTATATGCATGAATTTAGACTTTCAGTTTGTACAATAAGTATGATTCTTTTATATTGTTATGTCATGAAGTGAATTGTTTAATGTTTGTTTCCTTTGTATTAAAGTAGATCTGAAATCATGTATAAGTGAGTTGCCCTAAGTGGATATTCTTTCCACATGTTTAAGATTAATAGGGGTTGATTAATCTCGAGTAGCTCTTGGCTTCAGGACTACAGGTTCGGCCTGGTCCGGCTGGCAGGATGCGTTACTGGGATCTAATGACTCCTATTAACAAGTAAAATAAGAATAGAGGTCTAAGTGTTCTTTTGTCTTGGGAATTAGGGTTTGAGAAGCATAGACCCTAATCGGCCCAAAACAGGGTTTTGATGATACATAAATACAAATTTGACAAGTAAAGTATTTTAGTAAATGATTTTTAGTATCTTATGTGTAACTCTAATTTGGCTAAAATTGGGATATGATTTGGATATATAAAATGTGAACAACATTGGAAGATATCAGAATTTTTTAAGAATGTTCTGACCTGTTCATCGGCTGAGTTTCAAACTCGACCGATCACATTTTCTAAATAATATAGCACTGTGGTAATTGAATTTTATCTTTTTATTGGTACATCCAATTGATCTCAAATTTTAACTGTGTTTTAAAATCACAAATTTTAGACACTCTATTAATTTGGCGTAATTTTTGGATGACTTTTGATCTCTACAGTAAGGTGTCGGTCGAATTGCAACTCGACCGAATCTGCTGCAGACTGCTATATAGCAGCGCACTGTTTGATTTTTAATTAATTATTGGTAACTTGAAATGATCTCAAATTTTTACTGGAGGTCTGAAACTTCATTAGGTATAACATATAACATTTCCAGAATTTTTGGAGCTTCTGTTAGCTGTTTAATAAACGAATTACAGAAACTATTATGAAAACTGAATTTTCAGCTAATGTAATTAAAGTTGAGTGCTGGGTTAATATGTTATTAACCCAAGCAACTCAATTTGATTTATATAATCGATCACACATACACACAATAAAGCTATGTTACTGATATAGACCAAAACCCTAGAATGATTAAAGTTGTAGTAGTTTAAAGGATATCATTAGTGATGTAACCTTGTATACCAGTATCTTTGTTAAATAAAACCTTGAGATTTGTTCTATGAAAAGTAAACTGGCTTTGATAGTGATCTAGGGTTTTGAAGTAGATAATCTGATCGGTACATGAACAACATGAAATGATTTAGAGGAATGAGTAAGACATAAACCTAAAATGTAACAATAAGTAAGTAACATAGAAAGCGGAGTATTATCCGATTATGATCTAAAGATAGTTGATGTAGTTCATGTTTTAAAGACATGGTGTCACTATCTTTATGATGTGACAATAGATTATCACCCTGGTAAGGAGAATGTGGTGAATTATGCTTTCAGCAGAAAGTCAAGTTCAACAGCTAATGCATTCTCTATGACAGGGTTCAATAGAGACCTGTTAGTAGAAATGTGGGAGTTGGACTTAGACTTAGGGGTAATAACACAGAGTGATTTAATTGTATAGATGTAAGTTAAGCTTACTTCTTATGATCAGATTAAGGAACTACAATAGGGTAATAGTGAGTTAAACCAGACTATATATGACATGATAGAAGGAAAAGAGACTAGAGTTTAAGTTTTAGATGATAAGGTGTTGTATTAGCATGACATGTTGTGTGTACCTCGAGATAGTGTAAAATTCTTTTAAGGGGAAAAGGCTGAAAAGAAAGATTTTTATAGAAGTGTATGTTTTGATGTATGCTATGCTTTCGGGAAACACCAGGATGTATATGAATCTCAAGAAGTTGAAATGGATGGCCAGATATGCAGAAGGATGTAGCTGGGTATGTGATTAAAAGTAGAGTGTACCAGTAGGTTAAGGCTGAACCCTAAAAATCAATAGCTACCTGGTAATCTTTTTCTATGCCTGAATGGGAATGGGAATTTATCACAATGGATTTTGTGGTAAGATTACCCAGGACACCTAGAGGTTGTAATGTGATATGAATGATTGTGAATAGACTGATTTAGTCTGCTCACTTTCTTCATATTAAGTCGACCTGTGATGTCTCGAGACTTGACTAAGATATACATGGATAAAATAAATAGGTTGCTTGGTAATCCAGTTTCAATCATATCATATTGAGTTTAGAAATACACAGTTGATAATGGTACGGTTTGAGTATGAACCCAGAAAACACAGATTTGGTAAATCATTAGATGCATGATTTCAAGCTAGCAAGACAGCATTAAAATATGTAAATAAACCTAATTGCATGCTTCCTGTTATGTTAATATGTGTGACCTGACATTTTCATGAATTGGCACATTTCTCTGAGATATTATCAGAAATTCTCAAGTACTATTAAATATTTGTGATATGATACGTAAATAACTCTTAATTGAGTTATGTGATGCATAAACTAGGAATTTGGTTAATATGCACGTACTTCGAGAAATTTCAGATAATTGATAAATATTACAGATGGTTTCTTATAAGTGGAGTAAATTACTCTTATTGATGTAATAAGATGTTCAATTACATGAAATTCAGTATGTATGTGCCAAAATTGATTGAGTTTGAAATATTTATGAATTTTAATCTATCTGCATGCATGATATAAACATTACTCAGTAATTACAATGATTTGAAATATACTGTTCTGCCAGTTGTAGAATGATACCGTATTGTGATTTGAATTGCAATCAAACAGATGAGATGATGGAAACCCTAAGAGTAGGGTGTTGCCATGTGATTAGTGAATGAGATAACCCTAAGAGTAGGGTGTTAGCATGTGATGAATAAACAAGGCAAATGAAACCCTAAGGATAGGGTGTACGATGAATCAAGTATCTTGATATCAATTTTCATTATGAGATGTAATGATTTTAACAGTTAAATTGCATGAATTTAATTTAGTACCAAGTTGACATGCATTCTGTTTATTTAAGAATTTTAGTTCGTTTGCATGTATAGTATAATAATTTCTGAGTAATTACCATAATTTGAGATACTGTTATAACAGTTTTACAAAGACAATGTATTGTGGTTTGATCTGGGATCAGATCAGATGTGTCCCATGTTGAGGGACCAATACCGATAGTTGATCAGTGGATCAAGAAACTCAAGAATCGTGATATACCATTAGTGAAAGTTCTTTGGAGAAATCTTAACCTAGAAGGAGCCACATGGGATGTTTTGGGAATAGATGTGCGTAACAAGTTTCCTTTTCTCTTTAAGGAATTTCGGGACGAAATTCTTATAAGGGAGGGAAATTGTTACGACCCATACCAGGATTAGTCATTAAATACCTCGAATTACGTAAAACACCTCAATTAGTGCTATGTTTTTGTTAAACATCATGAATAATCAAGATAAGACAACATGTCAATCAATAGTCAAGATTTAATCATCTGAGGTAATTAATGGTAATGGCAATGATGATCGTTAGGTTAATTAAGTTAAGTGCATCATCAAGTTGATTAAGTTGAATTAAATATATAGGATATAATTAGTGCTTAATTAAGATGATTCAGTAAAGTTAAGTGATCACAGATGCGGTTAGAATTTTGATTAGCTGGGACGAGATAAATAACATGATTTCTTGCTCTAAGGTTGTAGAGAATTTCATGCTTGAAACATTGCAAAAAGAATCAGTCAATTTGGACTCTCGAGGCGAAAGTTATAACACTTTTGTTTTCCTTGGATCTAATATGCAATTTTCCCAAAATTATTTGATACCCTTTTAAGTGGGTCGGCTACTTATTCCTTATCTCCTTCCTCGTTAAACCGATAAAACAGTAGAACAACCACAAAAGCGGCGCACGGCTGTGCCTGATCGAGCAACAGCGAGGGGGGGGGGATAGCGGGTGATCTCTTGGCTTTTTAGCTCCGATGAGCAGCACCCCACCTCCCTTTCTCCTTCCCCATCCTTCCTACCTCCTCCTCCTTCGTTTCCCTTTCCTTGTCTAGGGCGGCGCCCCATCTCCAGTCGACCTGCTGCTCAGGGCTGCGGCTAGCAGCTAAGGGGGAGAGAGGGGCGGCTTCGCAGCACCATCGAGCCAGCAAGGCGTCGCCAAGCACTATCTCCTCTCCTTCCTTTCTTCTTCCTCTACCCTCACCCTAGCTGCGCCCCTCTTGCAGTTGCAGCCAGTAGCCCGCCATAGCCATGGTGGTCGGCCAAGCAGCAGCTGCTGCTGCGTGGGCCAGCGATCAGTGGCCATCTTGGGCACAAGGAGCAGCTACAAGCTACCCTCGAATCCGGCCAAGGGTCTAGAACCCGTATCTGCTGTCAATTAGCCGCAAGCAATACCCAGTCAGGGTCCCCCTTCAACCTATACGTAAGAATGATGCTGCTGCTTGCAGTAACATGCTTGATTAGGATCATGCTGGGCGTAAAAGGTATTAAAGAAAGGTAGTTTTAGCTTTTGATTGAGATTCCAAATCTAGAATCTGTAGATTATAGCCTTAATTAGGTGCTAAATCGAGTTCATTTTCAATAAGATTTCCGTCTCTGCGCAGGTTGCACGGCGTGCAAATCAATTTGCACGGCGTGCAAAGTTACAGATAGCGGAACGAGTTTCTGCCCAGGTGCACGGCGTGCAGCCCAGGTGCACGGCGTGCAGCCCAGGTGCACGGCGTGCACTCTGCTGTAAAGGGAAGAATTAGGCGTGGTTGTGGACGTTTTTCGGTGTATACGAACACACCGAAGTGGGTGAGTAGTAGTTCATTTAGAAATCAATATTTAACTCAATTTAATTATTTAAGTGCTTCTATATCAATTGATATAACTTCTAAATAGTGTAGTTCATACAATAGAGTATGTTAGATTCATTAGAATTGAACTACGTGATATGCTTAGTAAAAATGATAAATTTCCTGTATTATAGTTGCAATGTATTTGCTGATTTAAAAATAGTTGTTTAGCATCGAAAGTGGATAAATGATATTTGTTCATGTTTAATGATGATAAAGGATATATATTTGCTTCATGTGTTATTCAGATTGTACAAAATGCATGAAATGTGATATTCCTGTTTGTATGTTTAATTGTTAATCAGTTAATAGACTTAGATGCCCTAACACCGTAGAACCCCTAAGAGGTATCTGCAACTTAGGGGTGAAACTCGTGTTGCAACATCATCCGTGCTTGTGTCACAGACAAACGAGGATAGAAAGAGAGGCAGTGTCTAACAACAATCGTGCGTGTGTCACGATGGCACTGGGAAAGAAACAAAAAGAAAACTTGGTTATCTAACATCATTCGTGCGTGTGTCACGAAGGTAACCCTGTGACTCTCCGCCGGTGTACTCAGGTTAAAGGAGGAGTCGGGTGCACTCAGAGTAGTGCTTTAAGGCCGTAGAGCCTATGTTTCTAGCCGGCGAGCCAGTGACCCTGTGGCAGAGCAGGGCTGGCGTCAGACTTAGCATTTCCCGGGTGTGTCGCTAAGTCTTGTACGGTGGGACCGTAGCATGGACTTGTTGCGGATCTTTATATGCAGAGTACACTGCATATATTTAGGGCATAATAAAATGAATAAATAATCATGTAGGTTCACAGTAAATTTATATAACTGTTTATCTACCTGAATTACATGTTGATGATTTAGAATGTGATTATTATCTGTATGTTTGTTATGTTATTAGAACTGCCTTGCTTAGTTCTGTATTTATGTTTAATTTCAATTTATAAACTTGATGAGTTGTTTAGTGATAGCTAAATGAAATGCTATTCACTGAGCGAGTAGGCTCATACCTCTACTCAAAACATTTTCAGGTTATCTTCAGCAGGAGGAAATCAGAAGGATCGATTTATCCTTATGCCTAGTCGATAGAAGGTTCGTAGTTAGCAGTTAGAGGTCTCTTAGTCCTTTCCCCTCGATCTTTGGGACAAGGTGTGAGTCAGAGAGTGAACGTGTATAAGATGTAACTTATCTGTTATGCTTTATTTTATGTCGGACAATGTAATATGTTGTAGACTCTGTTTATCTTGCTAGTCAGTTTAATAAAGATGCTTCCGCAGCTTGTTTAGTCTCATTTTACAGCATAAATCGGATTTCTCTGTTAATATCTTTAAAATGTTTTAAAAAAAGTGAAGAGTGGTTGGCTTATGTGTAAATCTCATCCTGTCGCGTCTTAATCTCATGGTTTGTGATTAATGTGAGATTGGGTCGTGACAAACTGGGTTGTGGTGGGCCTCTGCAGTCAGCCCAGTGAGAATTCCAGCCCAATCGCGGCCTCCTTTGGGGTAAAATTCCATGCCAAATCCGATTTAAATATGCAAACTTCAATTGGTTCTATCTCCTTGATCCCTAAACCAAACCCTATGGTATTATATATCATTTTGTTCAGAAAATCACTCCCTTTTTTATGATGCCAATATCTATTACTAGTCTTACATGGTTCATTCCTGATTAATTAGAAATGTTGACCTTGTTATCTTTTGATTAGCAATCAACTTGAATCATGTGCTTTTGTATATTTTATGATCCTAGCCACACTAACCCCCTTGTATCAGTAATCCTTATTTTGCTTAATGACATCTTCAACTTAGTTCTTGTGCTTTTGCTATGAATGACTCATTAAGACATGTAGACTCACCTTTTTACACTATGATGCCCTATTATATGATGTAATGTACTTATATCCTTGCATCCTTAATCTTTATGAAAAGTGGATCCTAATTTCTCAAACTTATATTGTGAACCTCTAATCAGTTCTTAAAATGCCTTGTAAGATGTATTGCATTGTATCATACTCATATGCATTCATGACTTGTATATGACAACTCACCTATTGATGTTTGACTCAACTCTTGCATGGATGACCCTCTAATGATTACCAAGCTATCTTATTGACTTCAAATTAGTATGATTATCATGATATATCTCTACAATATTAACTTTGTCTACTTAGTGCTTCTATGGCTGGGAAATGTACAATATTGCTTGATTTGACCCAGTAGGACTAGTAATGATCTTGCATGTTTAAACAATGATGATGATCTAAATCTCATTATTTCCCTTACTTCTAATCAGACCTTATGTTTATCTAGAATTACTCATAATGTGGATGGTTCACCTAGATCTAAGGCTAAGTGTTGATCCTCAAATTATGTTGATTATTGACATGCATGTTGGGAAGTTTGGAAACTATGTTGGACTCTTTGAGACCTAGTTCTAGGGAACATCCACATGACTCTTACATCATGTTTATCTTAATCAAACCTAGTGAACTATGACACCATGCTATATCTTTTCCTTGCGAGGTACCCTTGGTTTAGATAATCTCTAGGATATTACTCATGAATCATAACTCTTAAGATACGCTTACTATCTTGACCCTACTATGGTATTGACTTGTTTGTATGTATGCTCGTATGAATGCTTGGCTAGTCATTTACTTGTTTGAGCTACTTGTTCCCTATGACTAGTATGTTCATTTTGCTTAATATATGTTGAACAAACCTTGAACATAATTGAACTTGTCAATTATACAAACCTAGTCTACCTGCCTGTATTCTTAGGGTAAGGGCACAAGATTGGGCGTCTTACTTGAGATGTCAAGATAAGGTAGACCATATCGATAAAAGGGTAGATAATCTTGAGCACCATTATGGACCCTTCCAATGGGAAGTTGGTCGATGGCCATAACATGATGTTGAGTATAATGGAAATACACCTAAAATATGTTTTGTATAAAGAATGTTGTTAGTTGTTCTCGCCTTGTTTCATCTTCTTTCTTATACGATGTTTCTATCCAAGCAAGTTTAATAGTACTCTTAAACTTTTTGCATGTCTTTTTCATAGCATACTTAATGCTTTAGCATACTTAATGCTTTAGCATTAATATATTTTGTTTATCGAATTTGTAGTTTCCAAATGAAGATCCATTGTACTCAATATTCTAAGCTCTGAAATGCCATGCAAATGGGTATACTTGAATTTAGAAATGGGTACATGCTATCTCTTATCTCCCTATTTAGTAGCTTTTCGTCTTGTTGTTACTGCTTTCACATATATATATTGCCTGTGTGAAATATGTTATGAGATCCATTCTAGGGACGGACGCTCTGGTCCATTCTCCTTTGGATGTGTAGCCATGAGGAGTGTGGACTTAGGGTAACAAACGGTCCCGTGACAAACAACTTGTTCCAAATCTCATTGATTGTGTCCTAAGATGAGATCCAAGTGAACTTGGAGGAGGTGAGGATTGCATAGATGATGCTAATTGCCTTTATATTTATTTGTGCCTTCTTGATCTTGGCTTCATACGAAGTGGCTACATCACCCTCCAACTCCTTGTAATCAAGGATCACTACTTTCCACATGTCGTAGCTCATCCATTGAAGGTAGAACTGCATCTGCCTCTTCCAATAAAGGAAGTTTGTGCCATCGAAGATTGGGGGTCTCATGGAGAAACCGCCTTCCAAGTTGAGATTCACAAGTAGGTTGTCGCCCATCTTCTCATCTTATAGGATATGTGTCATAGAAGACCGTGCTCTAATGATATGTGTTGGATCAATGGGCTCTATAGGGGTTGGGGGTGAATAGAGATAAGAACACTTGCACAAAATTAGTTAGACCTTCAAGTTACTACAAAATATGGGATTGCAAATATTGAATTTGTAGTACAACTGAGCATACATAGAAAGGATGAGAGAGATTGAACAACCACAACAAATAAGCTATGTAGAGTGTTTCATATCTCCAAACTGGGAGATAGTTAGTTCACTACCTAGAGAGGTCAAGTTCTAGGATTTTGCAACCCATGTATACTTATATTCCATTATAAGACATACACTATGACCTCCTTTTCCCAGGGACAAGGATAACCAACCTCCTTTTTAAGGATCAAAAGGATCCAATAAACCTTACACAAAGGGCTTACCTATCCTTGAGAAAGATTCTTCTACCTCTAAGGACATACCCACTTTTTTAACTAGCTAGATACCTTCACCAAAGTGATCTACTGCTGCAACAAGTCTTTGGCCTTGATGATTTACCCACTCTCATCCTGGATCTTCTGCCTTTGCCTTCTCCTTCCACTCAAGAAGCTTTATTGCCTTATTCTTCAACCTTTAAGAAGCTTTGCACCTTCTCGTTCACCTAGAGAAGCTTTCATCAACTTGATCTTGAAGAAAGGGTTGGAAAAAGGGAAGTTTTGAGAGCTTTACAAGCATACAATGAAGTAGCTCTCTCACACATATCCTATATCACTCATATGAATGTTTTGATTTGCAAACAAGAGAGAGAAAGGGGCTTAAGTGGATTGAATTCACTCAACTATATCTAGGATCTTGAATAGTGTGAAGGAGCAACCTTGGAATGAACTCTAAGAGGTCTTATTTATAGTTGGGGTGTGCCCTAGAGGCTAGGAGCACTAAGGAACATTTTCTAGCCATTTGGGGTGATGCAACATATATAATTTCAAGTCTTACAATACTAATGGTTAGAATCACTTTTTCTGCATTCTCCGTATAGTGCATTCGATTGAATTTCAATAGAGCTAACTCGACCAATTGCACTATGCAACAAAGCTAATTTGAATCATTGACTGAGTTTATCCTGGATGAAACTCAACCAAATCGGTTAAATTAGTTTTTTTAGTGTAGGTATCGACCGAGTTCTTTGTATGGTAAACTACACCAAACCTAAATTTTCTCAGAATGCATCAAGGGGATCAGTCGAGTTTGTCACAAGGAAAACTCGTCCAAAAACACCATGTAATGAATTTTGGAAAATATCATTAGAGTGATTAAACGTTCAAATTAAGGGCTCCTAATTTTTCTCATCTTAGTTACAAATCATTACATCAATACAAATGATTACAAAAATCATCCTAAGAGTTTTAGAGTGTTTTCTGCAAAAATGCATTTGCATTGCTTTTGACTTGAACTAGATCAAGATAGGGCTTGATAGAAATGACCCTTTTAATGTACCTGATGTCTGAAATCAATGTCAAATAGACATATTAGATACATATGAATGGAATGGGTTAGTAATTATAAAAATATGGGTAATGTATAACTCTCAGGTCAACACAAGGATATAATGTAATATTTTTGAGATAATACCATATTTTCTTTTCCCATTTAAAGAAAGTCATCTAGGATTGTTCAAGTATTGTGAAACTTGACACCCAAGTTAATTAGGACGCAATTAACACAATTTTACCATTATTTTTGGTATTTGAGTTTTTTATTGATTTCCACAACAATTAGGATTTTGGCTCATTATCATCATTATTATCAACATTCATTTAATTTAAATGTTTAATAACATTCACATCATTGCCAATAGAATTATCATATATTATTATGCACAATATTCCATATTTTACTTATTTAATTTGTTAAGCCCATTTATTCAACACTTATTTATATAATGGAACATTTTCTTGTTTATGGAAACATCAATTGTTATTCCAAAGCACATTATACTTCTTATTAATCATATTTTAGCCATTATTTTCATATTAGTTAGAAAAGGAAAAATGTGTGACATATTTCATGGATTTACCTACATATTAGCACATATTTATGTTATCAAGTTAATATTGATGAATATATGTGATGTTGATTATAGAACCTATGCATTAACATTATACATTCAGGCATAACTTTATTCTGGTTTGGTCATCTAAGGAACCAAGCATACTAAACTCTTATCCATGGAATATAATATGATTCTAGGTTTTGTTTCATTACACCATCTATTCTATCTTCCACCCTCCATACTGACTTGCTCCCATTGTCCCAAAGATAGTGACAACAACTTATGAAGTCTTATTTTTTCTCCCTCCTTGTTCCCTTTGTTGTCACATCTCCATTTTGTAGTGTCCCACTCCTACTCCCACTCCCAACCCCCTCCCACACCACTCCCACTCCCACTCCTAACATGACCCTCCCTATTGTGTTGTATCTTCCTTCCCCAAGGCCTTCCTTGTTCCCTCTCAACTAAATTTGTTTCATGACACACGTAGCCAACCATTTTAGTTGTACCAATTACATTATTTTCCTTTTTATACACGACATTGCTACCATATACCACTACACAACTTTAAAACAAGGTTGCATTTAACATGAATAATATTGGATTTACTCACTCGTAGACTTATTTGATTAATATATCTGATTTCAATACATTTTTTTGCATTTTTCATTCATTTCCATTATATCTTTCATATAGAGCACTATGTTAATTAATTTGATTGATGTATTGTAGTTATTTCTCATTTGATCTCTTATATTGCATTATATGAATTCCTCTATATCTGTTCATCTATGGTGCTTTTGAACTAAAAGTTTTTTCAATTATATATATATATATATATATATATAACCTTCTTTGGGGCAAGTTGAACTGTGTTATTCATGCCCATTTTTGGAATTTCATAACATTCATATGAATTCTCTGCAAAATGTTCCAACATATACCTCACCTTGACCTAGTTTTTCTATAATGTGCTAAATGTGTAACTAAATCCAGTGTCATAATATGAAACCAAGAACTAAGCCAATGCTATAAGTTTTTTATTGCATTCTCAAATCATAGTTCAGCTAAATATTTTGATAATGAATGCCAATTCATTTTTTTTATTCACTAAATGTTGGAAGATTATTGCTAAAGTAAAGTATAAACAAATGGTGACCCTTATCAACACCAGAACATCCATGATTCTTACAAGATCAGTTTCTCATGGGAATCAACATTGAATCTATCAAAAATTTACAAATTCTAACATAAAATTTGCTTTTAGAGTATTGTAGTATATAACTCCATATAGTATATGTATGAGTGTTAATAACTATTTTTGAGTCCATTTTGGATCAAATCAACATCAACATTTATGCATCCAACATAGAACTCAGCTAGACCTCAATTTCAATAATGTGATAAATGTAAAATGAAATCTAGTCATTTAGTATGAAATCAAGAACTTAACCTAAATTCTAGTTTTTGCTATTTTTTCTAGTGATTATGAAAATATATATTATGATGATGAATACATTTTCTTATTTTTTTATTGTTAGGATAAAAGATTGATGATTATAACTTAGAATAAAAATTTATGTTGACCCTTATCTAGACATGAGATGTTGGAAATGTTACACAACTACTTTTACTTGGGCAGCAAAGTTTGATTCCATAACCAACCCATATAAAAAAATTCATATGGTGAACACATATTTTGCTAACTAAAGTATTGTAATAGTGTACCAAGTGATATATGTATAAGTGTCATAAACTAGCATCTATTTAATATTGGATCAAATCACCATTCATGTTTATGCAAAATTTTCAAACATAGAACTCACATGGATATTAGTTCTTAGTAAAGTGCATACCCATATTAAACTCAACCAAAAATATGAATCTTAGAATAAGAGTAGAATATATAATTTTCTCCAAAATGATTGTTAAAAAATATTGTGATAATGAATGTATATTTTTTTCTTAGACTATAAGCCAGATGACCATTGATAAATAAAATCATAAAGATTGATTTTCCTTACGTGGATCCGAATGATGGAACTCTAACAAAATGAAGCTTTATCCTAAGACCACTTAGATTTAAAGTATCACAATTCATAAACAAAATTTGATATTATAATATTTACTGTAATACCAATCTACTGTCATTATGGTTAGATATCAATCTACCTCATATTAAATCTAGTTATATACACTTAGAATCAATAGATTTTTGTGGTTTCCTTATTCTAGATGCCAATCTAGATTGAATATGTAAAAATTCATCCTCTATGTTTCTTCTTCTATTATTTTAGGTACTAGGTCATCTAGGGATAAAGGGCTTCTACGAGAAACCTCTATACATGATCAAACATTTACCTTCACTCAAAACCACACTCTCCCCAAAAACCTTCATGATATATATCCATCAGAACCTAAGGAGAATCCTTGTCTGATTTTCCCATCATTATTCATTAAAAGTGTAGTGAGAAAAGAGACCCATTCAAAGTATTCTTGTTGTGTAGACGGGATGAAACCCTTTTTGTAGTTATCTTGGATTTGGTTTTAAGTTAAATGGGATCCTTTGAATTTTCAGTACATAGTAAGGTATGTGGATTGGCCAAATAAAAATGATCTCATTTTCTATGACCATTAAGAATTTAATGAAGATTTCTTTACTTCTATGCCAGATCTCTTGCGGTTGAAGTTGTGGTTGAAACAAAGTTTCATCCATTGTGTAGATTTTTGAAGCAAAGAATGAATAAATGACATAACTTGGAAACATATATTTTCTTTTTTAATTTCATATAGTATAAAAGATTTTTTGGGGGCCATTGAACTTAATGTGGTTAATGACACATTTCCAAATCTAAAAGATTTAAACTCAAGAAAGCATCCAATTGACTTTAGAGAAGTAAGGGAGCAACATAGCATTTAATGGTAATAATTTTCTTATCAAGGGTTAATAGATTTTTGGATTTAGTTAGATGGTCACACAATACCCTTAACAAATATCAAATTCCACATCCACCATCAATATGAATCATCAATCCCTTTACCAAACTATTGATCTCTTTCCATATATAACTGCTATCTCATTCCCCTCCTCTCAAATGTGATACATACACATGTGTCCTTTCTTTTCCTTTCGATCCTACTCACTCCACTTGCACCAAATGTCTTTACATGAATGCCAGAGTTGTTGCAATCAAAAGTGTGATTCACACAAAGTTTAATTCTATGTATAGTTCTTCTAGACATAAATGAATTAACATATAACTTTGGACTGTAAAGAAAACATAGAATGCTTCTTATATTTAATATAAAATAAGTGGGGCATTGAACTTAATGTGGTTGATGACACATTTTAATTCTCAAATACTGCCTTACTCCCACAATGGGAAGTTAATTCTTTCTCGAGGTTAGCCCTTATATATTTTGATCGATAATATTTTATTACGAAATGGTTAATGAATTTTGGTATTTAGTTAAATGGTCACACAAACCCCGTACTAGACAAATGCAAACCCCACATCACCATTAATATGAATCCTCCATTCCACAAACAAAAATATTGATATCTTTACTTATATTCTTCTCACTCGCTCCCCTACTCTCAAATATAAAACATACACCTATGCCCTCACTTCTCATCTCACTACTGTTGAACCAAATATAGTGATAACAACCTCTTCCTTCTCTTGACTTGTCCCTCTTGGTCATCCCTATGTTGTCCACTCTCGATCTTGTAGTGTCCTACTCACACTCCGCTGATGTCCCTTCTTCCCACACAGCAGTTCCCTCCTTACTCCCTCTCCAACTAAATTCATTTCCTTGCAACACATACCCAACCACATTATTTATGGCAATTACATTGTTTTCTTTTTGTATACAATATTTCATGTATCTAACTATTTCACACCTAAACAACAAGGCTACATTTTACTAGATTATATGGGATTTCATGACTCATGGTTCTATTTTATTAAGATACCAATTTAAATGCATTATTGTGTTTTTCTGCATTGTATGTTGCATATGGAATAGTGTTCTCATTCTCTAGTTTACTTGATTGGAGTTACATACATTTAGTCTCTTACATTTCATTATATAAATTCCTCTACATATGTTCATCTATTTTTCTTTTGAATTGAATTTTCATTTATGCTACTTTGTATGTGCTTTACATTGTTTGGGCAATTTGAACTTTGTATTTGCACCCAATATTGGAATTGCAAAGTAATCTTTTAAATAGTATTACAAATGTTACAACTGAGAACTCGCCTACACGTAAAATTTATGTGAAGTGTTGAATGCAAAATTAAATCTAGCATTGTATGGTGAAACCAAGAACTAAGCCTATATTCTTTACTTTGGTATGTTAATTTTTTGGACTATTGTTAACTTATATATTAGGATTATGAATACCAATTCTTATTTTTTATTGAACTAAATGTTATAAATTATTGCTAAATTCAAATTTATTTTAACCCTTATCAAGACCTAAATTGTTGGCACTCTTACATAATTAGTTTCACTCAGACATCAAACTTCCATCTAAAACCAACTTAATTAGATTGAAATAACCAAATCCTAACACACAATTTGCTATTAGTATATTGTAGTGTTGAATGCCAAGATATATATGTTGGGGTGTTGGAAAACTAGTTTTGAGTTAATTTTATATCAAATAACCATCTATGTTTATGCAAAACTTTCCAACATAGAACTCACGTAGACCTCAATTTTTAGTAAAGTGTCAAATGCAAAATTTAATCAGGTCAAAGAATATGACACCAAGAACTTAGCTTGGGTTCTATGATTTTTTATTTTCTCTCTTCAAATGATGTTTAATTAAATATTATGATATTGAATACTTTTTCTTATTTATATTAGACTACATGTTATATGATTATTGATAACATAAAATAGAAACTTATGCTGACCCATGCCTAACTATTGGAACCCTTTAAAGAATCAATTTTGCTTTGGCAACGAATTCAATCTTGTAACAACTCGGACAGAAAATATCCAAATTTTATTTGTAATAAGAATATTGTATTATAGAATACCAAGTGAAATATGGAGAAGGCTCAGGAAATAAATTTTGAGTGTTGAATCAGATAACCATCCATGTTTATGCATACTCGTCAAACATGTTGCTCACCTAGACCTCAAATTTTAGTAAAACTTTGGATGTAGAATTTAGTCTGTTATAAAAATGAAGCCACGAACTAAGCTTGGATTGTATACTTTTCTCTTTTTCTCAAAGTGATTGTTAGAAAAATAGTATGATAATGACTATGTAATCTTAACAAACTTATTAGACTACATGTTACCATGTTAGATATTTATTGATTTCTTAATCGTAAAGTTATGTGGAAACCTTACCTGGACCCAAACTGTTGGAACTCTTATAGAGTAAGTTTCACTTGTTCATTTAAGTTTGATCTTGGAACTGACTCTGATTACAAATATTCAAAATCAAATACAAATTTTTCTCTTACAATATAGTAGTGTAGAATACCACATCATATTTGTAGGATGGTTAGAAATCAAGTTTTGGATTAGTTTCGGATAAAGTAATAATCCATGTGCATGTTTTCCAAGACTAAACTCTTCCAAACCTCAATTTATTCAGTAGTGTTAAACAAACATAAAATCTGGACATAGGATATGAAACCAAGAATTAAGTCTTGATTTTATGTATCTATCTTTTCCCCAAATGATTGTTAAAAAAAGATGTTATTATAATGAATACTCGTTCTTACTGTGTTCTTCTTCGCTAACAAAAAAGATAAGTTATGTTGACCCTTTTCTATTGTTGAAATCCTTACACAAAATATTTCAATCAGGCTTCTCTAGAAACTAGGGTTGTCAACCGGGAGGGTATGGAGAGGATAAAGTTCTATCCTTATTCTTATTCTCCAGAGGGTAGCTGTAACGACCCCGCCTCCCGGTAACCCCCAATCAAGGGAGACCAAAAGGTCAGAGTCGCTATCCCAATAACTCAGGATCCATGGTTTAACATTTAATCAAAAATAACTATTAAATTCTACTAAAACCATACTAGAAACCTGGAATAAAATAAATCTCTTGCATACCTTGTAAAAAGTTTGGATTTCTAGACTTCTATCCACAGATGGAGTCTACCTATCTAATCCTCCTTGAATTGATTATTTGTTCCTTCACAATGTTACAATTTATTATTTGTCCATTTCAATGGGGGTACCTAAAACGCCGAAAGTCAAAACATTGGTCAGTATAATTCTATACCGGTATGTGGGGGACAATCACAATTTCACAAATAATTTCTAACAACCTAATTACCACAAATAAGTTATTAACAATCCAAAGTTATGTTTCCGATGTGTCATTCTCAACTTCTTTTGCCCTAACCCAGGATCACCCTCTCTTGGGTTTTGTCCTTGCAAGGGACAGAAGGCCACCTTCTCCAACTTAAGCTTTGTGCCTGGGGTCACCTCTCGGTTCCCAATGGTCTTCCCTCCGGGGCTTGACCGAATAGACCTCACCTCTGGAGCTTGGTCATGCATCATACATCAAGGTGGCATGTAGGTTTCGAGAATACACATATATACGTGATTGTGATAATCATAGTGACTTTATAGGATTGCATAAATAAACACTCAACAGTTTAGGCTGCATCCAATCGATCAAACATTCGAGAAAACTTCGTGAAACTAGATTGATTATTCATAAATAACCACATTCTTGAACTAGAGTAACTTGATGTCCAAGCAAGAATAACCAAGAATAATCAATCAAGCAATCGGTCAGTGATCTTGAATTTAATACATAACACCCATGTGTCATTAAGCATCCTCAAGATTGACTCGGGTCCCACATTAGGGTTTCTAGGCCACCTTTTAGGGTTTTATTAGGGTTTTAGCTTCCATCATCCAATTATCACATTTAATGTAGTTTTGGCCCACAAACCCTAGTTTCAACATCATATGCATGATTGAATTCCAATTAAGCCAAATATAACTCTTTTACACTAAACTACCAACCTTATCCTTTTAAATCATATCAAGATCATTAAGACCAATTAGCATGTTTAGGCTCTTTTGAATTGACAACTCTGATTTCATCAATGATTATAGTCAAATTCACAAATGAACCCTAATTTCCATTTTTCACATCTTCTAGGTTAGTAAACCCTAATCACACTAGTTATGAACAATTATCTCTAATTAGATTTCTTTCATCATATTTATGAAATTAAGTTAGACTTTGATTACTCTTACCAACTAAGTCTATTAAATACATCCATAATCAAGATCTAGGGATTTAATCTATTTAAAGCATTAAAGTTATCAACTTTATGTACTTTCAAATTTGAAGTAGAAATAGAGTATGATTATATTTTTAGTGGATTCCTCATATTTTTCTGAGCATGTTTCATATATTAAATGTATTAATCCGAGCTACCATGAATTAACTACAAATTTCACAAGATTTACTTACTTGGACCAATGGGATGCTGACACGTCAGCTGTCACATGTAATGCACCTCTGCGTAACCCGACCAACTTAGAAACATAACGAATTGGAGATTTTGCCCCCACATGATGATCTGGCTCTTCAAGCCTTAGAAGGGCATTTTTGTCCAACGGCCCGCTCATCTCCTTCCTCGCGGTAACCCTCCATTGTCATTGCAGCAGAGGTTGGGAGCGGCATTTCCTCCCCTCCTTCGGACCCGACGGCTACCAGGGGTAGCTCCCTCACCTCTGTTATTCTCCTGTACACCTAGAGATGCCCTCAGCTTGTGGCCAGAGCATCTGGTTCATTTTTATCGGATATACAGACAAGGATGGCCTGCAACCCTCCTACTGGTGTTGCACAGGTGCTAGGGCAAGGAGATGATGGTTGAGCTTCTCTCCGGCGATGTGGGAACATCGTGCTTCCATCGTACTTCCTTCTACAGCTTCTTTTCACTCCAGGGGTCGCACTACTCCCTGTTGTTAGGGTCAGAGCGGATGCAAGATTGAAGAAGACGTGAGATGCATGAGATCCTCTTGGACTCGAGGCTATGGGTCCAATCCTTTTATAGGGATAGGTAGCAACGTCCTAGCACGCTTACCCATGAGGAAACAAGTCCCTCCATCTTTTGCAAACATACTTTCCTTATTAAGGTGTGATTTTACTTTTGATTAGTTCCTT
Organism: Alisma plantago-aquatica; assembly: GCA_963693085.1. Classification (NCBI taxonomy): domain Eukaryota; kingdom Viridiplantae; phylum Streptophyta; class Magnoliopsida; order Alismatales; family Alismataceae; genus Alisma; species Alisma plantago-aquatica. The sequence goes on from OY856414.1 coordinate 6,751,707, forward strand.
GTTAATTCACATTCCTTGGTTATCAAGGAATCTCATATTAGAGTATTTATATAATGGAAAATCCAAAAATCATCACTTATATTCCCTTTATGCCTGGCTTTTAATCCATTGGTTACGATGATATACTTCCTTATTTGGAAACACAAAAGCCACCACATATACTCATTAGTTCATGACACTTTATTGCCAATTTCTAAAATTATCCTCTTCTTGCCATTATAACCATGTAGATTCGAAATACCATCAATGTGATTCAAACATACCTTTCTTATATCTCTAATTTTCTTCTTAGTAATGTTTAATTTGATTTTATCTACTAGTGTACCAAATTCGAGTTCCAAACTCAAAAGGAAAAAGCCATTATCCACATGTGTAAGTTATCCTTAATAAGGCTTATTTACTTGATATTTTCTCTTTCTTAATCTTTATTTTGATTCCTTTTACCATTAGAAATCATGTGGAGTCTAAATCTTGTTTATAATGATTCCATTATCCATATTTCCACATTTTTCTTACATTTTCATCATTATCTCAATTATTCTTTTATTAATTGATTTCTTTTCCTTTTTACTTCCTTTTCTTGCTATTGGGCCCAATAGCCAACAAGGCCCATGAAATCAAACACACAAGGCTATTTATCAAAGAAAACCATTCAATTAACATAAATCATACAAATTACAAAATCATACATTTATTGGGGGAAATTGTATTTCCAACCAAAAGAACCCGAAAATTGGGGTTGTAACATCCTTCCCCTCTTATAGGAATTTTGCCCTCAAAATTCCACCAGACATACAAACAATCAAGATAAGAATTTCCCTTGTCCATCATGGCTCCCATGTGACCTCACCCTTTCTATTGTGTTTCCCAAGAACCTTTATCATTTTATATTCTTACATATGAGTTCTCTCTCACTGTGGCATAAGGTACCCTCGTAGGTGACTCAGGATATCTTAGCCTCCCTAGAAGCTTAATAGGTTCATGGCTCAGCACATGGTTCGGGTACATCACATAGCGCTCTAGATCAGACTCATGGAACACATCATACATTACATTATCCTGAGGGGTAAGGCTAAACATAAGCATCTCCACCAATCCATCTCAAATGGACCCATGTATCGGGGACTCATCTTTCTCAGTTATAGCTTAGAGGGGTTGGGTTTTCATAACACATGTTCTCCCACAATGCACTGCATGTCAGTCTGCTTCACATCAGCTCACGACTCTTGTTGCCCCTAGGCTTTCTCAGCCATTGCACGATCAAAGGGACTTCATCTGCACACACTGTGGTCTCTCTGACCTTCACAAGGTCCTCTCACTGGCATCATCCTAATGAAGCGGTAACCGACATGGCCTCCCTTACAGAGCTTCTTACATCCCGATACTGGCTATGGTGGTTATTATCACAAGTAAACTCTCCTAGGGTAGGAACTGCTCCCATGTATCACCCAAAACGAGCATACGCGCTCTCATTAGACCCTTTAGTCTGGATCATACTCTCTTGACTGTCTATCAGCAAGGGGTGATGCAAGGTACTAAGCTTCAATCTAGCATCGAGTTCATTACACACCTACTTCCACCACATGGAAGTGAACTTAAGGTCATGCTCCAAAAGTTGAACTCGGATCATGGTGTAGTTGAACTATCTCTCTCTCATGCATACAATTCAACCAAATCTGTCACATTGACATCACTCTCTCTTAGGCAAGGGATTAGGCCAACTTGGTAAGGTGACTTACCATAACCCATATTGCATCCTGACCTCTCTTGGTCCAGGGGAGACTCACCACAATGTCCATGGTGATCCACTCACATTCCCTCTCAAAGACTCTTCATTATCTGTAGCAACTCACCGGGTTATAGATGTTCGTCTTCACCTCATCACATGTTTGGTGAAAAGCCACATGCAACTTTATATACTTCTTTATCTCAGATATTCAAAGTACTACTGTAAACTTTAACTATCTTGGTATTATTATGGTGTACTTAACATCATGAGCCTCTACTTGTCATGATTCCTCAAGGTTGTTCCTCAGAAACCCTACAACACTCTAGTAGTGGGTTTCACCACCTTCTGCTCCTGAGAGGTGTATCTGAGGTTCTTACATCCATCCTTCTATCTCATCAAGCTCTAGTCTAGCTAATTGAGCAACCACCCTGACCAACAGGTCTGATGGCACCAGAGTGTTAGCCCTATATGCCTCACGAACTTAGATTTCACCCAACAACCTCTCATAGCCTCTCTACTGGCTAAACGAGACAACTGCATCTTGACTAAGAGCATCCATTATCACCTTACATCCTTATTTGCTAGATGAGGGTGAAAACATAAACCGTCATATACACCACTCATCATCCTCATCTCAGTTTTAGGTCTGATTGAGTCATGAAAACTCTGAGCTAATCATCTTGGTTATCAAACTCAAACTTATATAACTAATAAATTCCATATTGTTCTTGATAAAAACATCCTCAAATGATGACTATCTTAGTTCTCTTTGTGTTTGTAAACCATCCATTCAACATACTCTTCAAAAGTTATGATACTTTCTCTATCCTCAAACTTCATAGCAATGTTTCAACTCATGTCATCTTAACCCTTAGTGTATGGCATGCATTTTTCCCTATCTCTCACACCCATAATGAGAGGAAATAAGCATTTGGTTGCAGTCCAAATACAAAGTTCATCCCATTCCAAGAGTAGAGATGGTGCATCACACATCACCAGTACACCTTCCAAACTAAGGTGAAACATTCATCACATGTCTCCACATCATAAACAACTTGATTATGGGTCTACACCCATGGGAAGACTTTTACCATTACCTTTGAATCTTAACATATCTCTTTTATGTACATTCCTTAGTCGTTACCTCAAGGTCTCTAGGGTGCTGGCACTTTTGGGGTGATCCGACCCTTACGCATCTAAGCAGTGCCTCTCACTTTTACCCCTTAGGCCCCATGAACTCATGAAGGTGTCCAACCTCCTAACCCATGGTCCTTGGGCAAAGGTAGTTGTTACCTCCCGATCCTATGGTCTTGTGCATCTAGGGAATAGAAAATTCATACTTCCATCAGTCTTATCCCTTCATGACCCTAGTATTGAGTTAAGATTCCATCATAGCACATCTCATTCTTGAATCTTTACCCAAAACTCCATCATCTCTCTGGCCACTCATAGTCAAACTTACATCCTTTCATAGGGATCATGGCGACCAACCTAACTTGGTCAGGACCCATAAGGTTACCTCCATGGCAACATATCTCCATCCCCCTTAGAGATGGTCACACAAGGGCCTATAGATTCATGCTCATACCATGTGCTCTCCACTTAGCTCATAAAGCTCATGTGAGAGACCTCTTTAAAAGTCACAGCTGATAGAAGGGTCCCTCCCCAGGATGGAGAGAAAACTATTTCTTGATAGCAACAAAGGTCACAAATGTTCCTACGTCCAAGGTTTACATCATCATGTACATTCTTAGCCCTATCATGCAACCTATACATGTAGCTAGCAAGAAGACATCCTACTAAGCCACTCTGGGTTCCTTAGTATGTCCTACTTGCTCCTTATTCCTCGAAGTTGGCCAATCTCATACATATATCACCAACATGTGTGAGGGGTTCATCAAACATATACCCTAGGGGTGGTTTCCTTTTCCTCTAAACCTGAGGGGGGTGCCATGCTTGAATCCATAGGAACTCAAACATCATTGCGAGCATCCAGTGCACCAGGTATTACTACTTCCCCTCTTAGGTCTAGGAACCCTAGGTTCACTTCTTATGCACCAACTTTCTAATTGCATGCCCAACTTTTCAACCATGAACCAAACATGTACGAGGTATAGCATGCACTTCCTACTATTCTTCCACATGAACGACACCTTAGAGTCCTACACAAGGACAACCAACTCGATGTGAGACCTCATAACTTGTTACTATACTTCATCAGGGTCTAAAGAACCCTCCTCCCTATACCTATAAAGTAAGGTAGGCTCCTACAACTCCTGTACATCCACTCAAGAAGCCTCTTCACTTTTCTGGGGTTTAGTTCCTCTAATGGTAACAAAGGTACAACAAGCTCCCAAGGATCATGCACGAGGCCACCACAACTATCTACTCAGGGTCGTCTAAAATAGGTCATATCATACCCGACATCTCATGGTCCCTCGTATCTCAGAGTAAAGGTCTCTAGCCTTCTTCATCAAGTCTTGCCCTCATTCTTTAGAACAAACCCTACAACTAGTCCTACAACTTGAGGTTCTCTCTTAGAAGATGGGTCAAGCTCTTAAGGATACAGGTCTACACCTACCTGGGTTAAATGTACTATCAAGACGTATGTCCGGCATAGATTATCCCAGGATCTACATGTTCATCTCCTAACCTGTCAGGCATAACCCTTCTGACCTAAGCCTCAACCTACTATCAGAACTGCTGACATTCTCTCTTACATAGGTGCATGTTCTTCTATGCTCATATATGCCCATCAGGGTTTCTATATGGTCACCACTATCCTCTATAATGAAGGAGATATCCTTCATCCTAATAGGCACGACCCTTCCAAGGTTGGGTCACCAAAAGGCACTATGTCAACCAACCTCACATAGCTCAAGCTTCTCACAAGTACTCAAAACCAATATGCACATCAACCCACATACATCCCTGCATGGTCAACTGTGATATCCAACTCATCTTGTCATCTCTCTCTCTAACAACCACTTAGGGTTAGGGTTAGCATCATCCTCCAAGGATGCATCAGCTATCTACGTCCTCCTGGAGGCCTCTTCCTCTAAGGCCAACTCTCATCCTCATGACAACAAGGTTTAACCTCAGGTCTCTCCTAAGGGCACGACAACACATGCCATGCAACCTAAGCAAGTAACTGATCTTCAGTTTACGCTTAAACTATTAAACTTATGTCCAGGACATCTTGTTTATATGCTTTTCATTAATTTGGTGGAGGATTCCTTAATCTTATCATACATACCCCGACCTTAAGAGGGTGGGAAAGAGAGATAAAAACCCTAAACCTTAGAATCCTTAATTGAATTAGGGTTGAGAAGGGACGAAATAGATGAGAGAGTCCTAAAGGTATCTTATTTTGAGTCAAGACCTCAGACTTTGGCCAGGCAGTCACACCGCATCCGGGAGTCCTCGTGACCGACTAGCGGGGCGGAGGAAAATATTGCCAGCCCTCGGACCATGATCCTTTTCTAGACACCTCTGTCATCGGAAAATCCTCTAATAACTCCCTCGGTTCTACAGAGATTGTAAAATTGAATAATTACTAAGGATTAAATGAGAAACCACAGCTCTGATACCAAATGTAATGACCCCACCTCCTGGTAACCCCAATCAAGGGAGACCAAAAGGTCAGAGTCGCTATCCTTATAACTCAGGATCCATGGTTTAACATTTAATCGAAAATAACTATTAAATTCTACAAAAACTATACTGGAAAGCTAGAATAAAATAAATCGCTTGCATACCTTGTAAAAATTTCAGATTTCTAGACATCTATCCACATATGGAGTCTACCTATCTAATCCTCCTTGAACTGATTATTCGTACTTTCACAATGTTTCAATTTACTATTTGTCCAATTCAATGATTGTACCTAAAACATCGACAATCAAAACGTCATTCAGTATAATTCTATACCGGTATGTGGGGGACAATTACAATTTCACAAATAATTGCTAACAACCTAATTATCACAAATAAGTTATTAACAATCCAAAGTTATGTTTTCAATGTGTCATTCTCAACTGCTTTTGCCCTAACCCTGGATCACCCTCTCTAGGGTTTTGTTCTTACAAGGGATAGAAGGCCACCTTCTCCATCCTGAGCTTGGTTCCTGGGGTCACCTCTCGGTGTCCAATGGTCTTCCCTCCGAGGCTTGACCGAATAGACCTTCCCTCTGGGGCTTTGTCATGCATCATACATGTGGCATCCAACTTATAAAAACATAATTAACTAATGTTGAAGCGTTCACTAAGCAGCGGATTACTGAAAATCACTAAAAATTAAAACCTTTTTACCAAGAAATCCATCAAAGGAAAACTTTCTCACTTAGAACCAAAGTAACACATTTACATTTTGGTTTAAAGGTACATATCATGTATCATCTCTTTCTGTGAATTACAAGCATCAACTACCCTATTAAACTAAACACAGGCAGTATAAAATCTCGAGGCACTGAGCCAAAATCTAAAAAAAGCACTAACTACTACTACTCTGAGGACCTGAGAGTACAGAGACGACACATATGACTCTATATACATCTATACAAGGCATAACAGCCAGTGTCTCCACCTGAGACTTCACTGTTGTCCCTGTTGCTTCTACTGTTGTCCTTTGCCTACTGAAGTATTCCTGCCTCCTCGTCCGCGTCCACCTAAAAATGTGGTTCCTACGGGGGTGAGACAATTGTAAATTGCCCCAGCGAGAGATATAACTCTCCGCCAGAAATATTATTATTGTAGCTTAATAAGATAAATCTGAACAGAGGAATTATAATTGTTTGACAGTAGTTAATTCATTGTCTAACAGATTAGAACATTATTCTTATCTAAAGCATTGCATCTATAACTTGATAGAGCAATATGTCACTTATCCATTAAGGAATATGAAGAACATGTATAACATTTATTCACTATAGAGTTATAACCACAGCATATACTCTCTTCAGGCTTAGATCACATAGCTAATGCCTGGTATTGTCTTTGTAGAGTCATGGCCTATAGCCATACTCTTTTAACAACATATTGGGATCTTAATCCCTCATCTCATCAAGTACAATTCCATTTCTTAACAAGTTCATCATCATGATTATAGAATCTGGGTATTTGAACCCTTAATTCATCATAGAATACTTGTTACCACTTATTAGGTAACTTAATACCTTCAAGTCTTCTAACCAAGGACATTATGATTCTTACTACACTAAGTATTCCACATAGTTCACAAGGCTCATATCACCTCTTATTACCCCTTAATAAGCAACAAGGCATATTATGGCTTATGAAGCCCATAAAACATTTTTAGTAATTAAAACATCATATGGCACACAGGGCTCATTAATTTTCAGATTACTTCTCACTGAGCAACAAAGCATATGAAGGCTTATAAGGCCTATAAAACATTTTCAATATACAGAGCATCATAGCATATACCTGGCTATGATCATCATCTCAACATTCCTGCATGATTAGTACTCATGATAACAATTATATATCAGTACCATGCAATACAAGGGTTTTTCTTATTACATTCATAACTCACCAATCTGTATTTGAGCTTCACATAGGATTACTCTGTGTTAAGACTTCACATAGCATCATCCTGTATTAGGGTTTCACATAGCATTACCTTGTATTAGGGTTTCACATAAATAACCATATATGTTCTCAAGATCATATTATTAATGATCAATTCCTATTTCATTGCTTCACACAGCTAGGAATCAATGTGGATAACATAAGTATTCAATCATATTTATGTATTCTCATCATTCATCGTTAAATGAATTATCAACACAAAGTATGAGTTTCTCTCTCATCTTTACCAGAATATGATTGCATCATAGTTTATAGATTTGGATTAACATTTTCATAAGGCATGTTAGCCTACACTTATCAAAGTGCATTACATCTCAATGTAACAATTGACATGACACATTTCATGTGTCACTCATCCAATTATATTGGATTTAAAACACATCAAGGTATATCAGTGTTGGGGTGTTGGATGTGATATCTATCATATCTTGATGTATCACTTCCCTCAACACCTTTATCTTACTTGAGTTCATCCACTTAGCTTGTATTAGGGTATTCCCCATCCTAATACTTTATGCACCAGTTCATCACATTCATCATGTAATGTATTGGTCATAAGTCACCTATTTAGAATATACAACCATTGCCAATGATATGGACTCATCCTTGAGTTAGGAACTATTGATGTAAGGATATTCATTATCGACCTCTCTAGGTGTTACATTTGTCAATACATTAATCACTATTCCATTATTAGGAATAGGATTTTCCATATTTATAATTTGAGGTTCACATAGCATCTTCCATATATTATATGGATTTCACATAGTATTTCTCTTCATTAGAGTTTCACATAACATCCTTCTATATTAGGGTTTCACATAGTATTATGTGAAATTAGGATTTTACAACACATCACCCAGTGATAGGGCTTCACATAGCATTAGTAGCACTTCCCTATATTAGGTTTTCATGCACCTTTACCCCATTTTAGGGATTAAGGTATACCAATCACATCCAAATAGGGTTTCTCATACCTCATTACCCAAATTAGGGTTAGGATGTACAATTCCCATTAAATTAGGGTTTCTTACACTGTTACACTAAGTTAGGGTTACATCATCACCCTAGATCATGGTTTCACTCAGCTTTGCCCTAAATTAGGGTTTTCACATAACCTTTCCCTAAATTAGGGTCAAGGTACATCAATCTTTTCAATGAGGATTTCATGATCTCATTATTATGGATCAAATCCTAATTACATATTTATTCATAATGAGAGAATTACGGCTTAATTATGTAAGAACTCATCTCTCTCATTCTCTCTCTCTCATCCTCTCTAGGATGTTAACTACTCCAAGATTGATCTAGGTCAGCCCTTCAATTAAGTACACATAGTTAAGATTACCCTTCATAATCACCATTGGTATACATCATTAATAATCAAGTAGCTAATTGACCTTTGATCATATTAGGTGCCCAAATGGTTTAACCAATTTGAACCTCAAAAGGTCTTGGTCACTTAGACCTCAAACGGTCTTGGTCACTTAGACCTCAAACGGTCTTGACCAATTATGTTCAAACGATTTGAAAACTATTTAGCAAAGTTGGTGCTTGAAACTGTTTAGACCAAACATATTGAAACCGAATGAACTTGGGTCTCCAAATGGTTTGAGACCGTTTGGTCTCAAACGGTCTTGAGACCATTTGGACCCAAACGGTCTTGAGACCGTTTGACCCAAACGGTCTTAAGACTGTTTGGTCCAAACCCTCTCAAAATCGAATGGACCAAAAAAAGTCTTCAACACTTAATCAATTCAAGGTTCCAATCCATGAACCGACTACCAATTGGACCACTAATTTATTCTCCAACCGTTTGGACCCAAACAGTCTTGAGACCATTTGGACCCAAACGGTCTTAAGACTGTTTGGTCCAAACCCTCTCAAAACCGAATGGACCAAAAAAAAGTCTTCACCACTTAATCAATTCAAGGTTCCAATCCATGAACCGACTACCAATTGGACCACTAATTTATTCTCCAATTGAACCATTGAATCACCCTTCAATTGGACCTTCAATTAGGGTTTTGAACCCAATTGAACTAGGTTTGATAATCAAGGAACCATCACTTAGGGTTTTGAAATCGAGGATCCATCAATGGTTAACATTGTGGAACTAAGTCGATTACAATCATTGAATAACCACTTAGCTATGTCATGACCTGACCTTGAACGGTATTGAGGTCATTTGGATGATCTCCAAACGGTCTTGAGACCGTTTGCCCAATCCATCATTGAAATCTATGGAATTCAATTAGGGTTTGCATCATTGAATCAATCATCAATTGAGCTATTGATTGTATTTCAATATAATATCATTGGATCTTCAACCATCCAATCATACTTCATCATAAACTTCCAAATGGTCTTGGTTGACCTCAAAACGGTCTTGAGACCATTTGGGTGACCTCCAAATGGTTTTGAAACCATTTGAGCTAATCAACCCAAAACATCAACCTAATCAATTGTAAATTCAGCACTTAGCCGATTAGGGTTTCTTCTTAGAAGATTGTCCATATGTTGAATTAATCAATTGGAGTCATTGGATCATCATCCAACAATCACTAGGGTTCTGACCTCAAATGGTCAACCCATCCAAATGGTCAACTCCTCTAAATGGTTTGGGGTCCAAGTCTCCAAACGGTTTGGAAACTGTTTGGTCTCCAAACGGTTTGGTGAAACCATTTGGACCATTTTGTTGAAACTGTTTGCAAGAGATATTTGGGGAGATGTGTGCTTATGATGATGTCATAATCTTCAAGCTCTAAACCCATGAAACTTTCTGTGATTTTCATGGTGATTGCATCAATCAACCAAATAAAATTCTGAGAATGAAGAAAGCATCAACAATTGATAAGGAATTGAAGGCAATAACAATATTAAGGGTTCAAGTTATAAAACCCTCCTCCAATTGAGCTCCAAAGATTCAAGCTCACGTCAACAATGGTGGATGCAACTCCTTTCACTATCCCAAGGCTCGTCCTCAAGCTTTGAGTGAAAAGGAATGGTTAGAATTGAAGAGGGGATCGAGATAAGAAGAATTCATGCATTGATTTTAAATTTTCACCATGGATTCAAGGTGAAAGGAGGTCAAGAAGCTTACCAACAGGTTGGGGGTCGTCCTCCTGATCCTTCAAATCTCCCTTGGTCGTTTTCCAAGCAAAGGGAAGAAGGGGATCCGAAAAAGCCTTTGTTTTGGCTTGTAAAGGGTGTTTTAATAAGAAAATCAATGAGAGAGAAAATTCCTTATAAAAATTCATTTAATCCCAAACATAATGCCACCTCTTCCCCCTCAACTCCTTGGATCTGAGGATATCTTCTTTGCCTCATATTCCTCTCAATTATCCATGATTTAAAGAAAAACAAATTAAGCACCTTAAATCATATTATACTAATATCCATAAGTGAGTGGATATTTCTTTTCGTATAATAAGGTGAGTGGGTTCTTCACCTCCTTAAGATATTTCCATTGCCTTTGCAAGGCACAAGGACGTCCACACTTGTTTATTTTCAACCAACATAATTTTGGTTGAAGGGCACTTCAATTAATATATTTATTTTTGCATTAAATTGAAGTAAAGTTCCAATTATTCTTAAATCTTGATTATTTTAATATCAAGATTCTCTCTCCTTCAAAGAGGTACAAATGAGTTGCCCCTCTCATTTTCTTGCCTCAACATGATGCCAAGAAATATTAGGGACCTTATTGAAGTGGTAATATGCATATTGAAGCCTGGCCACATTACACCAAAACTAGGTTTTAATGCACAAACATTGCTTTATCGTCTCTTTCTTGGTACTCAGGCTACCACAAGCCATACCTCTGCATCATATTCATTATCATGATGCTTCAACACATGAGGAAAATCTTATCATACACCATTTGCAATTTAACCCCTCAACTTGGGTAATTTGCACTTTAGTCCAAATCAAGTAAAACATTATTTTCAAAAGGACTAAAATTGAAATATAAGTTCCTCTTGAGCCCTAATTACTTTTCACAAGATAAGATTAAGCATATAATTATCTTTCTTAATCAAAACACCTAGGGTTAAAGAATAACCCAAGTCAGGGATGTTACAATACATTAGGGTGGCATGTAGGTTCGAGAACACACATATATACTTAATTGTGATAATCATAGTGACCTTATAAGATTGCATAAATAAACACTCACAGTTCACGTTGCATCCAATCGATCAAATGATCGAGAAAACTTCGTGAAACTAGATCGATTATTCATAAATAACCACATACCTGATCCAGAGTAACTTGATGTCCAAGCAAGAATAATAAAGAATAATCAATCAAGCAATCAATCAGTGATCCTGAAATTAATACATAACACCCATGTGTCATTAAGCATCCTCAAGATTGACTCGGGTCCCACATTAGGGTTTCTAGGCCACCTTTTAGTGTTTTATTAGGGTTTTAGCTTCCATCTTCCAATTATCACTTTTAATGCAGTTTTGGCCCACAAACCCTAGTTTCAACATCATATGCATGATTGAATTCCAATTAAGTCAAATATAACTCTTTTACACTAAACTATCAACCTTATCCTTTTAAGTCATATCAAGATCATTAAGGCTAATTAGCATGTTTAGGCTCTTTTGAATTGACAACTCTAATTTCATCAATGATTATACTCAAATTCACAAATGAACCCTAATTTCCATTTTTCACATCTTCTAGGCTAGTAAACCCTAATCACACCAGTTATGAACAATTATCTCTAATTAGATTTATTTCATCATATTTATGAAATGAAGTCAGACTTTGATTACTGGCACCAACTAAGTCTATTAAATACATCCATAATCAAGATCTAGGGCTTTGATTTATTTAAAGCGTTAAAGTTATCAACTTTATGTACTTTTCAAATTAGAAGCAGAAATAGAGTATGATTATATTTTTAGTGGATTCCTCGTGTTTTTCTAAGTAAGTTTTGTATATTACATGTATTAATCCAAGCTACCATTAATTAACTATGAATTTGATAAGATTTACTTGGACCAATGGGATGATGACACGTCAGCCGTCACATGTAATGCGCCTCTGTGTCACCTGACCAACTTAGAAACATAACGAATTGGCGATTTTTCCCCTACGTGATTATCTGGCTCTTCAAGCCTCGGAAGGGCATTTTTGTCCAACGGCCCGCTCGTCTCCTTCCTCGCGGCAACCCTCTGTTGTCATTGTAGTAGAGGTCGGGAGCAGTGTTGCCTCCCCTCCTCCAGACCCGACGGCCACCAGGGGCAGCTCCCTCACCTCCGTCGTTCTCCCGCGCACCTGGAGATGCCCTCAGCTTGCGGCCAAAGTGACTGGTTCATGTTTACCAGATCTACAAACGCGGATGGCCTGCAGCCCTCCTACTGGCATAGCGCAGGTGCTAGGGCAAGGAGATGATGGCTGAGCTTCTCTCCGGCGACGTGGGAGCATCATGCTTCCACCGTACTTCCTTCCACAACTCCTCGTCGCTCCAGGGGTCACACTACTCCCCGTTGTTCAGGTCAGAGCAGATGCAAGGTTGAAGAAGATGTGAGATGCCTGAGATCCTCTTGGACTCGAGGCTATGGCTCCAATCCTTTTATAGGGATAGATAACAACGTCAACCTAGCGCACTTACTGATGCGATGATTTTGAGTCGCATTTATAGACTTGTTTTATATGTGTTTTATGCATTTACTAGTCATTTATGAGGTTAATGTTGCATAATTCATCTACTTTGGTCTATGATACTTCTCTATGTCAAATCTCCCTTATTTCAGTATTTTGAGTATAAATTATCAAAAGAATACATTTTGTGTAAGCTTATGTGGTTTCGTGTTGTAATTTCAGGAAAAACAAGTATCTGCTTCTGTCGATACCATCGATAGTGGTCGATACTATCGATCGGACCACAGGTTGCCAGCCGCAAGGAGCAGAAGAAAGTCGATACTATCGACAGGAGAGTCGATGGTATCGATTTACCATCAGGTTGCTTGAGAAAAGAGAGTCGATACTATCGACAGGTGGAGCTACAGTGACGCAAAAGGACAAAACTGACGCCTAGAATGTCGATACCATCGACCCTTGTTGATGGTATCGAGCTAGCATCAATCGCGACAAAGAAAAGAAAAGAAGATCAGCCGATACAGCACAAGGTCGATACTATCGACTCACGTCGATAGTATCGACACCGTCAGATACAAGTTGATTTCAGATTGATCTAAATCGGACGGCTGTGATTATTTGATGACCTAACTCGGTAATTATACCTAATGACGGCGGCCAGGAGCATCCTATCACGTCATTAGCCGCTGCACACATGCCGAGAAGATGTGGAGAGAATAACGGAGCCCAGAAGCACGCCCCAGCCGATCCGGACGCCGAAGAAGACGATTTCCACCACCGAAAGGCGGGAGAACACGTATTCTACGCCAAGGAGTGCTTGGATCTTCTCCATTCAGGGGTTTCACCACTCAATCACGTTTTTCTCCATGTTTCCCCTTTTCTCTACCATGTTTTTCTTTGAGATGAACATGCGGGGCTAATCCCCTTTGTCTTAAGGACCGGGAGTATCCCGGGAATTCATTGTATGACAATTTTATCATAGTAATTCATCATTTATCTCTTAAATCTGTGGTATAATTTCATTTTCTAAATTATATTGTTATGCTTGATCACCATAATAATAATCTAATACCCTTAGTTATTTTGAAAGAAGAATTAATGGTTGAAAAGAGATGAAATTTACATTAATTGAAAAATCCCTTGAACAAGGTGGTGTAAGGTTAATGGTGGATACTGAGAGATCGTTTTAATGCACCTAGTTTAGGGTATAGGTTACTACGACGGTGAAACTGACCTAGACATAAGTAGTGAATTGTACCACGACAGTGGACAATTCTGATTTCAGGCCACTACCCGAAGAGAGAGATAAATGTGAATGACTGAATATAATTTAATACAATGAAAACCCGTGGTGAAACCGCAATCCTAAAGATCTCATTTTGAATTGATTAAACCAAACATTTAATCAATTGCTTTGTTTTGTTTTATTTCATTTTCTTTTAATTTTAACAACAACTTCAAACTCTTTAATCGGTCTAGATGATTGCGAGTAGTTAGTAGTAGTCTCTGACAATTCACATATCCCTGAGTTCGACTCGGGCCTCACAAAGGCCTATATTACATTGACGCGTACACTTGCGTTTCTACGCACGTAAAAAGCGTGTCAAGTTTTTGGCATCGTTGCCGGGGATATGGCAAGTTGTTGGCACTACGAGTGCTGCAAGCGGCCACTCTATGCCACATTTTTTTTATCATTTTAAAAATTCATAGTTTATTTTCTAAATTTTGTAATCGTCAAGCACGGTACTGAACTTAATTTACTATTTTGCAGGTACTGTGTATGGTGCAGACGTGTAGTACCGACTACACGCAACAAGCACCAGAGGTTCCACTGACGGGACCGGAAGACGAGGAAGGCCACAATCAAGACCATTTAGAAGAAACAGATTTAGAATTCGAACCAGAAGAAATGGCAGAGCCACAGATAATACGGGAGAAGATCAAAGCTTCTTCTTCATCCGCTTCCAAGGGACCGATCAAGAAGCAGGCGGTTAATATTCCGGCATACAAGATTGATCTTGCATTAATCAACTTGGTGAAGTCGAATGCATTCCATGGGCTCAAGAATGAAGACCCAGTCGCGCATATAAGTCAATTTGTGGAGAATTGTGATATGATAAAAATAGACATATTTCCACAAGATGTTCTCTACTTGAAGCTCTTCCCGAGTTCTCTAGCGGGAAATGCACGAGAGTGGTTGCATAACCTAGACGATGAATATGTGCAATCTCGGGACCACATGGTGGAGGTTTTCTTTGAAAGGTTCTTCCGGCCCGAGAAGATCAATGACATGATCAGGAAGATCCACAAATTTACCCAGAAAGCAGGAGAGACCTACTCTGAGACCTGGGAAAGGTTTCAGATCATGCTTAGGCGGTGCCCGCATCACGGGCTTGACAAGTAGACACAGGTCAAGATATTCTATTTTTCTCTCTCCGAGCATGATAGAAGTAACCTCGATTCAGCAGGCTCAGGATTCTTCTTGAACAACACAGACACCAGGTGTTGGGAAATCCTTAAGAACATGGCCAAAAAGCAATCGTGGGGCGACAGGGATGTTGTTGAGCATGTTCGAGTAGCAGGGGAGTCTAAAGCAATCAAGGAGCTGAATGAGAAGATGGACCTTCTCGCGAAGAAACTGCTTGCAAAGGAGGATATTGAATCTGAGGACGAGGCACAAGTCAAATTCATGAGGCAGCAGCAAGGTTACAGAAATAATGATTACTCATGGAGGAAGGACAAGAATTTCTCTTGGAAGGATCCAAACAACTTCTTGCAGGATCCATATGCAAAACCCCAGCCAGTAGCGGAGGATAAGAGCACGGAGTTGCTCAATCAAGTGATAAAGCAAAATCAAGAATTAATGACTACTTTTGGCCAGTAGATAAAGCAACAAGGGGAGTTTATGAACCAATTCGGGCAGACACTGTAGAGCCATGGGGCTCAAATGAGGACAATAGAGACGTCAATGGCGCAAATGGCAGCGGAGATAGCCAATTTGAAGAAGCCGGCACAACAAGGTTTTCTGGGTAACACTAATATTCTAGGAGGAAACCAGCAGGCGAAGGCCATCTTGCTAAGGAGTGGCAAGAAACTATTAAACCCCAGAGTTGATGAACCAAGCAAACCCCAAGCAAAAATTGAAGGTGAGGCCACTGAGGAGCTGCCCATACCGGTCACAGAACCAGTTGTGGATATAGCAGCATATGCTACTGATGATCCTATTGCAGATGAGGAGGAGACGCAGAAAAGGACACCTTATGTGCCACCGCATCAAAGGGCACAGGCTGTCCGGGTTCCCTATCCCAACAGTGCAAAGGCAAGGAAAGTGGATGCCCAATTTAAAAAGTTTCTAGACAGTTTCAGGAAGCTTTCAGTCAACATCCCATTATTGGAAGCAATTGAGAAAATCCCTTCTTACGACAAATTTCTGAAAGACATCATTACCAAGAAGAGAAAAATCCCAGACACAGAGGTTGTTGTGCTCAAGGAGCAGGTGAGTGCCTTCATCATGGGCACATTGCCGCCAAAGAGGCAGGATCCAGGCTGTTTCAACATCTCATGTTACATTGGGAAAGTTAAGTTTGGTGAAGCGCTATGTGACTCAGGGGCTAGCATTAACTTGATGCCTCTCTCTACATTCAAGAAGCTGGGATTAAAATAGTCACGGCCGAGCAACATGACAATCCAGTTGGTGGACAATTCAGTGGTAAAGCCATACAGTATTTGTGAAGACGTGCTAGTAAAAGTAGATCGATTTGTATTTCCAGCAGATTTTGTCGTCATGGAGATGCAATATGAACAAGGCAATGAGCTACTACTCGGACGACCCTTCCAAGCTACAGCTGACATGATACTTGAGATAGGGAGAGGTCGTTTGACCTTAGGTATAGCCGATGATCGATTCGCGATGGTCATGCCTTCTGGCGCCACTTCATCAAAAGCCAAGGAGCAATGCCACATGGTAAAGCATTTTGATCACAATGTCTCACTTTGTCTAGGGAAGCCATTTTTAGATATGGCTCATGGAATGACCAAGGTGGAAAAAGGGACTTTGGCTGTGGACATCATGGAGTAGACCAAGGTGGTATCCCTTAGCAAGGCTGTAGGTTTTCCGAACGATGAGGAGGAGGACATCCCACCTTCTACAGAAGATGAGGCTATAGCAAATTCAGTTTTTGATGCATATCCAGAATTACCACTTGAGGTCTGCTTAGCCAATATCACTCATGATTGGATGAGAAGTAAATCACTGAAGGAGTGCGCCAAGATGCTTCAGATGTTTTCATGCTTCTACGCGAGGTACTATGAAGATTTAGGCGAACTCCCACCACCGCTTCAATCATCCTTAATCAGCCCGCCAGAATTGGAGTTGAAGTCGTTGCCACCTCACCTCAAGTACGCATTTCTAGATGAGGAAGAAACGATGCATGTGATTATATCTTCTTATCTGAGTGATGAGGAGGAGGACCAGTTGCTGATAGTGCTGAAGAACCACTGGGGAGCATTTGGGTGGTCTGTTGCAGATATCAAGGGGATCTCCCCTACTTTGTGCCAGCACAAGATTCGGCTCAAAGATGGAGCCAAGCCGGTGATTCAACCGCAACGTCGACTAAATCCGAGCATGATGGAGGTTGTTAAGAATGAGGTGATTAAACTTCTTTCTACATGTATTATCTATGCTATTTCTGATTCTACGTGGGTGAGTCCTACGCAGGTAGTCCCTAAAAAGGGGGGAATCACTGTTACCCATAATCTTTTAAATGAACATGTCACCACCCGCTTGGTAACCGGGTGGCGTGTTTGCATAGATTACCGACGATTAAATGTCGCTACGCTAAAGGATCAGTTTCCTCTTCCGTTTATTGATCAAATTTTAGAGCGCTTAGCCGTCCGATCACATTTTTGTTTTCTGGATGGTTATTCGGGGTACAATCAGATTTCGATAGATCCTAAGGACCAAGAGAAAACCACCTTCACTTGTCCTTATGGAACGTTTGCGTACCTCCGTATGCCTTTTGGGTTATGTAATGCACCGGTGACCTTTCAGCGTTATATGCTCGCCATTTTTTCTGATATGGTAGAACGTTGTCTAAAGGTTTTTATGGATGATTTCTCTGTGTATGGTGCATCTTTTGATGAGTGCCTTTACAATCTGGATAAGGTTTTACAACGTTGCGAGGACACACATTTGGTCCTAAATTGGGAAAAATGTCACATGATGGTGAGTGAAGGAATAGTGCTAGGACATAAAGTGTCTAGCAAAGGTTTGGAGGTAGACCCGGTAAAAATTGAAGTGATCTCCAAATTGCCCCACAAAATTCGGTAAAAGGGGTGCGGAGTTTCTTAGGTCACGCTGGTTTCTATCGTCATTTTATAAAAGATTTTTCTAAAATCGCCAAACCTTTATCTGAGCTTTTAGAAAAGGATGTTGTTTTTTACTTCAATGAAAAATGTCTACATGCGTTCAACGTGCTTAAGGAAAAATTGATTTACGTACCGGTTGTGCAAACACCGGATTGGACCAAGCCGTTTGAACTAATGTGTGACGCATCCGATTTCGCGGTCGGGGATGTGTTGGGACAGCGGGTGGACAATAAACTCGTTGTGCTTTTTTATGCATCTAAAACTTTGAATGAAGCCCAACTCAATTACACGACTGCCGAGAAAGAATTGCTTGCCGTTGTTTTCGCTTTTGAAAAATTTCGGCAATATCTAGTTGGATCGAAAGTTGTGGTTTGGACGGACCACGCCGCCATTAAGTATTTGATGGAGAAAAAAGATGTCAAACCTAGATTGATTAGGTGGATCTTACTTTTACAGGAATTTGATATCAAAATCAAAGACAAGGTGGGGATTGAAAATGTGGTCGCGGACCATTTGTCTAGGTTAGAGAGGGTAGATGAAAAAGATTTACACATACCCATTACCGAGACATTTCCGGACGAATAGCTTTTGAAAGTGACATCTAAAGATCTGTGGTTTTCTTATATTGTGAACTATCTTGCTTGCAAAATCATCCCGGATGATTGGACATATCAAGAGAAGAAGAAATTTTTCCATTCTCTATGATATTATTTTTGGGATGACCCTATTCTCTTGAAGCAATGCAGGGATGGTGTCTTACGCAGGTGTGTACCTGAGGTGGAATACGAGAGTGTTCTTTGTCATTGCCACACACTACCGACGGGCGGGCACCATGCAAGCTCTCGTACAGCAGCCAAAGTACTGGAAAGTGGCCTATACTGGCCTACTTTGTTTAGGGATGCTTATGAGTTTGTGAGGCAATGTGATTCCTGCCAAAGGGCGGGCAACATTTCGAAGAGACAAGAGATGCCCCTTAATGTATTCTAGGAGGTTGAGGTATTTGACTTATGGGGTATAGATTTTATGGGACCCTTTGTGTCCTCAAATTCTAATTTGTATATTCTTTTGGCTGTTGATTATGTGTCAAAGTGGGTAGAGGCAATACCCACAAGGACTAATGATTCCATTGTAGTGTGCATGTTTGTTAAGGAACATATTTTTTGCAGGTTCGGTGTGCCCCGAAAGATCATTAGTGATGGGGGTACACACTTCCGGAATCAAAAGTTCTCGGCACTATTGAGATAATACGGGGTCAAACACAACATTGGTACCCCGTACCACCCGCAAACTCAAGGACAAGTGGAGGTCTCCAATCGAGAGATTAAGAAGATCTTGGAGCGTACTGTGGCTTCCACGAGGAAGAATTGGAGTGCCCTACTATCGGATGTGTTGTGGGCATACAGGACAGCATACAAGACACCTATAGGCACCACACCTTTTAGGTTGGCTTATGGTCGGGCCTGTCACTTACCGGTGGAGTTAGAGAATAAAGCACATTGGGCGCTGAGGAAGTTAAACCTGAGTTATGATGAAGCGGGAAAGAAGAGGTTACTTGAACTAAATGAACTTGATGAGCTATGAATGAATGCATATGAAAACTCTCGGATATACAAGGAGCACACAAAGTTGATTCATGGTCGTCACATTCAGATGCGCGTTTTTGAGAAAGGAGACTGTGTCCTATTGTTCAACTCCAGGCTGAAGATGCATCCCGGGAAGCTGAAATCCCGATGGAGTGGACCATTCACAGTCGAGGAGGTCAGACCGCATGGCGCAATCATGGTGCGCGATGGTGAGACCACGTTTTTGGTCAATGGACAAAGGTTGAAATTGTATTTTGGTGAAGATTACATGAGGAAAGTGAATGAGGTCAAACTCATTGCACTTCTGGATGCATGACGAGCTTCAAGTCGTCTAGCCTAAGACGTTAAATAAGGGTGCTTGTTGGGAGGCAACCCAGCCATCGGTACTTTCATTTAGTTTCTTTTACATTTGTAGTTTGATTTGTTTTGACTTTGTTTTTAGTGTAAAAAAGATATCGTGATCGTTTGCTCATTGTGCAGGACTGAGGCAGAGTCGATACCATCGACCCTTGTGTCGATAGTATCGACCGGGGTACAGGTTGGCGACTACAGAAATCGCACTGCGTCGATACCATCGACGGCCTCGTCGATAGTATCAACACACCAACAGGTTGATTGCCAAGTCAAGGTCGATAGTATCGACATGCCAGTCGATACCATCGAGATCTCTGGAGATATTCAGAAGAAATTGTCTCAGTAATGTCGATACAATCGACGGGCCTGTCGATGGTATCGACACAATCACATATAGAAGGCGGCGGCCAGCCTCGCGAGGGAGTTGCCCTAATCAGAGAGTCGATACTATCGATGCGCCACGTCATCGATCCGCGAGAGGAGATCAACGACGATTGCTGCAACCAGAAAGTCGATCTGTGGGACGGGTCGATACCATCGACACCTGTCGATAGTATCGACACGTCAGCGATCTGGGCCCCGCAGATCCAGCCATCGACGACCGTCGATACTAGCGGCATACGGATTGTGCTACGCATGTCGATACCATCGACCCGCGTTGATGGTATCGACGGGCGCGTAGCAGCCATCGACCCACGTCGTTGGTATCGACGGGCACGCAACAGCGCCGGCGTCAGTTATAAAAGTGGGGGTTTGTCATCATATGACGTCACAACTTCAACGAGTTCTTCCTCTACTTGTGCCGAGCGTCCTCCAGAGCAATCCGAGCCTGGCGAAGAGCATCCAGGAGCACGTCTTCATCGAGCGGAGATCTCCTTCTCCGATCTTCACCGAGCTCTTTCTCTACTGCTCTTTCTTCTGCAACCATGGTGCATGTTGCTGGTGCATCTTCTTCGCGTGCCAACCCGATGGACTTCCCGGAGTTCGTGCCGCCATCGACTGTGTCGATTCCATGCCCGCGGCTTGTTCACCCATCCGCGGAGGTCAAGAAGATTTATGAGGAGATTCTGAAGAGGAAAATCGAGCCGACCCATTATGTTGAACGGGAAACGATCCATAACTTGGGATTCGAGGCAAACTTGGCCTATGTCTTGAAAGGGCAGGTGAGGCACACAGGCAGGAGGCCGGATGAGATGGAGTTTCATGCTGACGGCCAGCCGTTCTTCGATGACTGGCTGACTTACAAGGAGTTGGTGGCTGAATTCATGGCATCACTGGACGTCTGTGTCGTGCTGAACGACATCATAGCCACAGACTGTGAATGGATCAAGGGTCGGGTGTCTTTCCGGCTGTACAACAATGACTACAATCTTACACTCCGTCAGTTCAATAAGATTTACAACTGGAATCATTCGCCAAATGACTACTGGAAGCCAGACAACCGTACCGAGTACGACGCCATCTTCGCCGAGCTTGTGACGGTGCCACCGGGCAAAGCTGTGAGCTACCACAACGTGGCGGTGGCAGATTTTGAGCATCCGTTCGTGCGGGTTCTTCACTGCATGATCTGCACCACCTAATTCGGCTGTGGTGATCTGGCTCTCAGCAAGTTCCAGGAGACGGACTTGTTTTTCTGGAACAAGCTTTTGAAGTGCCAAGAATGCAACTGGGACGCGTTTTTCTTAACGCGCATTTTGGCGGTAAAGAGGAGTACATGGAAAGCTCCAATTCACTTTGGAGGGCTTATCACAAGGCTGGCCTCCTATCTTGGGTTGAATTTCCAGCATCTTACTCCTCTCTCTAGTAGAAGCAAGGTTAATTTGCAGCATCTTCACCTATCAAACCTTATTTTGCTTTGAGATGGCTTGGCGTATGCACACTGCCACGTCAACCACGTGTACAATGAATGCTCGCTTCCCGATCCTGTCTTCAATATCAAAGGGGCGCAACATTTCTGATGGCCTATCATAGCCATTGCTGACTCCGATGAAGACGGCGGCAACGATGACGACAACAATGACGACGAGGCTGAAGAGGAAGAGGAGGCCTACACTCCTCTTAGGGCACGAGTGGCACCTAGGAAGTGTCCTCGCATGCATCCGGTGCATCTTCATCTTAGCAGTCTCCGCCACCACCACCACCCTCGCAGCCAAGTGAGGATGTCTATTCTATGTAGGGAATGTATGCTATGCTACAGGACATACAGCAGACGCAGCAGCATCATACAGCAATGTATACCAGTATTCAGGATACTACGCACCGGTTACTTGACAATCAGCGGGCGATCTTTGAGAATGAGCGCCTCCTCCTTGGCAACCAACAATAGATTCATGACTGGTTGCATAGGATGGAGATGCAGCAGTAGCCCTTTTATGATCACTACTGGAGCCAGAACTACTTTGGGGGGTATCCACAACCTCCACCTATGCCCCAGTTTGATCCAAGCTTTCAAGGAGAGTACCCATCCTGGGACCCTAAGGCTCCAAAGTACCCGCCTCCGCCAGAAGAGTAAATCGGTATCTCTGTTCCAACCTTTAAGATTGTTTTTGACTATGAGGCCATAGTCGAATTCAAGCTTGGGGGGGGGGGGGTAGTTGGAACAGCTCTGACTTTTATTTTCTCAGTTTTTAGTTTTAGTTTGTTTGTTCTTGTCATATATGTCTTGCAATCTTAGTTTGTTTGTAGGATCCACGTTCTATCTAGTGTAATTGTGGATGTCTTAAGTCATGTGTCATATCACTTGCTTGTACATGGGAATTAAGGGAAAATTAAAAATTTTTGAGTGTTCGCAAGTTTGAGTGTTGGTCAATTTTGAGCATATAACTTAAGAAAATGATTGATTTTGTCAACTTTAAAATAGAAAATCACAACTGTACATTCCTAATGGTTCATGAAAAGTGGATGAAATTGGTTGTTTGAGCCTAAACTGACCAAATGATAATGAGACTCTAATTTCAAGTAAGAGAGAGAAACCTCTTAACTACTACACAGGTCAGTAAGGAGGGACACATAATACTTTTCAAAGGTTCAGTCAATTAGTCTTGTGATCTTTCCATCCAATTGTTTTTCACAATCCACCATAAGAATTGGAAGTACTTTACGGTTTTAACCTTTTTGATTGCATATCATGTAGATAGGTCTTGCATTGCAACCACTTTCATATGTTTTGCATTAAAAAAATAGAATAGTTATACATGCACATTACCCTTAGGTGCGTGTCATTTAGCTGCATTCATAATTCTTATGCATACAGTACATCATGTATCTTATTTCTTATTTAAGGGCGATTAACCTGTTCCATACCTTCATAAATGCTTCAAAGATTTGAGCTATGCAGAAAAAGCAAGCCCAATAAATTTTTCATTGTCATTTGTGGATATAAGGGCCTGAAAAAAAAATGAAAAAAGAAAAAGAAAGTTATTAAGAAGCAAGTAGAATAAGAGGGAGAAAGGAACATAATCTCACCTGCATCTTAAGATAAGTAAGTACATGATGTAGCTCAGTTAGATGTCCATCTCATTTTGAGACGGGATGTTAGTGCATGCATCATTCCACCCAATCTTAGGGATTAGGGCATTTTTCATGTGCAAATGCATCATTTAGGGCAGTCTTGTTTTATGCATGTTGAAACCGTATAATGCTTCCATTTCTTCCATGAGCCACCCATTCCATCTACCTGTTGCTCGAATTGGTAGGCCACCATGATTATCTCCTCACTTGTGAATATCAGGAGAGTTGCTTCCATGTAGATGGTAGTTAGGGCGAGCAATGTAGTATAGGAGATCACAAGATGCACCGAGTCTGGATCGGTGAGTTTTATTATGTTAACTGCCTTATGTGATAGTGTTCATCAGTTTTGAGGTAGATATCTTTTATGGATGATTACTGTCGCCTTTAGGGTAATTATCATTCTGTGGTTAGTGAGGGTCAGAATGTGAATGTCCGGTGGGGATCATATGGGATGTCTGTTGTGGTGATTTGTTCTTTAGTTGACTCTGGCAATTCTATTCTAAGGTTTAGTTTCTCGAGGGCGAGCAATGTTCAAGCTTAGGGGAGTTTGATGCGATGATTTTGAGTCGCATTTATAGACTTGTTTTATATGTTTTTTATGCATTTATTAGTCATTTCTGTGGTTAATGTTGCATAATTCATCTACTTTGGTCTATGATACTTCTCTATGTCAAATCTCCCTTATTTAAGTATTTTGAGTATAAATTATCAAAAGAATACATTTTGTGTAAGCTTATGTGGTTTCATGTTGTAATTTCAGGAAAAATAAGTATCTGCTTCTGTCGATACCATCGACAGCGGTCGATACTATCGATCGGACCACAGGTTGCCAGCCGCAAGGAGCAGAAGAAAGTCGATACTATCGACAGGAGAGTCGATGGTATCGATTTACCATCAGGTTGCTGGAGAAAAGAGAGTCGATACTATCGACACATCAGTCGATACTATCGACAGGTGGAGCTACAGCGACGCAAAAGGACAAAACCGATGCCTAGAATGTCGATACCATCGATCCTTGTCGATGGTATCGAGCTAGCATCAGTCGCGACAAAGAAAAGAAAAGAAGCTCAGCCGATACAGCGCAAGGTCAATACTATCGACTCGCGTCGATAGTATCGACACCGTCAGATACAAGTTGATTTCAGATTGATCTAAATCGGACGGCTGTGATTATTTGACGACCTAACTCGGTAATTATACCTAATGACGGCGGCCAGGAGCATCCTATCACGTCATTATCCCTTGCACACATCCCGAGAAGGTGTGGAGAGAAGAACGGAGCCTAGAAGCACGCCCCTGCCGATCCGGACGCCGAAGAAGACGATTTCCACCAACAAAAGGCGGGAGAACGTGTATTCTACGCCACGGAGCGCTTGGATCTTCTCCGTTCAGGGGTTTCACCACTCAATCACGTTTTTCTCCATGTTTCCCCTTTTCTCTACCATGTTTTGCTTTGAGATGAACATGCAGGGCTAATCCCCTTTGTCTTTAGGACCGGGAGTAGCCCGGGAATTCATTGTATGACAATTTTATCATAGTAATTCATCATTTATCTCTTAAATCCGTGGTATAATTTCATTTTCTCAATTATATTGTTATGCTTGATCACCATAATAATAATCTAATACCCTTAGTTACTTTGAAAGAAGAATTAATGGTTGAAAAGAGACGAAATTTACATTAATTGACAAATTCCTTAAACAAGGTGGTGTAAGGTTAATGGTGGATACCGAGAGATCGTTTTTAATGCACCTAGTTTAGGGTATAGGTTACTATGACGGTGGAACCGACCTAGACATAGGTAGTGAATTGTACCACGACAGTGGACAATTCTGATTTCAGGCCACTACCCGAAGAGAGAGATAAATGTGAATGACTGAATAGAATTTAATACAATGAAAACCCGTGGTGAAACCGCAATCCTAAAGATCTCATTTTGAATTGATTAAACCAAACATTTAATCGATTGCTTTGTTTTGTTTTATTTCATTTTCTTTAAATTTTAACAACAACATCAAACTCTTTAATCGGTCTAGCTGATTGCGAGTAGTTAGTAGTAGTCTCTGACAATTCACGTATCCCTGAGTTCGACTCGGGCCTCACAAAGGCCTATATTACATTGATGTGTACACTTGCGTTTCTACGCACGTAAAAAGCGTGTCGCTTACCCATGAGGAAACAAGTACCTCTGTCTATAGCAAACATACTTTCCTTATTAGGCTATGATTTTACTTTTGATTACTTCCTTGTTAATCCACATTACTTGGTTATCAAGGAATCTCATATTAGAGTATTTATATAATGGAAAATCCGAAAATCATCACTTATATTCCCTTTGTGCTTGGCTTTTAATCCATTGGTCATGAGGATATACTTCCTTATTTGGCAACACAAAAGCCACCGCATATACTCATTAGTTCATGACACTTTATTGCCAATTTCTAAAATTATCCTCTTCTTGCCATTATAACCATGTAGATTCGAAATACCATCAATGTGATTCAAACATACCTTTCTTATATCTCAAATTTTCTTTTTAGTAATGTTTTATTTGATTTTATCTACTCGTGTACCAAATTTGAGTTCCAAACTCAAAAGGAAAAAGGCATTATCCACATGTGCAAGTTATCCTTAATAAGGCTTATTTACTTGATATTTTCTCTTTATTAATTTTTATTTTAATTCCTTTTACCATTAGAAATCATTTGGAGTCGAAATCTTATTTATAATGATTCCATTATCCATATTTCCACATTTTTCTTACATTTTCATCATTATCTCAATTATTCTTTTATTAATTGATTTCTTTTCCTTTTTACTTCCTTTTCTTGCTATTGGGCCCAATAGCTAACAAGGCCATGAAATCAAACATACAATGCTATTTATCAAAGGAAACCATTCAATTAACTTAAATCATACAAATTACAAAATCATACATTTATTGGGAGAAATTGTATTTCCAACCAAAAGAACCTGAAAATTGGGGTTGTAACAGTAGTAGATCAGGATAATTACCTTTCTTACTAATCTCCTTACCCTCTCTCCTTATTCTTATCTTATTCCGCACAAGGTAAATGGGGTGGATAAAGGGTAAGTGAGTAATTTTAATATAAAATAAATCTTTATAAAAAATAACTTAGTCTACTATGGTGCATACGGTGATAAAGGTTAAATCACATCTTTTTTTATTTGTTTTTTCACAAATGTGAATAAAATTAGGACAATGTTATACTTACATAATATGTTTCTACATTGGTCTAAAATAACTTATTCTTAAATTAGTATAATCATCCTTTCTCTATTGTTCTGTGGTCCTATCAAGTGGTTTACTATTTAATAATAATATACTACAAGTATTTGAGTGTGGGTGGGGGTGTGGAGCAAGCCACAAACCACAAGCTTTCTTATTAGAAAATATAAGATGAAAATTGAACTAAAAGCTTCTATATAGTTATATATCTTTGTTAAATAAATACGGAATAAAAGAATAAAAGAGTATGGATAATGTACATACCTTATCCTCTCCTTTTTAATGTGATCATAAAATAGAAAAATGATAATGGAGAACATGTAAGAAAAATTATTACGCTTATCCTTATCCTACAGGATATAGATAAAAGATAAACGAATAATACCCTCCCCATTACAGGCCTACTAGAAAAAGTAACCAAATTTGAACTGAAATTTTGAAATATTGTAGCGCACAATACTAGTGATAGATAAAAAAAGTGCCACAATACTAACATGGAGTTAATTTTGAATCTAAGAACCATCATCCATCTTTATACAAAATTTTCCGACATAGACTCACCGTCAATATACAGCAGTGTTCACGTGTAAATTGGATTATTTGGTATTCTCGTTAAGTATGTATTGTAACACTTGTTTTGATCTCACTCGCTCACATGTATAGTGGGAGTGCCGTGACCTTAAGCGCAAGCAGTAATGGAATGTTGACTTAGAATTGCATTGATCTGGGCCACGAAAAGGTAAACACACCATACCTTTGATTATGAGTAACGCTACCCACCGTTTTTTTATATGCATTAACTCCATATACACATTAACTCCATGCAAGAATCCAAAATGTATGTCCCAACCATTTTTTGATATGCATTAACTTCATATACAAATTAACTCCATGCAAGAATATGAAAAGTTTCCTCTCTCAGTCCCATTTCATTTCATCAGCATTTCTCGAACTAGTACAGTATGTGAGACAACTTCTGTAAGGACCCTGACCTTCGTTTTGGGCTTACCTTGTTTGTTTTGCCTAAACCTTGTGCTTGGTTGCTTGCTAATCACCTTTAGTGGTGATTAGGGTTTGCTTATGCTTTGTTGAGAGCTAGAGGTTCTACTTGCAAAATAACCTAAGTTAGGGTTGGAGAGAAAGTTTATCACCTTGAGAGATGTTTTTCTCTCTCTTTGCTTCCTCTAGGGATGAGAGGAAGGTTTGGGCTCATGCCTTGAGTTGCCTTGGGCTTGGTTGAGCTCTTTTGGGCCTTGTTTTCCCTTGTTTGGGCCTTGCCTTGCTTGGTTGAGCCCTGTATCGGGCAAGGATGCTTTGTGTCGGCCATGGGGTATCGCCCATGGTGGTGTGTCGGCCATGGGAGGTGGTGTGTCAACCTTTGACCTTGTTTGACCTCCATGCTTTGGTTGTGTCACCCTAGCTTGTACATGTGGCCGATCCTTGGTTGAGTGGTGGCATGGCATGTGCATGTGTTTTGCAAGGTGGTAAAACGTGTGGACAAGTGTCCCTTGGTAAGGTGACACCTTGCCTTGGTTTAACCTTGACCCTCATCTATATATGCCTTGCCTTTCTCTTCCTTGGGAACCCTTTAGCTCTTTTGTTGCTCTCCCCTCCTTGTGTGCATGACACACCTTCCTTGGAAGCTTGGTGGCCGATCCTTTCCCCTTGGTGGAGATCTCTTCTTCTTCCTCTAGCTTGGTGGCCGAACCCTAGGTGGGTCTTGTTCTTTGGTGGCTGAAAGTGGTGTGCTTGGAGCTAGGAGCTTGAAGCTTGAAGCTTTGGAGCTTGAGGAGTTTGCTTAAGGTGGGTTACATAACTTCTAACCCTAGTTATACTACCTTCTCTATGTTGCATGTTTCATATATGTTGATGATCGGCCATGCATGTTATGTATCTAGATCTAGTACATGTCGTTGACCTTATGGATATAGTGAGCATGATGTTGTTGATGTTTATATGCTTTTGGATCTTGTTGGCCGAACTATAGTTGGGGTTTTCTTTGGTAGCAACACTCCTTTCTCTCCTTGGTCTAGAGAAGTGAGTTTGAGCTCTAGTAATGTGTGCAATACCCCTCTCTCGTTTAAGTTGAGAGGTGAGCTTATATTCTAGTTGCTTGGGCGACACCCTCCTCTCACCATGGATTTGAGAGGTGAGCTTTTGAATAGATGATGACCTATGTTGAGGTGGATCCTTGTGGTTGCCCAAATTTGTGATAGAGGTTGTGCAAAACCCCTCTCTCTTGGTTGTTGAGAGGTGAGCCAATCTTCTTGATCAATTAGGGTTTGGTGCCCTTGTGCTTAAGGTTGAAGATGACCTTGTAGGGTCGTGCCTTGCACGATATGCCTTGGACTAATGCTGACCGATAACCTTCTTGCCTTGGGTTGTAACCTTGGTCGTTACACCTAGTTGGGGTTTGGTTGGTGCTCATTATGGTTCCCTTGGTCGACACTTAGTGGAGATGGAGCTTGGAAATTACACCTTGAGCTTGTGCTCTGAATGACACACTCTGAAGTAAGGTTGCACGATGCCCTCCCTTGCCTTGTGTTGGTCTTGGTCGATATGCTTTGTTGAGCCTTGGTGTCCTGATGCCCAGTATTCCTTGGCCAAGATGACCCTTGTCTTGGATGTGCTTTGACCGATATGATGTCTAATAGCTTTCCTTGTGTTGGGAAAAATGAAGTACTCTTGTGATGCCCGATATGATGGTTGTATAGAGAACCCTAGATGGTGCCTTAGTGGTGGCCAATATGAGTAGCTTGACCTAGATGGACGATAGGTCTGTGCTGGACATGGGGTTGTGTTGCCCGACGCACCCCTAGTGGAGTTGGTAGAGATGTTGCTTGTTTAGCCAAATGGTCCATGCACGATGTGGCACCTTGGGCGATAAGGTGCCCTAGTTGATATGAAGGACTCTTGGACGATATGGAGAAGGTTGGACGATGGGGCACCTTGGGCACTATGCCTACGGCCATTATGGTCTTCGTTGAGGGTTAGCCGATAGAGAAACCCTAACCCTAACCCTAACCTTGATCTTTGTGCGTGATAGGCCTTTGGCCGATAGCATCTACTGATGCACGTTTCATCCTTAGGAATGGTTGCCTGACACCTTGTGAGCTGGTTGCATGATAGGTTGAGGTGTGGTTGGTCGATATGATTGCACAAGTGATCTGGGGTTTGGAACCCTAGCTGATACACCCCTTGGTGAGGGCTGGCGCTGCTCACTCTACCTATAGTGAGGGTTATGATAACCCAGAAAGTATATAGTTGATAGTTCTCTGTTAATAATGATAATACAAGTGACATGAAGTAATCACCTTGAATCCTACAAATATGATGATGAGTTTAAATGATAGGTTGTGAACCAGGAAGCTTGGAAGCATATGATGTTGCTTCACATGATGGTGTGACACATGCCTATGATCACAAGTATGGGGCATGAGCTATGTTTATGATTAATGATAAAACTATGACTTCTACAACTTATTTGTAATATACTTATGGATGTTGCTTCATACTTGGTAACATGATAATTCTATTAATCCATGATGGCTTCAGTTATCTCTATGGGTGTGTATACTAACCATGCAGGTACTTCATGTGGATTCATAGCCTGGTAAGAGCTATGAGATGTATGTGCTGGAATAGCACCATGTGGTAATGAGGCAACAAGTTGATAGGTGTGAGGACCTGATAAAGCCTGAGTGCCTAGTTGAGGTGTCATCCTCTAATGATGAGTTAAGGGATGCGTTCCCAGAATGTTGATTCATGATTATGATGCCTTGCGAGGCAGTGGTTGTTATAATGAGGGATTGAGGTCCCATGAGAGTATGATGATGGCAATAATGATGTAATCATATATAGATATGTTTAAAGTTTGATTGCCTCAACAATTGGCTTAAAATATAATAATTAATTATAGATGAACATATCATGTATTTATCCCTGGCCATAGATCCATCATCGTCAGTATTTGGTGATGGCGAAATAGGTTTATCCTGCAGGATTACCTAGAGCGCATATTGTTGAATATGTGAGGGTTGACTACAACTGTGGTTGCAGACTCAGGATATATGAAGCATGGTGAATAGGCCCATGCCTCAGGATATGTGATGATGAGCATGATGTGTTCATGACTTGGATGAATGTACTAGCACCTATGATGAGGTGAGCTAGAGATATGGGTAGCTTGCAGAGCTGACCCAGTGGCTGAGGCCCTATAAGCATAAGATTGTGGTCTTGCTTGATGATTCATGTACTGATCACAAGAAGGTGAGGTCATGGAGTCCGGATCTCCTTAGACCTTGTATGGCATCGGATTGGGCTTCGCAGCCAATGGTTGTATTTGAGTAGGGAAGGCTCACTTCCTCCGGGCATAATAAAACGTAATCCAGTCAAATAAGTATATCTTGCTTAGAGAAAAATATGAAACATTGATTGAGGCCTTGCTAATATAGCTGATCTAGTTATACCTTGCAGTATGTGTATGATCCTTATATTTTGTGATAAGTTCATATAAAGCTTATCTTGTCAATCATGTTCCATAAAGAAATACTTAGTTATATGCCTCTCGGATATCTTGGTAAGCTTGATGGTAATAATAGCCTTACTCAGTGTGTTGCTCTTGTTATACGCTTTATTTGTTATCTGATGTTGTTGCCTTAACCTTCTAGGGTTTTATAGTTTCGGCGGGGAGTATGTTTCTTGTTGGGATTGTGTGTCTCACCCCACTGGTTTACACCCTTTTTAGGTGATCGCTCTAGACGTGGTGGTGGTCGTGAGGTTGCGGCCCAGCAGCAAGAAGAGCAGTAGAAGGCAAGAGATGGACATGCTGCTGTTTTGGTGGTTTTGTAGTAGCATCCTAGAGTCATTCATGTACACTCAGGTCCTCGGAGATGTTTGACGACGTTTCACGATGACTAGTTGTTGTAATTGTTTCTGTATACCCTGTTGTTGGCAGTACATGGCCGTTATGTATGTATATACAGGTGTTGAATTCTGGTGCTGACAGTACAGCTGGTTCTGATAAGCTGTGGACCTATAACAAGGCTTGTGAATGTTTATATAATATGTTTCTTTGCAGGATCTGGATGCAAAAGTTCTCTCATGAATGCTTTCCGCAATCAGTTTTAATTAACCCATGTTTTCGGTAATATATGGTTCTGCACGTTTTCGTGTGTCATCTCGTTGTCTGTGTGATGGCGGGGTGTCACAGTTGGTTTGGTATCAGAGCTCTAGGTTCACTGAGTCTACAGGGATCTAGGACTAGGTTTGCGTCTATTCTTGCGAGTCTTCCAGATTTTCTTACAATAACCTTCTGCTCTCAGTGGAAGATAAATCTTAAAGATGTCTGGAAACCATAAAGAACATACTGCCGAGAGCAGTGATGTTGCATCAGTTGATGGAGTAAGAGGGCAGGCACATGGAGATCAGGTGCCTGAGGTCCCCCAACTTGACCCAGTCATTCTTGAAAACCCTTCCTACCAATAGCTTATGGGGCAGTTGATGGCTACGATGAATCACATGGTGGAAAGGTTGCCAGTGCCTCAGCCAAGAGCACAGGCTCCCCATAGTGAAACATCAAGTATTGGAAAGACCTTTGAGCGGCTTCGCTGAGTCGGAGCTTCGGATTATGCCGGAACGGCTGATCCGGCGGATGTTGATCTGTGGCTGATAGGTCTTGAGAAGGCCTTCCAGATCCTCGACATCCCTGAAGCAGACAAAGTCAAGCATGCTGTCTACCTTCTGAAGGGTAGTGCTGGCCACTGGTGGGCCATCAAGGAGGAGAAGCGACCCGGTGAGGAGATTAGTTGGGAGATCTTCCCGTGAGAGTTTGTCAGCAGATACTTTTCGAAGATATATCTGGACAAGAAGATCAACTAGTTTGAGCGTCTACACCAAGGAGTGATGAGCATCACTGAGTATGAAGCCAAGTTCATGGACTTGCTGAGGTTTTGTCCTCACATGGCGGCGACAGATGATGAGCGGATTAGGCGGTTTGAGAAAGGTTTGAGTGCTGAGCTGTCGACACCTGCTTTAGAGAATCAAGAGTGGTTTGCCACGTTCGTGGAGTCTGTCCGGAGGATTGAACGATCTGTTAAGGAGAAAAGGGACTCCATGACCAGGAAAAGGCATGTTCAATTTTAGGGACAGAGATCTGGTGGCTTCAAGAAGACAAGGTTTTCAACACCTTCCGTAATGCAGAGTTCTCGTACACCATCTCAGTGGTCTCTGAGTAAGGGAAGAGGTTATGTTTTTCACCATCAAAGGTGCATAGTACAACTTCTGTGGCAGTGACAAAGCCATCTAGGCCGCAGACAGAAGGCAGGTCATGTTATCACTGTGGGAAGACTGGGCACTTGAGGTCAAATTGCCCAAAGAGAGATGTTGAAGTGACACAGTAGCCGAGGCAGAATCAACAAGGGTCAGACAGACAGCCGCCCAGTGGTAGCAGAGGTCGAGGACGCGGTCAAGCGTCGCAACTGGGATCGTCTACTCAAGGAAGCAGAGGACGTGGACAACAAACAACGGGTTGATTCTATGCTATGAGTCAGCCAGAGGCGATAGTCAACCCGTGAGTGGTGATAGGTCAGATGGAGTTATTACATTCTGATTTGTCTTCTTCTTGCTTTGTATCTATTTTGGTTGACCCGGGTGCAACACACTCTTTTATCGCACATAGTCTGCTCGCTAGTTGTCCTTTACTTGTTAGTTGTAAGAAAGATAGCCTGTTGTTAGAAACCCCTCTCGATGGTTCTTTGATACTTCGAGAAGAGTGTCCATCTTGTGCCCTATCTTTCTCGGGACACAGTATACAAGTGGATCATATACCACTTGAGATGCATGGATTCGATGTGATCCTTGGGATGGATACCTTAGAGAAGTATAAGGCTGTGTTGGATTGTGGTTCCAAGCAGGCAATGTTTGATGACGGTGGGGAGAAGTGGATCTTCCAAGGAGATAGGAAGATTCTTCTGACATGTCTAGTGTCAGCAATGGTGGCAGTGTTGCGGTAAGGTTGTAAAGCATTCTTAGCTCACATTGTGGATACCAAGGCGAAGGGTCCTTGCCTTGAGGAGGTGACGCTTGTTCGTGAGTTTGCAGATGTGTTTCTTGATGAGTTCCCTGATGTTCCCCCACCCCGAGAGATTGATTTTGATATCAATTTGGTACCAGGAACACAACCAGTTGCACAGACACCGTACAGGATGGCTCCAAAAAAGATGGAAGAGTTGAAGAAGTAGTTATAGGAGTTGTTGGAGAAAGGTTTCATCCGACCGACCACGTCGCCTTGGGGTGCTCCAGTGTTGTTTGTTAAGAAGAAGAACGGGTCGATGTGATTGTGTATAGACTATCGACAGTTGAACAAAGTCACGATCAAGAATAAATACCCGTTGCCGAGGATAGACGATCTGTTCGATCAGTTGTGTGGCGCTACAGTGTTCTCAAAGATCGATCTATGGTCTGGATATTATCAATTGAGGATTAAGGCGGATGACATACCAAAGTCAACATTTAGGACGAGGTATGGTCACTTTGAGTTTGTGGTTATGCCGTTTGGGCTAACCAATGCACCTGTTGCTTTCATGGACCTGATGAATAGGGTGTTCCGTCCATTTCTAGATTAGTTTGTTGTAGTCTTCATAGATGACATCTTGATCTACAGTCGGGACAGGCAAGAGCATGAACAACATCTTCGACAAGCGTTGACTCTTCTTCGTCAACACCAGTTATATGCCAAGTTCAGTAGGTGCGAGTTCTGGCTGAAGGAAGTGACTTTCTTGGGTCACGTGATATCTGTAAAAGGAGTCAGAGTAGACCCTAAGAAGGTGGAGTCAGTTGCATATAGGGAGCAACCGAAGATGCCGACGGAAGTTTGTAGTTTTTTGGGTTTGGCATAATACTACTGGAGGTTTATCAAGGACTTCAGTGCAATCGTGTTGCCGATGACAAAGTTGACCAGCAAGGATGTACCTTTTGTCTGGGATGATCGTTGTCAGCAAGATTTCCAAAGTTTCAAGGAGAAGCTGACTAGTGCTCCAGTACTAGTGCTGCCAGAGCCTGGGAAAGGCTATGTTGTTTTCTACGATGCTTCTAAGAAAGGCCTAGGTTGCGTGTTGATGCAGGAGGATCATGTGGTTTCTTTTTCTTCGTGACAGCTTCAGAAACATGAGGAGAATTATTCGACACATGATTTGGAGTTGGAAGCGGTGGTCCATGCGTTAAATATTTGGAGACACTATCTTTATGGGGAGGTGTGTCAGATCTTTATAGATCACAAGAACTTGAAGTATATCTTTTCGTAGAGTGAGCTGAATATGCAAAAATGTCATTGGATGGAGCTAATCAATGATTATGATTTCACCATTAAGTATCATCTTGGTAAGGCAAACGTGGTAGCTGACACGCTTAGCCAAAAGTCTTCTTCTCTTTATATGGAGAAGGCACAGTTGAGTTCCTTGGTATGTCATAGGCGGTATATGTTTGTCTCCTTGCGGCAGATGAATGTACAATTGGAAGTTTCCTTGTTGGCAGGACTGTTGGCACAAATGCAAGTCAAGCCTACACTGAGACAACAGATCAAAGATGCACAATAGGCAGATGATACAGTGTAGTTGATCAGATTAGAGTTCGGCAGTGAAAAGCGTGATGGGTTCCATGAGTCCAAGGATGGACTCGTTTGCTACCATGGTAGAATGGTGGTCCCCGATGTTGATAATCTAAGGAAGCTGGTGCTCGAGGAAGCACACACGTCGATGTATGCTATGCATTCAGGAGTAACCAAGATGTATCATAATCTAAAGGATATGTATTGGTGGTCTGGCTTGAAGAAGGATGTAGTCGAGTTTGTGGCTAAGTATGCAGTATGTCAGCAAGTTAAAGCTGAGCATCAGAAGCCAGCAGACACGTTGCAACTCATGTAGATACCGCAATGGAAATGGGATCATATAACCATGGACTTTGTAGTTGGTCTACCAAATACATCTACGAATCATGATTCCATTTGGGTAATAGTGGACAGGTTGACAAAATCTGCTCATTTCATACCGGTAAAGATGACGTATACAGCAGAGAAGCTTGCTCAGGTGTATGTAGATGAGATAGTGCATTTGCACAGTGTACCAGAAACAATAGTCTCCGACAGAGGTCCCCAGTTCACGAGTCGTTTCTGGGAACAACTGCACAAGGCTTTGGGAATGCAGTTGAGGTTCAACACCGCCTTCCACCTGCAGACAGATGGGCAGTCTGAAAGGACTATTCAAACTTTAGAGGATCTTCTCCGAGCATGTGCTTTGCAGTTCCTAGGCAGTTGGGACATGCATCTCAGTTTGATAGAGTTCACTTACAATAATAGTTATCAGCGGAGCATTGACATGGCTCCTTATGAGGCTCGTATGGAAGGAAGTGCAGATCCCCTTTATGCTGGTATGAGTCTGGTGAGTATCAACTTTTGGGTCATGAGTTAGTACAGCAGATAATAGAAAAGATCAGAGTGATACGACAATAGTTGAAGGTGGCACTGGACAGAAAGAAGTCTTATGCAGAAAATCGTCGACGACCTTTAGAGTTCCAAGTGGGAGACAAAGTGTATCTCAAGGTCTCACCTTGGAAAGGCGTGCTAAGGTTTGGCCAGAAAGGCAAACTGGCACCCTGGTATATGGGGCCATATCCAGTAATAGCAATGTTGGCAAGGTAGCTTATAAGTTGGAGTTGCCGCCAGAGTTGCACAGGTTGCATCCAGTGTTCCATGTCAGTTTGTTGAAGAAAAGTCATCCAGACACATGGATAGTGATACAGCCAGTTGAGGTTGAGCTTGATGAAGACGTGACCTATGAGGAAGGGTTGGTGATGGTCCTTGACAGAAGAATAAAGAAGCTGAAGAGGAAGGTCCTGGTTCTTGTGAAGGTTCTTTGGCATCATCGTGGTGTTGAGGAAGCCACGTGGGAGCTTGAGGAAGATATGAGGTGGAAGTATCCCTCACTTTTCTCTTCGGATTTTGGGGACGAAATCCCTTTGTAGAGGTTTATGGCTTGTAAGGACCCTGACCTTTGTTTTGGGCTTACCCTGTTTGTTTTGCCTAAACCTTGTGTTTGGTTGCTTGCTAATCACCTTTAGTGGTGATTAGGGTTTTCTTGTGCTTTGTTGAGAGCTGGAGGTGCTACTTGCAAAATAACCTAAGTTAGGGTTGGAGAGCAAGTTTGTCACCTTGAGAGATGTCTTTCTCTCTCTTTGCTTCCTCTAGGGTTGAGAGGAAGGTTTGGGCTCATGCCTTGAGTTGCCTTGGGCTTGGTTGAGCTCTTTTGGGCCTTGTTTTCCCTTGTTTGGGCCTTGCCTTGCTTGGTTGAGCCCTGTATCGGGCAAGGATGCTTTGTGTCAGCCATGGGGTATCGCCCATGGTGGTGTGTTGGCCATGGGAGGTGGTGTGTCGGCCTTTGACCTTGTTTGACCTCCATGCTTTGGTTGTGTCACCCTAGCTTGGACATGTGGCCGATCTTTGGTTGAGTGGTGGTATGACATGTGCATGTGTTTTGCAAGGTGGTAAAACGTGTGGACAAGTGTCCCTTGGTAAGGTGACACCTTGCCTTGGTTTAACCTTGACCCTCATCTATATATGCCTTGCCTTTCTCTTCCTTGGGAACCCTTTAGCTCTTTTTTTGCTCTCCCCTCCTTGTGTGCACGACACACCTTCCTTGGAAGCTTGGTGGCTGATCCTTTCCCCTTGGTGGAGATCTCTTCTTCTTCCTCTAGCTTGGTGGCCGAACCCTAGGTGGGTCTTGTTCTTTGGTGGCCGAAAGTGGTGTGCTTGGAGCTAGGAGCTTGAAACTTGGAGCTTGAGGAGTTTGCTTAAGGCGGGTTACATAACTTCTAACCCTAGCTATACTACCTTCTATATGTTGCATGTTTCATATATGTTGATGATTGGCCATGCATGTTATGTATCTAGATCTAGTACATGTCGTTGACCTTATGGATATAGTGAGCATGATGTTGTTGATGTTTATATGCCTTTGGATCTTGTTGGCCAAACTATAGTTGGTGTTTTCTTTGGTAGCAACACTCCTTTCTCTCCTTGGTCTAGAGAAGTGAGTTTGAGCTCAAGTAATGTGTGCAATACCCCTCTCTCGTTTATGTTGAGAGGTGAGCTTATATTCTAGTTGCTTGGGCGACACCCTCCTCTCACCATGGATTTGAGAGGTGAGCTTTTGAATAGATGATGACCTATGTTGAGGTGGATCGTTGTGGTTGCCCAAATTCACTAGTACAGGAATGGTTTGTAGCGTCGGTTTTTTAAGCCTGCAGTGTCACTTTAAAATCGACGCCTAAGTGGCCGTCGCTATAGAATTTTCTCTATAGCGTCAGTTTATTTGAACAAATAAAACCGACCTTACAGAGTAAACACCGACGTAAAACACCAACCCAGGCAAGAATTTGCTCTATAGAATTTGCTCTATAGCTTCGGTTATTCCAAAAAAACCGACCCTATAAACGATCTCGGTCGACAATTTTCTCGACCGATATCGTTTATAGGGTCAGTTTTTTTGGAATAACCGACCCTAAAGATTGAATGACCACTTCAGTGTGATCCTCGGTCGAGAAAATTTTTGACCGAAATATTTTCAGTCAACAAGTTTCTCGACCGAGAGAGTTTTACAGGGTCGGTTTTTTTGGAATTACTTACCGTAAAGATTGAATAACCACTTCAGTGTGATCCTGGGGTCGAGAAAATTTTTGACCGAAATATTTTCGGTCGACAATTTTCTCGACCGAGGATCACACTGAAGTGGTCATTCAATCTTTAGGGTCGGTTATTTAAAAAACCGACGCTACATGATATGATTTTTTTTTAAATTTCTGCAAAAAATGAAATAGAATAGAAGAACAAGAAGATTCATATATTCTGGGAGAGGGGAGCATTGATGCTCAACCATCACCATTCAAAACCACACATTCATGACAAAAATGATTCATAATTACATAAAAATTTACAAAATGATAGATTGTAAGTCTGAGATGATATTAATCAGATACAAAAGTAAATATGAAAGGGTCCTCAAACCACATACATAAATGGAGTTGACATATTTAATCCAATGCTATATTGACTTCATTTAGAAAAGAATATGACCACTCTTCTCAGAATTCATTCAAGTCCGCAAGGGCATAAGGCTGAGTTGTAAAGATCTGTAACAGAAAATGCACATGCTAATATTTTATAAAATGACTACAATCACTTGTAAATTTATGATGTTATTCTTTATTACCTGACTTATAGTCTGAATGTCATGTGATGCTTGTTTGACAATAGCTTGCATATATTTCATTACATAGTAGCCACAAGCCCAGTCATTATTTTGCATAGGACACTACAAATAACGAATTATACTTAATGTTAGTAAACTACTATAAACAGCAGTTGACATATTAGAATTGAAAATTAATACATATAAGACTAAGCAGTTGTCGAAGTATCTACCTTGACATTTTTCAAAGTCAATGTCTTTAATTTTGTTGGTATTTGTCCTCCAGCATCACGAAAAGCCTTTATACCCCTATCAATTAAATAATAGTTGGTAAAATAGAAATTCTAAATAGAAATATCATGTTGAAGCATTGACTAAATTTATACTTACCCCATAGCTGGCAATTTCAGTTTGTGACTCCTTGTTGTTTTACCCATTGGGTCAAGATAATAAAGAGTCATCAATTTAGGGGCAATCACCACTAATTCCCAATGTCTAGCTCTGAGTAAGAATAAAACAAACATTAAAATAAATAATTTTATTCATTATTAAAATTATATTGAATAATAATACTTATTGCACGTTAAAAGGAATTAGGATAATTTCCTTCCCTTCACTAGCAAAATATTTGAATGCAGTAGAGAAGTACTCATTCACATCCTCAAAATTCATCTCCACTTGACTAGTGATTGAAGGAACTAAGAATCCAACATTCTTTATATCAAAGTTTGTGATCTCAGTATATAAATGGATGTAAAACATTTGTAATTATTTCCATATATAGAAATAAGCTAAAAATGTGTATTGGAATTTGATATATATATATATATTGATAGATCCTTACCTTATTCATACTTCTATTACCAAAGTATTTAGCCAATCATACTAGAACAACTCTATAATATCATTAAGAAAAATTAAATTCTCAAAGTCCCTCCCAACTGCATCTTCTGTTAAATTGACCAACATTTGTAATCCTGAGCTTTGGTTGGCTAAGTATCGACACAAACATTTACATTTTCTTCCCAATTCGTCTAATGTAGCTTCAGGAATGAAAGATGGCTTGGGCATAGGAGGACGACTAGTAGAGTTTTTACTTTTTGGTTTACAAACCTGTTAATTAAATTACATATTTATATTACACGAGTTCATATATACAGTCAAATATGAAAAATATGGTAGAAATAAGGTATACCTTGTCATTGATAACCAAGTGTCTAGGCCAACCCACCATAGCACCCTCAGCTTCTTCAACTGTACTATATTCAGGATTAGGTATGGGTAGTGGTTTGTCCCCCATTCCGTCTTACACTAGATGGATGGACACACGGCAAATGTCATCAGTAATTTGTTGGCAATGCAATGTACCACCAAGGATGTACACCTTTCCCGCTGCCACAACATTATATTCTGGAACCTCCACTACAAGTTTACAGTTCATACCAACCTAGATTGAAATAATATAAGTTATATAAGAAACAGTAGAACATATACATGTTACAACTATATATATTATCATATATTTATCATACTAATAACACAACATATAGAACAAAAACTTATTGTAGATTGTTGTGGTGGGTCATCGGGAGTGCTCCCATGACCTTCTACAACTGGAGCATGGGCTAGTACCTAATCACTTGAGAGACGGGCAGTATGAATAGGTTGAGAAGGTTGAGTAGGCTGAAATGAAGACATTATTTCTTTTACTTTCTGCACTACTAATGTTTCAACCTCCTCTTGTGTAAGACCTCCTGCACGACCTCTTTTAGATTTCGAAGGGCCAAAATAAGACTTGAATCCTATGCCAGCTCCTAATCCCCTAACACGGCCAGGATGCTCCTTCGTACCAAGAGCAACTGCTAGTTCATCCATGTAGCCAGTTGGGATGAACTTTCCTTCCTTTCTTTGCTCGTGGAGATCAATCTATTCATAGTTAATAAAAATATTAAATCACAATATCAATTAGATATAAATAAATCTAAGTTTGTGGGAGTTACACTTTACTTAGTTGGGATAAACCTACCATCTTTTGTGCCACCTCCTTAGTTGCAGGGTTGACAATTTCACCTGCTCGATTCTTTCTAGCATCAATCCATGTCAAGTGGCGGGGTGGTCGCTCAACTTGAGTTGTACTAGATTCTTCTCCAGAAGAGGATTGCTTCTCTTATAGTTGGCGGCGAAAGGCATAACCACCGGGCCCCAAGCGATGGTCATGCACATTTTTAGCCCGTCTTTCCTTTTGAGCCTGGTGAATAGCCTGATCATTTAAAATGAGGTATTGCAATTTAGACTTTGCAAACATGTATAAAAAGATTCACCTCCTTAATTGTATAAAATTAAATATTCATACAATACATCACAATCTTTATTACCTGAAACTCTTCCGATCTCCTAGCTGCAACAAATCTTTCCCACACCTCAGGATCTATAAAAATATATACATCTGTAGCTTTCTTCTTTTGTTTAGGATTATTTATAAATTCCCTTACAAGATATGTCTTAAAACCCCTCCATCGTACACCACAACGTTGTAGCAATCTTTTCTTGTGATCTTTTTCATTTAGATGAAAAACACCCTATACATACAAAAGAAACAATTAATAATGTTATTTTGAAAAGGAATTAATTCCAAGCAAACTAAATTAGAATCAATAGATAAAAAACATATTAAAATAATATCACTTCCACTCACAGATATATCTTTCCATATGAGGTCTTTTTGGGCATTAGGAACATCATGCCAATTTTCTATATCTATTGCCACCTTACTGCGCGCGGTCGCTGACCGGCCTTTTTCACGCGTCCGGAAACGAACGCGGGACAAAGGAAGGAATCAAGCTTTAAATTTATAACCCGAAACCTTCTAGGCCCCACAACTTATATTACGGGGTCGAAGTAGATATACGGGGTCGAACACAGGGACGTGGTGACGTTTAGGACGCAACAGATTTTTGGTCTATAGTCAGATAATCCAAAACGATATGCGATAAAAGTAATTGCTAGAACTAGTCTAGCAGGTTGTCACGATATAAAACAAAACAAAGGAAAGAAAACAAAACAAAACAGAGCTCGTGAGTCTACTAAATAGAGAAAGAGAGTTCTTGGCTATGTAACCACAAACGGGGCAGTCTATGCACTCGTTCAAGGGCATAGACAACCCGCGAACACCCAAGCAAGCATCTAGTGCGCACAGTGGCATCTGTCATGTGGGTCGTCCCACTCGCCCTCGTGATGCGTGACTAAAACCATCAATGATATGTCATCGACCCTCTCTCAAGGAATAACATATCAACACCTCGGAATATACTAAGCTCCCTCTCAGGTCTTAGGATATTCCGAGGTGTTAGGAACAGAATACCTCAGATCTTCCCCCTCTCAGGTTCGGATCCAAACTATTGTCTCTTAGCTATTCCTACAACGGATCTCTCGATACAGGCAGAAACAGCAGTTCAAGCGAGTAAGAGATCAACCAAACTAGCAATCATAACTTGGAAAGAGAAAATGGAACATGCAACATACTAGATATGATATGAATCTAATTGCTTAAGGCAAAAGTATATAAACATGCCCAGATCGGGCCACATAGCCAAGAAGGAGCTAACTAGCCATAGACAAGCATAGCTGGCACCGAACAAAGACGGATAAACATCGTTTGTACAAGAAACAAAGGAATGCAGTAGAATGAAAGAGAAGAGGGAAGAGATATAGCCCGTAGAGGAGAGGTGGCTCTCGCTCCTCGGCCTCTGTGCGGGTCGGATCTTGGCCCTTGGGTCTTTTCTTCGTACCTCTAGACTCCTCAGCTCTCTCTCTCTCTAGACTGTGTCGGGCGGCGGGCGTATCGGGCGGCAGGCGTATCGGTCGACGGGCCTATCGGGTGGCGGGTCTGTCGGTCGGCGGGCCTATCGGGCGGCGGGCCTGTCGGTCGGTAGACTCTTGGGGAACTCGACACACTAGTTCCTTGGTCTAGGAACTAGCTCTTGCAGGGTCCTCCCTCTGGCTCCTCTTCGAGAGCTTGCTCTTGTACGTAGGCAGCTGCTATTTATAGGCAGCGAGCTGATGGGAGTTGTAGCTTTTATTGGTCCACGTGTCCTTCATCCGTGGCTTCAATCTTGAGGCATCAGGTGGGCCAATATGACTATCGCCCGGAGACTGTGTCGGGCAGGGGGATTGTCAGGCAGCTGTATCAGGCAGGTCGTATCGGGCGGCGGCCGTATCGGGCGGCGGCCGTATCGGGCGGCGCGACCGTATCGGGCAGCGCGACTGTATCGGGCAAGACCGTATCGAGCGGCGGCCATATCGGCCAGACCATGCAGCTGTTGGAATTCTTGTCTTTTCTGGTTCGGTACTTGAGAGTCCCAAAATTGGCTAGTTTCGGTGCCTGCAAGTCTAAAACATGCTAATTAGCTACATTATTGGCTATTTTCACTACATTATCTAATGGAGAGACAGAAAACATAAAACATGAACAAAAGGGTGCATATTAAGACTAAAGTGGCACAAAACTATAGATAAAATGCATAGAAAATATGTGCTAATTTGGGTGTTATCAACTACCCCAAGCTTAAAACTTGCTTGTCCTCAAGCAAGACTGGGCTCAAAGAACAAAAGATAACATCCGAATTAAGCTTGGCAAAAAATGCTAAGGTTAAGAAAAACAATTTAAAATATCAATTCTCCTGATCCATGTCATTTTAGAACAAACCCCCACCAAACAAGCACAATCCTGCCAAAGCAAGATCAAAGAGTGTCCAAGCAAGATTAAGCGAATTAACTACAGCCTGTCGATACTCATGAGGGTTTGAACCATAATTATTTAAACATGAAAGAGTTGTCACACAGGTGATCACACGGGTGATGAGAAATGAGCCATCACCATGAATCCATGCAAACCAATCAGGAATACCACGCCTCTCACTTATTCATGTCCTAAGAAACAAAGCAAAAAGACTCTAATGACTTCTGAGGATCCCGATCTGCGTCAGGTTGGTCCATGTAGCGAGCAACAGTCCCTGCAGTCCGAACCAGTTGGTCCAAAGCAGTGAGACGAACTCCTCGTACTGCGCTCAAACCAACCCTGCTACTGAGATGATCTCATATGTCTCCTAGGGGTTCCTAGTGACTCTCTAATGAGCATTTGGAGTGATACTACCAGGCGCGACATACCCACGTTCGTGAGCGCAGTGATACACCGGCTGGGCACCATCCTCAACTCTCCTGAAAGAGAAAACAAGCGCTCATTTATTGTTCACACTCAGGATTTTATCATCTGCATTCTATTTGTAGGCTTGGGTGAGAACTATATAGATATTTTGGGATTTTGTGGGCGGCCAAGCCTCTTTTGCACATTTTTATATTTTTCATCTTTTTGACTCAATCTAATGTGAGAAGGCATGTAGTCCATCAAGGAAAAGCACTTCACCTTGATCATGGCTCAAAAATCATCATGATCCACTTGATACCTGTGTGAAAAGTAGCAATTATGATTCAAGAATCCTTAGAATAGAGGCAAGCTTGAGAAATTCGCAGCTAGGAGACTTTAATCATGTTTTAGCTCATTCCAACGGTTCTTTACCATGGATTTTCCATACACGACATAGATCAAGGGAATTTAGCTTTAAGCTATGAAA
Organism: Alisma plantago-aquatica; assembly: GCA_963693085.1. Taxonomy (NCBI): domain Eukaryota; kingdom Viridiplantae; phylum Streptophyta; class Magnoliopsida; order Alismatales; family Alismataceae; genus Alisma; species Alisma plantago-aquatica. The sequence goes on from OY856414.1 coordinate 6,796,594, forward strand.
AAGGGACATAACCTTAGATTTATTACCAAACTCAAGGAAAGAGTCAAAGAGCAAGTCAAGCAAGAGGTCAATCAATTTTTTAGATGAAACATGTGCAATTAGGCATAAAGTCAAGCATTTATCTATTAGAGTCGCACCACATAGCCATAATTGCAAAGATAAAAAGCTGAAAATTTTGAAAATTTAAGACTAAATGTAGGAAATAGACATGCATGCAAGAAGGGTGAAGAGAAAAGAAGGGTGAAGCCTACCACCCCAAGCTTAAAATTTTGCTCGTCCTCGAGCAAGACTCAAACTTGAAATAGTGAGGCAGGAATGCATGATTGTTAATGGCAGTTATTGAATTTCTAAAGATGATGCATGAATGCAAGGATATAAAAATAGTTAGAGGAAAGAAACTAACTAACAAGAACATGAAAGTCAAAATTTATTGTAATAAAAGGGCGGGAGGGTGGGTAAAAGAAAAGGGGGTGGTTGCCCCACGATACCAACACTGGGATCCCAAATCCTAAGTTTTGGGACCAGTGTCACCTGTGTCTTGTCGACGGGTTCCGCCACATAATATGAGTAGAATAGGCGTATGTGTTGGCCCTGCCGAGTCTGAAGAAGAAAAGTAAAATCTGGTGACTCGGTGAAGTCATCTTTGTGCTGGAATTGATTTGGGCTGCACTGGGATGAATTCTTCGGCATATCATCCTCGGGGTACCTTACATTATATGAATCTGAATATGACGGTCCTGGGATGTCTACACAGGATAAGATAGATGAGAGAGGTTGGATGTCATCCTGAGGACTCATATCTTCTCTCTCCATCTCTACACTTGAGGTTGGATGCTCAGATAAATCTTCATGTACTTTCTGAGTCATCCAATCATCTTCTGAGCAAAAAGTACCCCCTGAAGAATCTATTTGTAGTTCTACCACCCCAAGCTTATCACCTGGCGTGGAGTCAGGGGTGTCTTCATGCTCAACAGCCATGTTGTAGTGAACTGTCCATCCTACCCCCTTGACGTCGACCAGGCCTTGTAAAGGTATGGTGGCGAATGATGGCTCATGCTGCTCCAACTCGTCTTCGTTACTATACTCACTGCTCCATGTCGAGCAGTTGTCGTCGTCGTCGTCGAACAAATTGTCCCAAACCATGGTTGGCGTACTACTCAAAGCAAAAAGACAAGTCTCAATATGAGAAATGTCACTCTGGTTTGGTTCAATATCTGACTCTGGTTCCTCAAACCAACCTTCTAGTTGTGAGGTCGATTGGCTTTTCTAGTCTTCATCATCGTCATCATAGACCCATTCATGTCTATGACTCATTTCTTCCATTGGTTCATCAGCTGGGTCATCTAGATAGAATGAAGGGCTTCCCCAAGTGGGTTGGACTTCACAGAAAAATCTTGGTGAATCCAGTTGATGGTCTGAATAGGATGATGGTGCATACTCCACTTCAGACCCAATGGAATGGTCTTGATGACTAATGTCTTTATTGTCTTGTGATGGCAGTTGTAACTGAATTGTAACCAGATTGATGAGCTCTTGGAGCCTCCTGCCTTGTTCAACATCTTTATCATGAAGTTTTTGTACTTGAGCAGCAATGCTTTCGAGACCCGTCGGTTCTGCCATGCACATATAAGGGGGCCCCGCTGTATCAAACTGATGCTTTAGGATGAATCCTTGTTCAACAGTTTGAAGTAGACTTCTACTGCGGTCTGCAGCCTCTGTGGCTACTTTGAGATGATGCTCCTGCTTGTCTAATAACTGCTGGAGCGGATCGATGTTTTCTTCGAGATGAGGAACTAGGGAAGTGGGTGCTTTGACACTTTCTCCAGCTAATTCCACTGTCTTAATCAGTTCTTGATCCCATGATAGCATGGGGTTCGAGGGCTGACTGGCAGTCTCCGTTGTTGGAATTTCAACATATGACGACAGTGGAGGCGAGTATAACTCGACTAGTTGTAGAGCACGTCCTTCAATTATTTGCCAGCAGTCGAAACTGTGGAAAAACTCGGGAGGACAGGTGGACAAGATGACTTGTCTTGCGGAAGCAAGGTCCATGGCTGAAAAAGGTATGAGAAAAAGACAAGTGATTTAGTATATATGAACAAGTATGTGTAAAGCAAGAAGAAAACTATGCATGTATATACAGACTTATAGTGACAGAACAAAAATCTACTAGGCGTGTAAACGTGGAAAACCACGTCCCCGGCAACGGCACCAAAAGTTGACCGGCCTTTTTCATGTGTCCGGAAACGAACGCGGGACAAAGGAAGGAATCAAGCTTTAAATTTATAACCCGAAACCTTCTAGGTCCCCGCAACTTATATTACGGGGTCGAAGTAGATATACGGGGTCAAACACAGGGACGTGGTGACGTTTAGGACACAACATATTTTTGGTCTATAGTCAGATAAGCCAAAATGATATGCGATAAAAGTAATTGCTAGAACTAGTCTAGCGGGTTGTCACGATATAAAACAAAACAAAGGAAAGAAAACAAAACAAAATAGAGCTCGTGAGTCTACTAAATAGAGAAAGAGAGTTCTTGGCTATGTAACCACAAACGGGGCAGTCTATGCACTCGTTCTAGGGCATAGACAACCCATGAACACCCAAGCAAGCATCTAGTACGCACAGTGGCATCTGTCATGTGGGTCGTCCCACTCGCTCTCGCGATGTGTGACTAAAACCATCAATGATATGTCATCGACCCTCTCTCAAGGAATGACATATCAACACCTCGGAATATACTAAGTTCCCTCTCAGGTCTTAGGATATTCCGGGGTGTTAGGAACAGAATACCTCAGATCTTCCCCCTCTCAGGTTCGGATCCAAACTATTGTCTCTTAGCTATTCCTACAACGGATCTCTCGATAGAGGCAGAAACAGCAGTTCAAGCAAGTAAGAGATCAACCAAACTAGAAATCATAACTTGGAAAGAGAAAATAGAACATGCAACATACTAGATATGATATGAATCTACTTGCTTAAGGAAAAAGTATATAAACATGCCCAGATCGGGCCACATAGCCAAGAAGGAGCTAACTAGCCATAGACAAGCATAGCTGGCACCGAACAAAGACGGATAAACATCGTTTGTACAAGAAACAAAGGAATGCAGTAGAATGAAAGAGAAGAGGGAAGAGATATAGCCCATAGAGGAGAGGTGGCTCTCGCTCCTCGGCCTTTGTGCGGGTCGGATCTCGGCCCTTGGGTCTTTTCTTCGTCCCTCTAGACTCCTCAGCTCTCTCTCTCTCTAGACCGTGTCGGGCGGTGGGCGTATCAGGCGGCGGGCGTATCGGTCGACGAGCCTATCAGGCGGCGGGCCTGTCGGTCGGCGGGCCTATCGGGCGGCGGGCCTGTCGGTCGGTAGACTCTTGGGGAACTCGACACACTAGTTCCTTGGTCTAGGAACTAGCTCTTGCAGGGTCCTCCCTCCGGCTCCTCTTCGAGAGCCCGCTCTTGTACGTAGGCAGCTGCTATTTATAGGCAATGAGCTGATGGGAGTTGTAGCTTTTATTAGTCCACGTGTCCTTAATCCGTGGCTTCAATCTTGAGGCATCAGGTGGGCCAATATGACTGTCGCCCGGAGACTGTGTCGGGCAGGGGGAGTGTCAGGCAGCTGTATCGGGCAGGCCGTATCGGGCAGCGGCCGTATCGGGCGGCGGCCGTATCGGGCGGCGGTTGTATCGGGCGGCGTGACCATATCGGGCAAGACCGTATTGGGCAGCCGTATCGGGCGGCGGCCATATCGGCCAGACCATGTAGCTGCTGGAATTCTTGTCTTTTCTGGTTCGGTATTTGAGAGTCCCAAAATTGGCTAGTTTCGGTGTCTGCAAGTCTAAAACAGGCTAATTAGCTACATTATTGGCTATTTTCACTACATTATCTAATGGAGAGACTGAAAACATAAAACATGAACAAAAGGGTGCATATTAAGACTAAAGTGGCACAAAACTATAGATAAAATGCATAGAAAATATGCGCTAATTTGGGTGTTATCAGTCGCCCCTACGTAATGCTTGAAAGCACTAGCATGTTCCCCAACAGGTGCTCCTGTCATATCAAAATGGACTGGCAATTTATCCCCTTTAGCCCTGAGCTCCTGCAGCCTACGCATCAATGTAGGACCTCTACTTTTCTTAGCATCACCACTACCATCCTCATGGTGCCCATGCTCATGCTCAGAATGTTCATCTTCACTCTCCATTTTAGAACCTGCAAGTATACATGATAAAAAAAATAAGTGATAATAAAAGCACAAGTGATAAGGTATACATGATAATAAAATAAATAATTCAAAGAATACATGCCTTTAGTATTGGTTGAGTTGTTAGTCAAGTAAAATTCCTTCAGCATGGTCATGACGTTTATAATATTCATCGGTATTATCTTCAACATTTACACTTGGCAAACAAACTGAGAATGGACTGGAATCATCATACTTTGCTTAGTAAAATTCCTTCGTAGCATCTCATCAACCATGTCATCCTGAATCTGGTCATCTTGAATCGGTTCATCATTAACATTATCATCATTATCTATATCTTCTATGCCACAACTATTAGTATCGACATTTTCTGATCCATAATTCAATTTCTCTCCATGCCAATACCATTCATTATAACCTTGTATGATCCCATTGCATATGACATGATTCTTAATTTCCTCACCAGTATCAACTTTCAAATTGTTACAACAATTTCTACATGGACAATATAGCCTATCTTTAGGTAGTTTCCTATGTTCCTCAGCAAATATGATAAATTCATCAAGACCTTTGGCAAACTCTGGACTGCAACGGTTCTTGATAGACATCCAACTTCGATCCATTTTCTATATCAGATTAAAATTAATTATAAAACTAACAATTTAATATTGATACTATAATAATCTGTAAGTTTTTATTGATAGGAAGTTAATTACTTATATACTAAAGTGTACCACCTATCCCATTTTTGTATATTTAATCTCACTAGTAACTGTATAATGTATGTTTAGTTTTGAAGAAAATTTCAGCAGCATTTCCCCTAAGTTCTCCAAGTACACCAATATAAATGGCAAATAACCACTCACATATGTACCCAGAGAACAAATGAAGAAATCCTACTAAAATAATCTACAAAACTAAACATACATTATACAGGTACATCCTAAGTGAGATTAAATATCTAAAAACAGTCCCAAACCGGGGACTATCCAAAGTTTACTCCTAATGAGTAAATTTTGAACGAGTTTCTAAGTTAATATATAAATGCATCAACCCTAAAGTGTCAATCTAAGAGTACACATGTCTAATCTCGTATTAATTTCTAGAATTTATATAATGATTACATATGAAAAAAGACATGTTTTTATTATTGGGTTATCAAATCATATAAAATGAAAAATACTTGTACAAATTAGCAAAGTAAGGTCATTTCCAACAGTCCAAAGATTGAAATCATTATAATATTCAGAACTATTTGTGAACATTACAACAAATATGATTAAAACATTTATACCTTCGTCGACCGATAGTAGACCTGGACGCTGCGCGCAGGTGGGCACTCGGTCGACTAATTGTCGACCGAGAGTGGACCTGGACGCAACCATGGCGGCGGGCGGGAACGAAGGAAGGCGGGAACGAAGGAACGGAAGTGGCGAACTTACTTGGAAATGGCAGCGACCTTCGTGGAGGATGAGACGACCTTCACGGAGAGGAAGCGACCTTCGTGGAAGAGTGGAGAGGCGATGACGACGAGCTCTATTTGGCGGCGACGACGAGCTCTATTTTGTGGAGACGACGAGCTCTATTTTGCGACGTGGAGAGGTGGCAACGGCCCGGACACCACGATCCTCTTGGCGGCGTGGAGAGGTGGCACGGCTTCATGGAGAGGAGGCAAGGGCTTCACGGCAAGAATGACACAAGAAAGCAAGGGTTTCGCGGCGCTGCGGGAGAGAAAAATAGAACAGAAAGGTTTTTGTGGGAGGAAGAAAGACTAGGTTTCGGCTTTTTCACATAGAGAAAGACATGTAGCGTCGGTTAACCCAAACAAACCGACGCTACAGATAAGCGGTGCCCGTGTCGGGTTATTTAAAAACACTCAAACTCATTCTCGGTCGATGAATTTGTCGACCGAAATTCTATCGGTCGACAATATTGTCGACCGAAAAGCCCTATAGGGTCGATTTTAAGGAAATAACCGACGCTACAGGTACTTATACGAAGGAATCTGGCTCCATCTCGGTCGACGATTTTATCGACCGAGCAGTTATCGGTCGACAAATTCGTCGACTGAGAACGAGCCATATTTCCTTCGTATAAGTACCATTAGGGTCAGTTTTTTCCTTATAAACGACCCTAGAGGTGCTTATACATGTTTGAAATACTAAACTGGATCCTAAGTTTATCTTGGTCGACAATATTGTCGACCGAAAAGCCCTCTAGGGTCGGTTATAAGGAAAAACCGACGCTACAGGTGCTTATACGAAGGAATCTGGCTCCAATTCGGTTGACAGTTTTATCGACCGAGTTGTTATTAGTCGACAAATTCGTTGACTGAGAAAAATCCAGAATATAAATACCTCTAGGGTCAGTTTTTTACTTATAACCGACCCTAAAGTCCACCTCGGTCGACAATATTGTCGACCGAGAGTGTCTCGGTCGAGTAGTTTTTCGACCGAGATTAACCCTGTTTCAATGTTTTAAATTAAGTACCAAGTGTGTGTATGAGTGTGCGGTTGTGACACTATTGTAGGGGATGACCTATCTAAGTGTTGTAAAGGGCTAGGGAAGATCTAACACTTGATTTACATGATATCTAAGTACTTGTACAAGATTTTACATTTGATTACAATCATGAAATAACAATAATTCAAGCATATAGATCTCCCAAATAACATTTGATTACATTTGATTACACTTGTTCCCAAATAACAATAATTTTACCTTTTGTAGCCATTCTTGTTTTGCAAGTGAATGCTGGCCGAGATATTATGAAACTCATTTTAGTTTTATGTTTTTGATTTTATATTATTTCTCCCCCTTTGTCATTTCAAAAGGATATCCAATATAATCATTTTGTATGACTCTTTAGTTCTCCCCCTTAATTTTATGCTATGCTCCCCCTTAAAGAGATATTTAATTTTAAAACCAAGTGATGCTTTGTCAAATTTAGCCATAATTTATTTTCCAATCATTTGCAAAGAATGTGACCCTTTTAGGTTCATTTCCTATATTACTCCCCCTAATTATTATGCTCTACTATAATATTCTTATATAACATGTATATGTCCAAATGAAGCCATGGAAAACACTTTTATTCATAACAATTTAATGCCCATACACTTTATAAGATGACCCATAAAGCATGACATACTTGCTTTATAAAAAGATATCCATTACAATCATTACAAAGATATCTCATAATCTCACTGAAAAGACCGAAGGATTACATCAATGGCTGGGTCTTTTCCAAGAAAGGGCTCAACTCCATAATATTTGACCAGTGTCTGCCACTCCAAGGCACCTGTCTTGGTTAAGGCATAAGCCTCCAAGAAGGTGGGAACACAATCAAAGCGAAAGTGGGCAGCAATGTCTTGAAGTTGAATTGGGGAAAACTGAGTATGTGTGAGATCAGGAGATGGTGGAGGTGGAATTTGATAGCAGTTGTAGGAAGGATTGTATGGATTTATCATGCCAGGATTAAGGGAATAGGGATATTCATCAGGTTGGTTAGGAGAGAGAGCTTGCATCCTTTGGTTTAAATAAGTCATGGCATGGTGATTATAATCCAATTGCCTACTTAGGTGATATTGGGATCCAACAATGTATGTCAAGGTGTTTTTAATAGGATCATGGGGTAGGTTGGTAGGAGGAGGTGGTGAAGGTATGTCTTGGGTGGATGTCTCCCCTTCAGTCCTAGCCCTTTTGTGGCCAAAGTCGATTCCCATCTTTTCCACCGTATTTTTACTTATCTTTTGGGGTTTTCTATCCCATGTGTAACCTAAGTCCTCATTAATATTCTTCTTAAGAAAATGTTGAGTAATTTGGAAAACAAAGTCAGCATAAGGTGGATTGCCAGAGAACTCAAGCATATTCTTAAGGATGATACGAATGAATTTTATGGGGATACCTTTTAGAATGGCATAGATAAGGTACATTCAAAAAGTGGGTATTTCAGATTTGTTTGCTCTAGGATGGATATTGGTGGCAACAATGAGATTTATGATCCTAGCTTCAGGTTTTAAGTTTATGGCATAATAGGTACCCCTATCTTTATGGCAAGTGGTATTGGATAGAAATATGGCTCTTTTGATGTCACTAAGGCTAGTGGTAGTGTCACCTTGGGAGAGTTTATTTAGTGGATTTCCTGTGGTGAGATCAAGAAAATCTTTATAGTCTTCTATGTCTATGTTAAGCATATTAAGAATGCCCTCCTCAGTAAAATGGAATCCATACCCACTAACCATAGAAGAGAAGGAATCATGGTCAGCATTGGCATAGAATTCATTAACTACTTTTGAGGAGTAGGAATGGAAGGAGGGATTCAAAAAATCAGTCAAATGTTGCACCTCAAAGAGTTCCTCTAGATCAACAATGTTGTGGAAGTCCATGACGTCGACTGGCCATCGTGGAAGAGGAGTTTTTTAGGAGAGCCTGAGGTAGCGATCGCCTGCAGCTGCGTCGTTGAATGGAATGTCGTTGATGATCGACAGCGCTGGAGAGACCGTCCTTCCTTTCCTGGCTGCAACTTGCTTCTTTCCACGTGTTGATGAGGAAGCCATCTCGTTGCTTTGAAGTGGAGAAGTAGCAAGCAAGACTTGGATGTAGAGAAGCTAAAGATTTTCACAAGAATACACTAGAGAGGAGCTAGAGAAGTGAGAATGTGAAGGTGTGAAGAAATGGATCATTTTGGGTGCTATTTATAGAAAAACAGAGCCCATTTTGGTCGACAATTTGTCGACCGACGCCCGCAACGGTCGTTTCTCTAGACACTCCTCTCGGTCGGCCAACGGTCGATCGAAAACTAGCCATTACGATTTTTTTTTAATTTATATTTTAATCAGAATATTGCCTTTTTAATTCACGCAAATGGAGGTTCACAGGGTTGGCCTCGGTCGAACATTTTGTCGACCGATGTTGTCTCGGTCGAACAATTCGTCAACCAAGAAAGAGCCAGATTTCCTTTGTATAAGTACCTCTAGGGTCAGTTTTTTCCTTAAAACCGACCCTAGAGGTGCTTATACATGTGTGAAATACTAAACTGGATCCTAAGTTTATCTCGATCGACAATATTGGCGACCGAAAAGCCCTCTAGGGTCGGTTATAAAGAAAAATCGACGCTACAAGTGCTTATACGAATGAATCTGGCTCCATCTCGGTCGACAAATTCGTCGACTGAGAAAGAGCCAGATTTCCTTCGTATAAGTACCTTTAGGGTCGGTTTTTTCCTTATAACCGACCCTAAAGTCCTCCTCGGTCGACAATATTGTCGACTGAGATAAACTTAGGATCCAGTTTAGTTTTTCACAAGCGTGAACTAAATTGGAACCAAAATTCATCTCAGTCGACAATATTGTCGACCGAATAGACTTCTAAGGTCGGTTATAAGGAAACAATCGACCCTAAAGGTGCTTATACACTTGAAATCTGGCTCCTTATCAGTCGATGAATTTGTCGATTGAGATTATCGGTCGACATATTCGTCGACCGAGGAAAGCTCTAGGGTTGGTTAAAAGTACAAATCTGACGCTAGAGGTGCTTATACATGCGTGAACTAAACTGGATCCAGAATTGATATCGGTCGACAATATCGTCGACTGAGGAGCCCTTTAGGGTCGGTTATAAGAGAAAAACCGACCCTAGAGGTGCTTATACACGTGAAATCTGGCTCTTATTCGGTCGACAAATTTGTCGACCGAGGAGCCCTTTAGGGTCGGTTTTAAAGGAAAAATTGACCTTAGAGGTGATGAACTAAACTGGATCCAAAATTGATATCGGTCGATGAATTTGTCGACCGAGGAGCCCTTTAGGGTCAGTTATAAGGGAAAAACTGACGCTAGAGGTGCTCATACATGTGAAGGCAAACTGGATTCAAGATGTCTAACCCGCATTTTTTGTAGATATATAAGGTTGGTTAATTGGAAAAACCGACCCTATAGATCGAGTCGCGAAGCCAAAATCAAGCAATTTTTTGCCGCGGGAAACTTGTAATTGACTTTCTAATCCAATTGTCTATAAGGTCGCTTATTTTATGAAAACCGACCCTATAGAGATGCACTACAAGGTCGGTTATTTTAAGAAAAGAGACCCAAGAGGTCTTAAGTGGTGCCCGCGTTTTTTATAGACATATAAGGTCGGTTATTTGGAAAACTGACCCTATAGAGATACACTACAAGGTCGGTTATTTTAAGAAAAGTGACCCAAGAGGTCTTAAGTGGTGCCCGCATTTTTTTATAGACATATAAGGTCGGTTATTTGGAAAACCGACCCTATAGAGTTACACTACAAGGTCAGTATTTTTAAGAAAACCGACCCAAGAGGTCTTAAGTGGTGCCCGCATTTTTTTAGACATATAAGGTCGGTTATTTGGAAAAACCGACCCTACAGGCACTACTACATAAATGGGTTATAACGTCACTACCTGTAGGGTCAGTTTTTCCAAATAACCGACCTTATATGTCTAAAAAAATGCGGGCACCACTTAAGACCTCTTGGGTCGGTTTTCTTTAAAAAAACCGACCTTGTAGTGTAACTCTATAGGGTCGGTTTTCCAAATAACCGACCTTATATGTCTATAAAAAACACGGGCACCACTTAAGACCTCTTGGATCGATTTTCTTAAAATAACCGACCTTGTAGTGTATCTCTATAGGGTCGGTTTTCCAAATAACCGACCTTAGTTGTCTATAAAAAATGTGGGCACCACTTAAGACCTCTTGGGTCGCTTTTCTTAAAATAACCAACCTTATAGTGCATCTCTATAGGGTCAGTTTTCATAAAATAAGCGACCTTATAGACAATTGGATTAGAAAGTCAAATTACAGTTTCCCGCGGCAAAAATTTGCTTGATTTTGGCTTCGCGCCTCGACCTATAGGGTCAGTTTTTCCAAATAACCGACCTTATATGTCTACAAAAAATGCGAGTTAGACATCTTGAATCCAATTTGCCTTCACACATGTATAAGCACCTCTAGGGTTGGTTTTTCTCTTATAACCTACCCTAAAGGGCTCCTCGGTCGACAAATTCGTCGACTGAATAAGAGCCAAATTTCACGTGTATAAGAACCTCTAGGGTCGGTTTTTCCCTTATAACCGACCCTAAAGGTCTCCTCGGTCGAAAATATTGTCGACCGATATCAATTTTGGATCCAGTTTAGTTTAGCACCTCTAGGGTCGGTTTTTCTCTTATAACCGACCCTAAAGGGCTCTTCGGTCGAAAAATTTGTCGACCAAATAAGAGCCATATTTCACGTGTATAAGCACCTCTAGGGTCGGTTTTTCTTTTTAACCGACCCTAAAGGGCTCCTCGGTCGACAAATTCGTCGACCGAATAAGAGCCAGATTTCACGTGTATAAACACCTCTAGGGTCGGTTTTTCCATTATAACTGACCCTAAAGGGCTCCTCGATCGCCGAATTTGTCGACCGAATAAGAGCCAGATTTCACATGTATAAGCACCTCTAGTGTCAGTTTTTCCTTTATAACCGACCCTAAAAGGCTCCTCGATCGACAAATTTGTCGACCGAATAAGAGCCATATTTCACGTGTATAAGCACCTCTAGGGTCGGTTTTTTCCTTATAACCCACCCTAAAAGGCATGTCGGTCGACAATATTGTCGACCGACATTTAGAGCTCTTCTCGGTCGACAAATTTGTCGACTGATAATCTCAGTTGAGAAATTCGTCGACAGAGAAGGAGCCAGATTTCACGTGTATAAGCACCTCTAGGGTCAGTTTTTTCCTTATAACCGACCCTAGAAGTCTATTCGGTCGAAAATATTGTCGACCGAGATGAATTTTGGTTCCAGTTTAGTTCATGCATGTATAAGCACCACTAGCGTCGGTTCTCGGTCGACGAATTTGTCGACCGATAACAATTCGGTCGACAAATTTGTCGAGTGATAAGCACCTCTAGGGTCGGTTTTTCCTTATAACCGACCCTAAAGGGCTCCTCGGTCGACAATATTATCGATCGACATTAATTTTGGATCGATTTTAGTACTTTTCAAAACGTTATAAAGCATTGGGATCTCAATTCCTTGTCTCATTGTTGGGAATTCACATCCCTCAATACCACCATCATCACATTTGCTGGATCTGGGTATTCAAACCCTTAGTTCATCACTAAACATGGTTATCACTTATCAGGTAACTATCTTCAGGTCATCTGACCAAGGTATTCAGGATACTTGTTACACAAGCATCTCACATAACTCACTAGGTATATTCAACTTTTTGTTGTCACCTCTCACTACGCAACAAATAAAATAATGGCTCACAAGGCCCATTACCATCATAGCTCATACCTGGTTACGCTTATTATCTCATGATACTTGCATTGTTAGTATACTTGATAACAACCATATCAATTTCATATCAACATCATGCAATACACAACATCACCCTATATTAGGGTTTCACATAACATCATCCCATATTAGGGTTTCACATAACATTATCCCATATTAGGGTTTCACATGACATCACCATATATTAGGGTTTCACATAACATCATCCCATATTAGGGTTGTGTAAGCACCTTAGAGCTCCCTCGATCGACGAATTGTCGACCGAATAGACTTCTAGGGTCGGTTATAAGGAAAAACTGACCCTAGAGGTGTTTTTCGGTCGACTCATTTGTCGACCGAATTGTTATTGGTCGAAAAATTCGTCGATCGAGAACCGACGCTAGTGGTGCTTATACATGTGTGAACTAAACTGGAACCAAAATTCATCTCGGTCGACAATATTGTCGACCGAATAGACTTCTAGGGTCGGTTATAAGGAAAAAACCGACCCTGGAGGTGCTTATACGAAGGAAATCTGGCTCTTTCTCGGTCGATAAAATCGTCGACCGAGATGGAGCCAAATTTCCTTCGTATAAGCACCTGTAGCGTCGATTATTTCCTTAAAACCGACCCTAGAGGGCTCTTCGGTCGACAATATTGTCGATCGATAACCATTTGGTCGACAAATTCGTCGACCGAGAATGAGTTTTAGTGTTTTTAAAAAACCCGACACGGGCACCGCTTAAACTAGAACCAAAATTCATTTCGGTCGACAATATTGTCGACCGAATAGACTTCTAGGGTCGGTTATAAGGAAAAACCGACCCTAGAGGTGCTTATACAAAAGAAATCAGGCTCTTTCTCGGTCGACGAATTTGTCGACCGATAACCACTCGGTCGATAAAATCGTCGACCGAGATGGAGCCAGATTTCCTTCGTATAAGCACCTGTAGCGTCGGTTATTTCCTTAAAACCGACCCTAGAGGGCTCTTCGGTCGACAATATTGTCGACCGATAACCTTTCGGTCGACAAATTCGTCGATCGAGAATGAGTTTGAGTGTTTTTAAAAAACCCGACACGGGCACCGCTTAAACTAGAACCAAAATTCATCTTGGTCGACAATATTGTCGACCGAATAGACTTCTAGGATCGGTTATAAAGAAAAAACAGACCCTAGAGGTGCTTATACAAAGGAAATCTGGCTCTTTCTCGGTCGACGAATTTGTCGATCGATAACCACTCGGTCGATAAAATCGTCGACCGAGATGGAGCCAGATTTCCTTCGTATAAGCACATGTAGCGTCGGTTATTTTGTTAAAACCGACCTTAGAGGGCTCTTCGGTCAACAATATTGTCGACCGATAACCTTTTGGTCGACAAATTCGTCGACCGAGAATGAGTTTGAGTGTTTTTAAAAAACCCGACACGGGCACCGCTTATTTGTAGCGTCGGTTTTTTTGGGTTAACCGACGCTACAGGTCTTTCTCTAAGTGAAAAAGCCAAAACCTAGTCTTTCTTCCTCCCGCGAAAACCTTTCTGTTCTATTTTTCTCTCCCACGGTGCCGCGAAGCCCTTGCTTTCTTGTGTCATTCCACCGCAAAGCCCTTGCCTCTTTTCTGTGAAGCCGTTGATGTGAAGCCGTGCCACCTCTTTGCACCGCGAAGAGGATCGTGGTGTCCGGGCCGTTGCCACCTCTCCGCACCGCCAAATAGAGCTCGTCGTCGCCGCCAAATAGAGAGCTCGTTGTCGTCGTCTCTCCACTCTTCCATGAAGGTCACTGCCTCTCCATGAAGGTCGTCTCATCCTCCACGAAGGTCGCTGCCATTTCCAAGTAAGTTCGCCGCTTCCTTTCCTTCATTCCCGCCTTCCTTCGTTCCCGCCTGCCGCCATGGTTGCGTCCAGGTCCATTCTCGGTCGACAATTAGTCGAACGAGAGCCCACCTGCGCGTAGCGTCCAGGTCCACTCTCGGTCGACGAATTCGTCGACCGAGAGTGGACCTGGACGCTGCGCAGGTGGGCTCTCGGTCGACTAATTATCGACCGAGAGTGGACCTGCTCCTTATTTATGTGTGAGCTATAAATGTTTTAATCATATTTGTTGTAATGTTCACAAATAGTTCTGAATATTATAATGATTTCAATCTTTGGACTGTTGGAAACGGCCTTACTTTGCTAATTTGTACAAGTATTTTCCATTTTATATGATTTGATAACCCAATAATAAAAACATTTCTTTTTTCATATGTAATCATAATATAAATTCTAGAAATTAATATGACATTAGACATGTGTACTCCTAGATTGACACTTTAGGGTTGATGCATGATGCTTAACTTAATATATAAATATGAAAATAATGCATTTATATATTAACTTAGAAACCCGTTCAAAATTTACTCATTAGGAGTAAACTTTAGATAGTCCCCGGTTTGGGACTGTTTTTGGATATTTAATCTCACTTAGGATGTACCTGTATAATGTATGTTTAGTTTTGTAGAAATTTCAGTAGGATTTCTTCATTTGTTCTCTAGGTACATATGTGAGTGGTTATTTACCATTTACATCGGTGTACTTAGAGAACTTAGGGGAAATGCTAGTGAAATTTTCTTCAAAACTAAACATACATTATATAGTTACTAGTGAGATTAAATATTCAAAAATGGGATAGGTGGTACACTTTAGTATATAAGTAATTAACTTCTTATCAATAAAAACTTACAGATTATTATAGTATCAATATTAAACGGTTAGTTTTATAATTAATTTTAATGTGATATAGAAAATTGATCGAAGTTGGATGTCTATCAAGAACCGTTGCAGTCCAGAGTTTGCCAAAGGTCTTGATGAATTTATCAGATTTGCTGAGGAACATAGGAAACTACCTACAGATAGGCTATATTGTCCATGTAGAAATTGTTGTAACAATTTGAAAGTTGATACTGGTGAGGAAATTAAGAATCATGTCATATGCAATGGGATCATACAAGGTTATAATGAATGGTATTGGCATGGAGAGAAATTGAATTATGGATCAGAAAATGTTGATACTAATAGTTGTGGCATAGAAGATATAGATAATGATGATAATGTTAAAGATGAACCGATTCAAGATGACTAGATTCAGTATGATATGGTTGATGAGATGCTACGTAGTTGTCGGGACAATGTCATTGATCCACCTTCTTTATTTGCAAACATTGTCCATGATGCTGAAAAACCATTATATAAGGGTTGTACTCAGTTCATGAGGTTGAGTGCTGTGATGTGATTATATACTCTTAAAGCTCAAAACCGGTGGAGCGATAAGAGTTTCACTTCATTGTTGTCTTTGTTAAAGGAAATTCTTCCTGAAGGCAACGAGCTTCCAATTTGAACATATCAAGCAAAGAAAATAATGTGCCCAATGGGAATGGAGGCTAAGAAGATTCATGCATGTCCAAATGATTGTGTGTTATTTCAGAAGGACTATAGTAATTTGATAAATTGTCCAAAATGTGGTGCGTCAAGGTATAAGACCACAAATTCAGCTAAGGCTAAAAATGGCTCTCCTGCCAAGGTGATGTGGTATCTACCAATAATACCACAATTTCAACGCTTATTTGCTAATATAGAAGATGCACAAAATTTGTCTTGACATGGGGAGTTAAAGGCCAATGATGATGGCATCCTACAACATGCATCTGATTCACCACAATGGAAGAAAATTGATTTATTATACCCTCGGTTTGGTAAAGGAGCAAGAAACTTAAGACTTGGACTCTGTACAGATGGAATGAATCCCTATGGTACATTAAGAAGCCAACATAGTACGTGGCCTGTTATGATTGTTATATACAATCTTCCTCCTTGGTTGTGTATGAAAAATAAGTATGTGATGTTGTCAATATTGATATCAAGGCCCAAGCAACCTGGAAATGATATTGATGTTTACCTTCAACCTCTAATTGATGACCTAATGAAACTATGGGAAGAAGGTATTATGACATATGATGCTTCACGTAAAGAGATTTTCAGTTTGCGTGCTATGTTATTTTGCACGATTAATGACTTTCCAGCTTATGGAAATTTGTCTGGATATAGCATAAAAGGATACAAAGCATGTCCTGTTTGTGAGGAAAATACTGATTCAATCAGACTGAAACATGGTGGTAAAATCGTATATCTTGGTCATCGGAGATTTCTCCCACCAGTGCATCCTTATTGAAGGCAACGCAAAACCTTTAATGGGTCAGTTGAGGAACAAAGTGCTCCTAAACCTATACCAGGAAATGTTGTATATGATAGGGTGAAACATATTCTTAATGAATTTGGAAAGAGTTCAAGTAGTCGTCCACTCGCATGTGACAAATCTCTATACAAGAAGAGGTCAATATTCTGGGATATTCCTTATTGGAGATCTTTGACAATTAGGCATTGCATTGACGTCATGCATGTTGAAAAAAATATTTGTGATAGCATCATTGGTACGCTATTAAACATACCAGGAAAGACTAAAGATGGCATCAATTCTAGAAAAGATTTATAATTAATGGGTATTAGAAAAGAATTATCAGTGGAGATCAGGGGTCGCCGCACATATTTACCACCAGCTTGTTACACTTTGTCAAAGAAGTAGAAAAAGACTTTCTGTGAGTGCTTGTATAATATTAAGGTTCCACAAAGATACTCTTCTAATATTCGTAGATTGGTATCAATGAAGGATCTGAAGTTGATAGGTCTCAAATCTCACGATTGTCACACCTTAATGCAACAAATTTTACCTGTGGCTATTCGATCTATATTGCCGAAGCATGTAAGGTTTGCAATCACAAGACTCTGTTTCTTCTTCAATGAAATATGCAACAAAGTGATACATCCTGATACTCTCGATAAATTACAGAAAGATGTAATTGTTACCATGTGTCAGCTTGAAATGTACTTTCCTCCTTCATTTTTTGATATCATGGTTCATCTTGTAGTACATATTACAAGGGAGGTGAAGATGTTGGGTCCAATTTTCTTACACTGGATGTATCCATTTGAACGATACATGAGTGTTTTTAAAGGTGATGTTCGGAATCGTTATCGTCTTGAAGGGAGTATTGTTGAGGGTTACGTGGCTAGGGAGGTAATGGACTTTTGTAATGATTTTTTGAATTGCAATGAAACTTCTAGCGATCTAAAAAATTCCCATCACACTGAATCTTATTGTGGCAAAGGAACTCTGGAAGGACGAGTGAAAGGAATCAGTCGTGAGTTGTGGGAACAAGCGCATTTGTATATTTTATACAACATCGATGAAGTTAGTAGCTACATCACAGAACACAATGATCTTATCAAGAGAAATCATCCGCGATCCAGTTCAATGTGGCTTACAAGAGAGCATAATCAAACATTTATTAGGTGGTTTGAAGAGAAAGTATTTAATCAACTATCTGAATCACCGAATAATGTTGCTGAGAACATAAAATGGCTCACCTTTAAGCCAAAAATGGATGTCATGTCATATGAAGGTTATGACATAAATGGATTTTCATACTACACAAAGAGTCAAGATGAAAGTAGTGTGGTCTAAAACAGTGGGGTCACTGTTCAAGCTTGTTCGTTGTATTTTGCTAGTACCAAAGATAAAAGACCACGCGAAGCTGAGATGTCATATTACGGCGTCATTGAGGACATATGGGAATTGGACTATACAAATTTCAGAGTTCCTATCTTTAGGTGTAATTGGGTTGACAACAACAAAGGAGTTTTAGTGGATGAGTTGGGTTTCAAATTGGTGAATTTTGAAAAGATTGGTGAGAAAGATGAGTCATTCATCATGGAAGACCAAGCAAAACAAGTATTCTATATTGATGACCCGACAAATAAAAATTGGTATGTCGTTCTTCATGGAAAAAGATAGTTTACTGTAGAACCTATAAATGAAGAAGAATACTACAAAAAGTATGATGATTCCAGTCCATTCTCAGTTGGTTTGCCAAGTGTAAATGTTGAAGATAATACCGATTAATATTATAAATGTCATGACCATGTTGAAGGAATTTTACTTGACTAACAACTCAACCAATACTAAAGGCATGTATTCTTTGAATTATTTATTTTATTATCATGTATACCTTATCACTTGTGCTTTTAATATCACTTATTTTTTTATCATGTATACTTGCAGGTTCTAAAATGGCGAGTGAAGATGAACATTTTGAGCATGAGCATGAGCACCATGAGGATGGTAGTGGTGATGCTAAGAAAAGTAGAGGTCCTACATTGATGCGTAGGCTGCAGGAGCTCAGGGCTAAAGGGGATAAATTGCCAGTCCAATTTGATATGACAGGAGCAGCTGTTGGGGAACATGCTAGTACTTTCAAGCATTACGTAGGGGTGACCGCGCGCAGTAAGGTGGCAATAGATATAGAAAATTGGCATGATGTTCCTAATGCCCAAAAAGACCTCATATGGAAAGATATATCTGTGAGTGGAAGTGATATTATTTTAATATGTTTTTTATCTATTGATTCTAATTTAGTTTGCTTGGAATTAATTCCTTTTCAAAACAACATTATTAATTGTTTCTTTTGTATGTATAGGGTGTTTTCATCTTAATGAAAAAGATCACAAGAAAAGAGTGCTACAACGTTGTGGTATACGATGGAGGGGTTTTAAGACATATCTTGTAAGGGAATTTATAAATAATCCTAAACAAAAGAAGAAAGCTATAGATGTATATATTTTTATAGATCCTGAGGTGTGGGAAAGATTGGTTGCAGCTAGGAGATCAGAAGAGTTTCAGGTAATAAAGATTGTGATGTATTGTATGAATATTTAATTTTATACAATTAAGGAGGTGAATCTTTTTATACATGTTTGCCAAGTCTAAATTGCAATACCTCATTTTAAATGATCAGGCTATTCACAGGCTCAAAAGGAAAGACAGGCTAAAAATGTGCATGACCATCGCTTGGGGCCCGGTGGTTATGCCTTCCGCTGCCAACTACAAGAGAAGAAATCCTCTTCTAGAGAAGAATCTAGTACAACTCAAGTTGAGCGACCACCCGGACACTTGACATAGATTGATGCTAGAAAGAATCGAGCAGGTGAAATTGTCACCCCTGCAACTAAGGTGGCACAAAAGATGGTAGGTTTATCCCAACTAAGTAAAGTGTAACTCCCACAAACTTAGATTTATTTATATCTAAATGATATTGTGATTTAATATTTTTATTAACCATGAATAGATTGATCTCCACGAGAAAAGGAAGGAAGGAAAGTTCATCCCAACTGGCTACATGGATGAACTAGCAGTTGCTCTTGGTACGAAGGAGCATCCTGGCCGTGTTAGGGGATTAGGAGCTGGCATAGGATTCAAGTCTTATTTTGGCCCTTCGAAATCTAAAAGAGGTCGTGTAGGAGGTCTTACACAAGAGGAGGTTGAAACATTAGTAGCGCAGAAAGTAAAAGAAATAATGTCTTCATTTCAGCCTACTCAACCTTCTCAACCTATTCATACTGCGCGTCTCTCAAGTGATGAGGTACTAGCCCATGCTCCAGTTGTAGAAGGTCATGGGAGCACTCCCGATGACCCACCACAACAATCTGCAGTAAGTTTTTGTTCTATATGTTGTGTTATTAGTATGATAAATATATGATAGTATATATAGTTGTAACATGTATCTGTTCTATTGTTTCTTATATAACTTATATTATTTCAATCTAGGTTGGTATGAACTGTAAACTTGCAGTGGAGGTTCCATAATATAATGTTGTGGCAGCGGGCAAGGTGTACAACCTTGGTGGTACATTACATTGCCAACAAATTACTGATGACATTTGCCGTGTGTCCATCCATCTTGTGTATGACGGAATGGGGGACAAACCACTACCCATACCTAATCCTGAATATAGTACAGTTGAAGAAGCTGAGGGTGCTATGGTGGGTTGGCCTAGACACTTGGTTATCAATGACAAGGTATACCTTATTTCTACCATATTTTTCATATTTGACTGCATATATGAACTCGTGTAATATAAGTATGTAATTTAATTAACAGGTTTGTAAGCCAAAAAGTAAAAATTCTACTAGTCGTCCTCCTATGCCCAAGCCATCTTTCATTCCTGAAGCTACATTCGATGAATTGGGAAGTAAATGTAAATGTTTGTGTCGATACTTAGCCAACCAAAGCTCAGGATTACAAATGTTGGTCAATTTAATAGAAGATGCAGTTGGGAGGGACTTTGAGAATTTCATTTTTCTTGATGATATTATAGAGTTGTTCCGGTATGATTGGCTAAATACTTCGGTAATAGAAGTATGGATAAGGTAAGGATCTATTAATATATATATATCAAATTCCAATACATATTTTTAAGCTTAGTTCTATATATGGAAATAATTACAAATGTTTTACAGCCATTTATATATTGAGATCACAAACTTTGATATAAAGAATGTTGGATTCTTAGTTCCTTCAATCACTAGTCAAGTGTAGATAAATTTTGAGGATGTGAATGAGTACTTCTCTACTGCATTCAAATATTTTGCTAGTGAAGGGAAGGAAATTATTCTAATTCCTTTTAATGTGCAGTAAGTATTATTATTCAATATAATTTTAATAATGAATAAAATTATTTATTTTAATGTTTGTTTTATTCTTACTCAGAGCTAGGCATTGGGAATTAGTGGTGATTGCCCCTAAATTGATGACTCTTTATTATCTTGGCCCAATGGGTAAAACAACAAGGAGTCACAAACTGAAATTGTCAGCTATGGAGTAAGTATAAATTTAGTCAATGCTTCAACATGATATTTCTATTTAGAATTTCTATTTTACCAACTATTATTTAATTGATAAGGGTATAAAGGCTTTTCGTGATGCTGGAGGACAAATACCAACAAAATTAAAGACATTGACTTTGAAAAATGTCAAGGTAGCTACTTTGAAAACTGCTCAGTCTTATCTGTATTAATTTTCAATTCTAATATGTCAACTCTTATAGTGTTATCTCAACTGCTGTTTATAGTAGTTTACTAACATTAAGATCATTCGTTATTTGTAGTGTCCTATGCAAAATAATGACTGGGCTTGTGGCTACTATGTAATGAAATATATGCAAGCTATTGTCAAACAAGCATCACATGACATTCATACTATAAGTCAGGTAATAAAGAATAACATCATACATTTACAAGTGATTGTAGTCATTTTTTAAAATATTAGCATGTGCATTTTCTGTTACGGATCTTTACAACTCAGCCTTACACCCTTGTGGACTTGAATGAATTTCGAGAAGAGCGTTCAGATTCTTTTCTAAATGAAGTCAATATAGCATTGGATTAAATATGTGAGCTCCATTTATGTATGTGGTTTGAGTACCCTTTCATATTTACTTTTATATCTGATTAATATCATCTCAGACTTGCAATCTATCATTTTGTAAATTTTTATGTGATTATGAATCATTTTTGTCATGAATGTGTGGTTTTGAATGGTGACGGTTGAGCATCAATGCTCCCCTCTCCCAGAATATATGAATCTTCTTGTTCTTCTATTCTATTTCATTTTCGGCAGAAATTTCAAAAAACAAATTGTAACTTCTAGCGTCGATTTGTTAAATAACTGACCCTAAAGATTGAATGACCACTTTAGTGTGATCCTCGGTCGAGAAAATTTTCGACCGAAATATTTTCGGTCGATAATTTTCTCGACCGAGAGAGTTTTACAAGGTCTTTTTTTTGGAATAACCGACCCTAAAGATTGAATAAACACCAGTGTAATCCTCGGCCGAGAAAATTGTCGATCGAAATAGTTTCGGTCGACAATTTTCTCGACCGAGGATTACACAGAAGTGTTTATTCAATCTTTAGGGTCGGTTATTCCAAAAAAAATGACCCTGTAAAACTCTCTCGGTCGAGAAAATTGTCGATCAAAAATATTTCGGTCAAAAAATTTCTCGACCGAGGATCACACTGAAGTGGTTATTCAATCTTTAGGGTCGGTTATTCCAAAAAAAACGACCCTATAAAACTCTCTCGGTCGAGAAAATTGTCGACCGAAAATATTTTGGTCGAAAATTTTCTCGACCGAGGATCACACTGAAGTGGTCATTCAATCTTTAGGGTCAGTTTTTTTGGAATAACCGACGCTATAGAGCAAATTCTGTAGAGAAAATTCTCGCCTGGGTCGGTGTTTACTCTGTAAGGTCGGTTTTATTTGGTCAAATAAACCGACGCTATAGAGCAAATTCTATAGCGACGGCCACTTAGGCGTCGGTTATAAAGTGACGCTGCAGGCTTAAAAAAACCGACGCTACAGACCATTCCTGTACTAGTGAGGTAGTGACGTTTAACCCATTTCTGTACTAGTGATTTGTGATAGAGGTTGTGCAAAACCCCTCTCTCTTGGTTGTTGAGAGGTGAGCCAATCTTCTTGATCAATTAGGGTTTGGTTCCCTTGTGCTTAAGGTTGAAGATGACCTTGTAGGGTTGTGCCTTGCACGATATGCCTTGGAGTAATGCTGCCTGATAACCTTCTTATCTTGGGTTGTAGCCTTGGCCGTTACACCTAGTTGGGGTTTGGTTGGTGCTCGTTATGGTTCCCTTGGTCGACACTTAGTGGAGATGGAACTTGGGTGTTACACCTTCAGCTTTTGCTCTGAACGACACACTCTGAAGTAAGGTTGCGCGATGCCCCCCTGTCTTGTGTTGGTCTTGGTCGACATGCTTTGTTGATCCTTGGTGTCCTGATGTCCGGTATGCCTTGGCCGAGATGACCCTTGTCTTGGATGTGCTTTGACCGATATGATGTCTAATAGCTTCCCTTGTGTTGGGAAATATGAAGTACTCTTGTGATGCCCGATATGATGGTTGTATAGAGAACCCTAGATGGTGCCTTAGTGGTGGCCGATATGAGTAGCTTGACCTAGATGGATGATAGGTCTGTGCCAGACATGGGGTTGTGTTTCCCGACGCACCCCTAGTGGAGTTGGTAGAGATGCTTCTTATTTAGCCAGCTGGTCCATGCATGATGTGGCACCTTGGGCGATAGGGTGCCCTGGTCGATATGAAGGACTCTTTGACAATATGGAGAAGGTTGGACGATGGGGCGCCTTGGGAGCTATGCCTTCGGATGTTATGGTCTTTGTTGAGGGTTAGATGATAGAGAAACCCTAACCCTAACCTTGATCTTTGTGCACGATAGGCCTTTGGCCGATAACATCTACTGATGCACGTTTCATCCTTAGGACTGGTTGCCCGACACCTTGTGAGCTGGTTGCACGATAGGTTGAGGTGTGGTTGGTCGATATGATGGCACAAGTGCTCTGGGGTATGGAACCCTAGCCGATACACCCCTTGGTGAGGGTTGGCGCTGCTCGCCATACCTATAGTGAGGGTTGCAGGAGCTTTGGTGAGGGTTCTGATAACCCGGAAAGTATATAGTTGATAGTTCTCTGTTAATAATGATAATACAAGTGACATGATGTAATCACCTTGAATCCTGCAAATATGATGATGAGTTTAAATGATAGGTTGTGAACCAAGAATCTTGGAAGCATATGATGTTGCTTTACATGATGGTGTGACACATGCCTATGATCACAAGTATGGGACATGAGCTATGTTTATGATTAATGATAAAACTATGACTTCTATAGCTTATGTGTAATATACTTATGGATGTTGCTTCATACTTGGTAGCATGATAATTCTGTTAATCCATGATGGCTTCAGTTATCTCTATGGGTGTGTATACTAGCCATGCAGGTACTTCATATGGATTCATAGCCTGGTAAGAGCTATGAGATGTATGTGCTGGAATAACACCATGTGGTAATGAGGCAACATGTTGATAGGTCTAAGGACCTGATAAAGGCTGAGTGCCTAGTTGAGGTGTCATCCTCTGATGATGAGTTAAGGGATGCGTTCCCATAATGTTGATTCATGATTATGATGCCTTGCGAGGAAGTGGTTGTTATAATGAGGGATTGAGGTCCCATGACAGTATGATGATGGCAATAATGATTTAATCCTATATGGCTATGTTTATACTTTGATTGCCTCAATAATTGGCTTAAAATAAACTAATTAATTATAGATGAACATATCATGTAGTTAGCCCTGGCCATAGATCCATCATCGTCAGTATTTGGTGATGGTGAAACAGGTTTATCCTGCGGGAGCGCATATTGTTGAATATGCAAGGTTTCCCCTTTAGCCTAAAATAGGAGGGTTGAGTGAAACTGTGGTTGTAGACTCAGGATATATGGAGCATGGTGAACAGGCCCATGGCTCAGGATATGTGATGATGAGCATGATGCGTTCATGGCTCGGATGAATGTACTAGCACCTATGATGAGGTGAGCTAGAGATATGGGTAGCTTGCGGAGCTGACACAGTGGCTGAGGCCCTATAAGCATAAGACTGTGGTCTTGCTTAATGATTCGTGTATTGATCACGAGAAGGTGAGGTCATGGAGTCTGGATCTCCTTAGACCTCTTATGGCACCGGATTGGGCTTCACAGCCAATGGTTGGATTTGAGCAGGGAATCTAACTTCCTCGGGGCATAATAAAATGTAATCCAGCCGAGTAAGTATATCTTGCTTAGAGAAAAATACGGAACATTGATTGAGGCCTTGCTAATATAGCTGATCTAGTTATACCTTGCAGTTGTGTGTACGATCCTTATATTTTGTGATAAGTTCTTATAAAGCTTATCATGCCAATCATGTTCCATAAAGAAATACTTGGTTATATGCCTCCCGGATATCTTGGTAAGCTTGATGGTAATAATAGCCTTACTCAGTGTGCTGCTCTTGTTATACGCTTTATTTGTTATCTGCTGTTGTTGCCTTAACCTTCTAGGGTTTTATAGTTTCGGCAGGGAGTTATGTTTCTCACTGGGACTGTGTGTCTCACCCCGCTGGTTTACACCCTTTTTAGGTGATCGCTCTAGACGTGGTGGTGGTCGTGAGGTTGCGTCCGAGCAGTAAGAAGAGCAGTAGAAGGCAAGAGATGGACATGCTGTTGTTTTGGTGGTTTTGTAGTAGCGTCCTAGAGTCATCCCTATACACTCAGGTCCTCAGAGGTGTTTAACGACGTTTCACGATGACTAGCTGTTGTAATTTTTTTTGTATACCCTACTGCTGGCAGTACATGGCCGTTATGTATGTATATACAGGTGTTGAACTCTGGTGCTGACAGTACAGCTGGTTTTGATAAGTTGTGGACCTATAACAAGGCTTGTGAATGTTTATATAACATGTTTCTCTGTAGGATCTGGATGCAAAAGTTCTCTCATGAATGCTTTCCGCAATCGGTTTTAATTAACCCGTGTTTTCGGTAATATATGGTTCCGCACGTTTTCGCATGTCATCTCATTATCTGTGTGATGGCGGGGTGTCACAACTTCATTCCATCCCACCAAAGTTCCCACACTAGTACACTACGTGCGATTTCAAAATCTCGCACTCTTGTCGGTTCGCTTCGTTTGGCCGACGCCGATTCGCCCATCGCGGAATGTTAGTACAGTACGTCTTGTATTGTACTTCACGTAATTGTATTACATTTTGTATTTAAATGACATGTACAATGAACATATGTGCAATATCTGAGGTACTATAATGTGTGTATGTATTGTACGTCTCGTATTGTACGTCTTGTACTGTACGTAATATAGGATCAACGATTCTGATCATCAGGAACTATCACTTTTAAAAGGAGAGATCTTGTATTGTATGGCTTGTATTGTACGTCTTGTACTTTACGTCAAATGAGATCAATTGCAATTTGTAATAAAATAAAGAAAAAATGGTCAATGTATCGTTCGAGTAAACATATAGATATAAATTCAATATAAATGGTAAATGTACAGTACTTATGAATTTGTGAAGGAATGTGGACGTACTGTATGCATGTACGTATGTACAAATACAAATTTGAATGCTCTAAAAAATATAAGGTACTAGCAATAAAGGAAATTTTAATTTTTTTGTTTTTCGTAATTTGTATTGATATCAAATTTCACAATTAATATTTTTGGGTAAGTTAATGCATTATCTGCAGTTTGCATGTCACTTGTATGACTTTTGCATGGCATTTGCATGAGCTGTAATGCAAAATTTGAGGTGCAATCTCTCTCGGAAGCGTTGTTGTGTACATTTTTTAAAATCTGAGTGGCGCAGCGGGTAGGAGACTATCTATGCCTAGAATTTTCCTAGATAATAAGGATGATGTGTCTCCAAAAATAAAATAAAAATGTTAGGTGGGCACCATTTTGAGACAAAACAGAACCTCAAACATCTTCTATCACGAATTAGAAGATATAACAAATAAAATAATATAATTTAGATTAATAAGGATGATAATTCACGGTGTGAAACGGATTAATACAGTAAATTTCCCAAAATTTCCTCGACCGAGTGATGCTGCCAACGACATTATATGTCGTTGCTTTTTCAGAGGCTTTAGCCCCTGTTTGGTTCGGGGCTGGCTTTATGCAAGCCTGCCTGGCTTGGACGGGTTTAGGCCTGCTGGAGTCTGATTCTATTTGGCAAACCAGTCTGATTCTGTTTGGCAAACCAGTCTCATTCTGGGAGGCTGGACTCGTTTCAGACTCATTTCAAGCTGATTCTGTTTGGCTGTGCAGGCTGGGTTTAGTCTGATTTTGTTTGGCAACTGTAGGCAGGATTAGCTGAATCTGTCCTATTCTCGCAGAACTGTTGTTAAAAATGTGGCCTTGTGACGCCGTTTAAACAGAAGTTTAAAAAAAATTAACTAAAAAATAACTTAATTGTTATCTATATCACTTTGGTTTAAGAACTCTCATTTTGTTGTTGAGATGTGAGTCAGGCGTGTTACCCTTTTGTGGGGTGTTTATGTGGGTGTTTTGGTTGTTTTATTGAGGTTGAATATCCCTAACATGCTATGTTTAATACCCCAAGATATGAGGTAACCTGATAACCCCGTCAGACCAAGAAACAAGTTTTTAGCCGATATACATTTTGAATATGAGTGGCTAGTCAGCTATCATGATACATGTTCTACTTTATATGTGTTCCTTGTAGAAGTACACATATACTTCTATGCTTATGCTAACTATATGATGAAGCACATCAAGGGTTGTGATTAACCCGAGATAAATGCAACCACATATACGTAACCAATTAGGATAAGCTCCTCTAAAAAAAACAGACATCAAGAACAACAAAATCATAAAAACTATAATGATGTATTGTGGGGCATCATTAAAAGTAATCCAACTAAATTAAAAAATTCAAGATTTAACTAGTCAAACATGAACATCATTTTTGAAGTAAAACAGATTCAGCTACATTCGATAAATATAAATTGTCTTAGTGGGCAGGCACCCATAACAAGCCTGAAATGCTATATAAGCAAAATAAAGACAATACACAAAATAGAAAACTAATCCAACTTCTGGAAGACATGAATAATTCTTTGTTGATGCAGCGGATTCAACATAACTTGATGAAGAAGACACATGCACTTCATTTTGTTCCCCAATAGGGACATTCACTTCATTTTCTTCATCAGTAGAGGAGATTAAGATTGGCGGATTTTGTGTTCCTATAGGTGGTTGGTGGTAGTCTCTCACAAATAGGGCATCAGCCGAGTCTGAAGTTGATGATATATAATTCTCTGATCTCGGGTAAATATACCTAAGCAATTCTGAGTTGTCCCCATCGCCATGAATCCACAAATAAAAGGTTGTGGGGCGGCTGTCGTCTTCGGGTTTTGGTTGTAGGGTGACAGTCCATTCAGGTTTGGCTTTTAGTTTCTCCAACATTTCATCCCAACCTTCATCCATGATTAAATATTTTCCTTTCTTATTCCATATTCATTCTTCAGGTGTAGACCACCTGATCTGTACATCAAAGTTTATTCTCCAGGGTAGGGGAAGGGAGACGCGTCTCATAAACTCACTGTTTGATAGATCATACTCCTTTACAGGAAAATGATATCCCATCTTACTTGTAATAAACTAGAAGAACAAGAACAACAAGAAGATAAGAAGAAGAACAAAAGAAGAAAAATAACAAGAAGATAAGAAGAACAAAAATAACAAGAAGAACAAAAATAACAAGAAGAACAATAATAACTCTTATGTTCACCTAAGTTCACTACTATCATGTATTAGGTTTATTATCATTCTATGATTTTGCCTCCATCCAAGCCTCTGTCGTATACACTCCATCAACACACCTTCCCAAATCATATTGGGTTCTCATCCTACCTCTGAGAACCATATCATGCTCCGAAC
Organism: Alisma plantago-aquatica; assembly: GCA_963693085.1. Classification (NCBI taxonomy): domain Eukaryota; kingdom Viridiplantae; phylum Streptophyta; class Magnoliopsida; order Alismatales; family Alismataceae; genus Alisma; species Alisma plantago-aquatica. Next base: position 6,825,338 of record OY856414.1, read on the forward strand.
ACCACACAAAATGAGGAGGCGTCGAATGACTAAGCATATTAGTTAATATGTAAGTTCCAAACAACAGAGCATGGCATATTCATTTTCAAGAAACAATCGACAACACTTAACACGGGAACTTCCAAACAACAAAAATAAAATGGAAAACCGATGACGCGAATGAAAGGTATGGCCGCCATTCGACGTTACGGCGTCATCGGGGGTGAAGGAGTGTCCAACAGAAGCCTACATTGTTCCTCCAGTTCTTCTACGTAGCGTTCTAGATACTCATGCTCATACTTTTTGTTGGTGTAAACATCATGGTGGTTGTGATGAATTTCAACAAAATCTTTCAAGTTCATTGTCTGACCCCACAATGACTTGCACTTGAGCGTGAGTAACGCAATCTCAGCTTTCAGAGAATCAATTGTAGGCCTGAGATCGATTGCCCAACGAAAGTATCTGCAGCGATCTTTTCCCTAAAAAATATTATGAAGTTTACGTAAATGAAAACGAATGTGTAACGTACACAGTGGCTACATAATATGTGTGTTTGTACAAGCGCACCTCGCGAGAAGGACATATGTAATACATTTCACCTGGTCTTTCACTAAGAATTCCAAAGTCATACAACCCTGCATCGTCAGTGTTAAGTCGCAAGCCTGCCTCTAACACACAATCACACCGCACAACTTCAGTTGTATTAATAGACATCTACACCATGCATTTGAATCAGTCAAACGATTTATGATAATGAAGTTAGATTGAAAATCAAAACAATAACATACAAGATAGGCCCCATTGTTTGTTCAATCTATTACAGATAAACTTATCTTATGAATGTTGGACAGACATCAATGATGTTATACATCTATGATGTATTGTAACCGTCCTCATTGGAAGTGTTGTCGTCGCTAGTTATGTGAAGACGTTGGCGAAGATATTGGGACCGTGATCGTAGATCTGTAATTTCTACTTGTAGCCTATCAGTGTCTGCTCTGCTGGAATAGACAAAGTCACACTGGGAAGACCATAGCTGACGTTCACTGCGTGCATATGCAAGTTGTGAAAGCATTGCAGCCCTAACGGCGGTTAGTGTGGCAAATTGTGGGTACAACCCGTTGCGCGGGCAACCTCATATGATATCTATTTTGATTTTGAACCCTACCGCACGTAAAATATGGCATGTGTGGGTTGTTGTCTTCAAAACGTCCGTTTTGTGCATCCTCGGCATTCATATATACGCGTACAGTGGATTGAAGGCCGCATTGACAGTGAGGCATTCCGTTCTCCATTTGAAGACAACCTATATTAACACAATGTGATGATTCTGATCAGGTTCCAAATAAACAATTTGGGAATCAATCTATTACAGATACTCTACTAATGAGTTTCCCAAATGAGATTAGCAATGGATTCACGTAACACTTTGCCCTCCCTTGAATCGGCCTGAGTTGAACCTTGCCCTGAACTCGGGGGAACGTCGCCTGGGGGAATGGCAGATGATGAATTCTCATCTGGGAGGTCATCCATTATGGTGTCATCATTTTTCCGTCAGATGAAATTGTGTAGGATACAACAAGCAAGTACGATGCGACACTGCGAATGAATAGGATATGTCGGCCCCTTCTTAAGGTATGCAAACCGTCTCTTCAGCACACCAAATGCTCTTTCTACAATATTACGTAGTTGAGCATGTCTATGGTTGAACATCTCTTTCTTGCTGGTGTAGGAATGTCTATTTCCTCGGTACTCAGTAATATGGTATGCTGTGTTGCGATAGGGTGCAACAAATTCACGAGTGTTGGCATACCCTGCATCTACCAGGTAAAACTTCCTCGACGGAACTATAAACCCGCTATGGGTCTTTGCCGATTGCAGGACCCTTTGGTCGGCAGCCGACCCCTCCCACCCTGTGAGGACATATGTAAACTCCATGGAGAAGTCTACTACAGCCATGACATTGAGAGAGACATTCCCTTTTCTGTCACGGTATCGATTTTGTTTGTCTCTGCTGACCAAGACAGGGATGTGTGTTCCGTCAATAGCCCCTATGGCATTCTATAAAACCAAAATAATGTTGTAAACATACAGAATGTTTGAAAATTAATTAAACTTATTAGGGGGTTAACTATTACCTTGAAGTATGGGTAGAACCTTGCGTTATGTAAAATGCGAGTATGTGTTGTTGTGCATGTAGTTGCGGTTTGCATGACAATGTAGTCATGCTTCAACGCACAAACAACGTCCAAGACTTCGTTGAACTTTCTGCTAATGGTCTCACCGGAGTGAATGTAGTCCTCCGCTAAAGTACGATTTGTGTGTCCATGGCCAACCATCTGTAGGAAATAGTAGACTGCCTCAACTGAGGTGACGCCTCTACTACCTCGCAAGAAGCCACGACTCTCAAGCTTGTCAACAAGGGCCATTATAGTTTGTGGATGCATCCGATATAGGTCATAAGCCCTTTGTTTGTGACCGGTCAATATTTCGAAGACCTTTATGTGGCCACTCCTGATGCTAATAGACCTAGGGATACGAGGTGGTGTGGAGGCATCAATGTCTACTGCGTCCATGATTGAGTATGCAATCGAGTCAGCAATTAAATCACCAATGTGAATCACTGGCCACAACAAGGTATCTAATAAAAGGTTGTTGAGCATGTCATGTGTTTGCGGTTGGTCATTGGCAGACATGATAACTACATGTACAATGAAAACAACAACATAATAACTGCTACAACATAAGACAATCCAATTCACGTGCGAAAAATAAATTATTACAACACTCAATCAAATGAAATTGTACGGATATGTAATGTTTGTGCGGAAAATAAATTATTACAACAGACAATCAAATGTAAATATTTGGACGGAAAATAATAAACATCAAATGCATACGAAATAAACCATGCAATTATGTTCCCGATGGGCCACCATCACTGGATGTAGGAGACCACATCGGTGGCATGCCTGGGAAGTTGGGTGGCGGGATAAATGATGGCTGAGACGATGTGCCTGCAAAGTTGGGTGCAGAGGAAGATGACATAAATGGTGGGTGAGACGATGTGGTATTGAAATTGGGTGAAGGGAATGGTGGCACAAATGATTGTTGAGATGACGTGTTGTTGAAGTTGGGTGAAGGGAATGGTGGCACAAATGATTGTTGAGATGACGTGCTGTTGAAGTTGGATGAAGGGAATGGTTGCGGAGACGGGAAATAAAATGAAGGCATTGGAGGTACAGATGTGCCAAAACCGAATTGTGACCTTTCACAAAGGTCGTTTAACCACAAGGTTATCTTTGCAGGGGTGTTTTTGAGGCTAAGGTAGATGTTGCGATTTCTAGAGTCCTTGATGGCGTTCACAAGTATAGTAAAAACAGCGGTGGGGGCATCGGGGAAATTGTCATTAAAATGTTGTAAAATGTTTGCCAACTCTTCTTTTTCATAGGCTTCGGTCAACATGGATGTGCCTAACTCGTGAACCTTTGTGTAAACCTGTGTGAACTCAGCCAGAACTTCATTGGAAAGACTACATCGCTCTTGCGGCGTTGATTGTCGTTTCCTGCGCGTATGGGTAGAAGGACTCCTGCCCCAACTGACGGGTTATCTGTTCCCCCAGGCCGCGCGCTTTCACCCTCACTTTGCACGGTAGGTGTGGGTACGCTACGCTCGTCTGTTGCCAATTGTGTGTACATGGGTGTATCAGCCGCGCCTAAGTCGACACTTACATCATCCTCAGACGCAACATCTGGAGGAATCTGACTGTCCGCCGAAGACATTGCATGGTGTCCTCTAGCAATGTTCCTCCCCGCCATTAGCTCTATGTCGTAGTAGTGGGGAAACGGGCGCCTAAGCAACCTAGTCAGGTCCCTGTCTGCCTACGCTTTCAAAAATATGTGTATTAGGATAATCATGTTTACATGTACAGTTACAATTTGTTAGGATAAAAGTTCTGTATAGTGTGCGTACCGCAATGGCCTCTTTCCACTCAGGGGTGTCCGGTACAATGGGCTTGTGCCTTTCTTCATCCCATCCAACGCCACTCTTGTTGGTCAAACCCTTCAAATGGACGTAGTCCTTTTTAAGGTTCTTCCAGTGACATCTTATTTGGTCTAACTTATACACGTCGCCAACCCTATTATTGACATCATAAGTTATTTCCCTCCAAGAGTCCCTAGTAAAATTACCATCAATACACCTGCCTAGGTCATATCGTCTGCGCAATGTTGTCACCACAACGGCATCAGACTCTCTTGTCCATACAATACGGTGGTTAGGGTCGACGGGAGGCATACTCGTGTAGTTGCTGCAATATTTGATGACATGAGTAAAATTTGGCAAGTTACAAATATACACAAATGAATCTTGTTTGTTGATATATATTGTTTATAAAATGAATCTGGTCATTCCCTGATTTATGAATGAATGAGAATGGACCTGGTACCACATGTATGTGAACCAGTATAGACCCAAAACCTTGCTACGGTTCTAGTACTTATTCAGTTCAAGTCGTAGAAGGAAATAGAGCAATAAATGAACTAAAGCATGAACAATCAGAAATTATCTGAATGACATAAGTTACAAGGACTACTGAAACACACTAAGTAATTAAAGGAACTGAACCAAGCTACTAAACATGAAGTGGACCAAGCTACATAACATGAACGACCATGATCCTTGTTTGGTGGTTATGTCGGCAAGTCCAAACATATGTTTTAGAAGATTCTCATAGTCTGTTGTATGGATAACACACATAGTGTTGACATTCATACCGTTGACATCTATTTGTTTAGGAATAGGTTAAACCATGGTTAACACACATCACAACCACACTTTTGGAAATTATGTCAATGTATAATCATGATTTGCAGAATAAGTGTAGACTTCTAATACTTTTGGAAATTATGTCAATGACTGCAAAGTATGTCATGAAACTTGATTGAGACATGAAAGAGAGCCATGTTCAGTTGTATTGTACCTGCCGGGAAGCAAACCCCATTAGGGATCAGTCTAAATCCAACTCATGACCATAGTTTGGAAAACAACTAGGCTATAACTGAACTAGACATACATAATTTCATCATGATTGAATGTTCAGGATGATGAGATCAAACTGACCCAAATTAAGAAAAGTGTGGCATGTAACAAAGTGGTGGTTCAAATCCATGGGAAAAATGAAGGCCAGATGGAGAGGGACATGTGATTCAGGTCAGATTAACACAAAAATTATCAAATGCATTGGAAACATGTCCATGAATATGAACGAATGCATACAAATCAATGACAAACCTTTCTCCAAAGAGTAGCCTAAAATTTGGGTTAGTTTTACTTAACTTTAAGATCCACAAATTTCTCAAATGTTACTGACCCTCGGTCAAATACAAGTGGCACCAAAGTTTAAAGAAATGTATCATGAAATGAAGTGGTGGTTCAAATCCATGAGAACAATCATCACAATCTAATCCAGAAATGAAAACATCAAAGTGCAATCTAGAAACCAAAAAACACTTTAACGTATGCTTCATACTTCATTTTGTACTAAAAAACAATTGCAAGGGAAAAAACAAATTCAAACCATATGGAAAATTAGACACAAGTCTATACAATTTTGTAGTATTTACTTCGAAAGGGTACCCATCATATAGAAAGAAAACTACTATTGTATAACAGAAAATTGAACACATATTAGTATATTTCATATTGAAAAAGCAACCTACTATTGAGACATCCAACCAGACAGACTGAAATACCTAGAGAACGGTTTACTGAATTGTCGTTTTGGTTGTTACATAGAGATGGTCCAAAAAAGCACTAATATTAGTGTAATTTAATAAACAACTAACATATATGTTTTTTTGGATCATTTTGTTTTATTTATTTTAGTAGGATTAGTTCATCAATCCTTTCCAAAATGAGGTATGACTATATTTCATCATTCAATTTGTTTTAATTTTGAAATTTGATCACATTAGTTTTCCCTATATTAGAATGGTGGACCACATATGTCCTTAGTTTTCTGAATAACACAAATTCTAAAAGATCAATCATTGATATTCTGTAAATTAAAACATACTATAATGTCACACCTGCATGTTAAACTATTTAGTATATTTGCATGAATTTTGAATACATGTTATAACTCAAACCACTTGCATAATAGAGGTAATCTCCATGAGGAGTCAAATGTTGCTAATATTGATCTTTTTTATGATTAATTGGTGGTTTACATGAACGAAAACAATTTAACAAAGAAGATATAAAACATAGACTAATGAGTTTAATTAAATGACAGTAAAACATAATGAGTTGTGGGTTTCACCTAACCACATATCTCATGGTAAAATACCACAAAATAAACAAAATATTCATTTGTATAGTGAAATAACTTTTCCAGACATCACTGTGTAGATGTAGGGATTCACCTAACCTAGACCTCACACTGATTTAGTTAAACAAGTTTTAAATCTGTTGTTGTTTCCCCTATTAACCTAACCACTACCATATGATATATTCATATCTTGCATTCAAATTGACATAAAAACACTTAAAATTTACATGTACGATCTCAACAACACATACAATTTACATAACAAAAAATGAAGAGTAACATTTATTCGATACAACATTTAATTCATTAAAAGCTCATCAGAAGCATGAAATAACAATGACTGCTCCCGCATGCCAAATCAAACATAGTACCTGCTAATGGTGAGCTAATGTAGGAAAAAATTAGGTTCAACCATGGTATATATTGTAGGATTAATAATGGTTACTCTAAATGCAACATAGAGAGGAAAGTTGACTGTAAAATCAATGAAAGCTGAAATCCATAGCTGAAATCAATGAATGATCTTTCCCAGAATACCAATTTCTATATCCAATTTCCACGTGAGCATATTATATATGTAATATCAACACAGGCATACATGAATTATATGAATGGCATAAATTTTATTTCATTTTATTAAAAATCATTGGGATAAAAACAAATATGAGTCCTAATTTGTATATGCAACATTGACAATAACATCCTTTTCACTTGACAAAAATCATATGCAACTGATGCTACTATTATGATATCATAATAGTATCACAAAAAACATTACATCAAAATACAGAACATTAAAACAGAACAAAAAACAGAACATTCATAAATATGGCAAACAGATATGTCCAACACATTAACGATGCCCAATCATGTTAGAAAAACAAATACAAAGTCACAGAAACCAGAAACCAGCAGAGGATGAATCGGCCATTACTACCCAATCATGTTGGAAAAACAAAGACAAAGTCACACAAACCAGAAACCACAGGATGAAAAACAAATGACAGAAAACGAAATGTAGGACAACACTACTCTATGGTCTACTAACACATATCGATATCCTCAAAATAACCTAGCCGGGAAAAATCTGGAAAATCAGGCATGCTAGTTGCTTTTATTTGCTTTACTACTATAACTTAGCACACAAACACACATAATAGCGGTAAATTGATGCATTTCTAGATAAAAGTAGTAGTAAGAAGTAGAATAAATCAGTGTCATACACAACGACTCAAATGTTTGCAGGTATTGTCGGCTCATTTGCTACTTAATCGATACACATGCCTGATTGTTGTACTTCTGCCCTAATCGACCTCATAAACAAAGCACCGTCTACCCTAATTCGTGACCAACCTGAGCAGAAGGGGGCGAGAACGACGGCAGAGTGCGGAAGCGTAGGTCTGGGCAGGGCCGCCGGAGCTGCCGGAGCACGATTCAGCAACAAAGGACGATGACCGGCTTCTGTGAACATCTCCTCCAAAAGGCATATGTGGAAGTGTACAACCTCACAGTAGAAGGAGAGGAATAAGAAGGCACACGGACACTTGCTAGGGTTTCTTGTTGCCTTGGGTGAGCTAGGGTTTCTTCTGTGCGTCGACAAGACAATTCAATGTCAGAGCAGGTAGTAGAGAAGAGCAGGGCAGGGCATGGGTACCTTGCTTTTGAGCGAGCTAGCCGCCCAGGTAGACTGGCGGTGGTAGGCGGCAGCATTGATGCTCCACGCGGACGCTCCACCCGACGACCGGTGCACTCCATCTGCGACCTCGAGTAGCTTTCACTTTTACTTCACCGACAGGAGAAGGTTAGGGCGAGAGATCAGGGAGAAGGTTGGCGAGAGGGAGAGAGACGGAAAGATGCGTCGCGAGGGACGAGAGACGCGAGTCGGGGTAGGATCTCAAACCGGGTTTGAGATTCCAAACCTGCCTCTACATGTACTGCGTCAAGCTCGAAAATGGGACTGACTAAACCCAAAACGGGGTCCGAACCAGTCTCATTGCCAAATGGAAACCCAGCCTGAGCCGGACTGGTTTGGGCCTACGTGTCGCTACGCGCCCAAACCCGGTCCACGCCCGAACCAAACAGACGCTTAGCATGCGTTTGGCACGGGACCGAAACCCGGTTTCGTGTTGTCTTTTAGTGCCAACCCTGCCAAACATCTGCCGGTTCAAGGCTGGTTCGCGTTTAGTTCAAAATCCCAAAATTCCTCCGTTATGGGATAAAGGAACCCCCAAATCAGGGTTGTCCCAGTCCCACGAGGGGCGGGGTTCCGGTTCACAACCCGGTTTACGCGATCCTCTCCTCCCCTCGCCCGACACCCATCCCGACATTCGTCTCCTTTCCCCTCTACCTCCTATCTTCTGCTCTTCTGCTCTGTGCCTATCCTGTCTTCCCTCCCGATACCTCCTCTCCCGAGACCTCGAGACGAGCTGTCTGTCCTCGCCATTACTATTCTCTCCAGCAATAAAGTCGAGCCATCGTTTCATCGGTCGTTCCACCGGCAGCCATGGCAGGTGACTGGCGTGCCCTAAGCCCTGCCCAGTGGAGTAGGCGGAGTAGCAGGTCAATCAAGCGGCAAAGCTGTGGTGGCTCATCTGCAAGCTCGTCTGCAAATGCCGAGCTACTCCCGAGTTGTCTACTCGCATCAAAGCGTCGTGCAGTAAACCCTACGAAGGGCAACCAGTGTCCCGCCTGCTATATACTTCTGCATTTCATCATCGATCTGGTCGCATTTCACCTTCGAAGCCTCCATACACTCTTCTGTTCCGCCGCTGCCGCCGCTGCCGAGCCGCTGTTGTGGGAAGTCGCCGAGCTGCTTGCAAGGTAGGTATCCGCCGCCCCTTTTCATCGATCTCGTCAGTAACATTGCAAGGTTTTCAGTAACATTGCAAGGTTTTCAGTATAAAAAATGGTATGATCTTGCTATTATCCGACGCCCCTTTCCAATGCTAGCTTTAGCCACGAGTGCTTGGTGGTTGATAGGAAACAAGTTATTGATCGCGGTAATCATGTGATGCCCATTTTCTCAATGTTATAATCATCACTTCAACGTGTTTATTCCTAGATCTTATTGCTGGATGGAATGCCCAGTACTTGCTCGATAGAATGTAGGAGAAAGAAATGTATTAGCCACATCCTTGTTGCTCTTTTGAAATGTGTTTTGTACTATGGGCATTATCTATAGATTGTATTAAGTTGTGTCTTCTAACTACTTGTTAGTTGCTGATGATTGTGTAACACTGATTTTAGTAACGATGTTAGTTGTTGATGATTGTGTAACACTGATTTGAGTAACGATGTAGTTGCATCCTATCTATGCCTGCATTCCAAAACTTCAATTTTCGCAAACAATAGTATTTCAATTTTTGGCTGTTGATCCTGCAGTGATGGTCATAAGAGGTTTTTCATTACTACATGGCACTCGCATTGCTGATCATCAATTTGTTTATGGCTAGTTACTGGATTGGAACTCTGGATGACTTCAAAAGTTGGTATAGAGTTATTTAGGTCCTCTATCCATCATGTTTTTATTTTTCCACATACTTCAATTATGTGGGTAAACTTGTTGGCCTGTATGTCATACTTGTCAAGGTGCACCAAGGGGGTGAGCCTTGACCTGCGCCTTAACCAAAATGTCGCCTTGAGTTTTTTATGGAGTCCTGAGTCTATATATAGGTATTTAATTATTTATTTGCTATACACATGTCCTAATATACAAATGAAGTATATATATCTATGTTTGTTGTACAATGTCATTATTTTCTGGATAGTACTCTTGGTATTTATTTTACTATTTTTGCTGTGGTAGTTGGTTGAATCTGATCTTGATGTTGAGGCATTCCTGTATAGCTATCCAATTGTACTATACATAGATTGCAGCCATATTAGTTGCTTGAATCTGATCTTGATCTTGATCTTGATCCAATTATGTATATATCTATGTATGCAACAATACAACTGTATATATTGAGGTTTAGTTGTGTTTAAATGTATATATCTATGTATAAAACAATAAAATATTTATCTTCCTGTAAGACATGTATATCAGTGGATTAACCATAATTTTTTGGATTGACCTACATTTATGTATCTGAAATATAACATATATATGAAAGGGGAAATGATATAAAGATCATAAGATGTGTATTGATATAGGTAAAAATAACATATACATGAAGGGGGATGTTATAAAATTCTTAACACATGTATAGACATAAGTAAATTGTACAAAACTTTAATTTTTCTCGAAGCTTCTCTGTATATTACCTTCTATATTTCAGGACCCATGCTCCTGATTAGCTAATTTGTGATATTTTTTCACTGTATGAGCAGAACAGCTCAATGTTGTACTGGAATCCCTGTATATATCAGGCTTATATATATTGTCGGTTGTATTACATATGAATATGTAAGTAAAAGGTTATTAGATTATGACTGAAATAAAAAACTATTGATCAAAATGTGACCCTTACTCGATTATTGAGCTTCTTCTAATTTGGATAGGTAGTATGGGCAAGATTGGACTAAAATTTATAAATCAACCAGAGATTTTAATCAGTGTCTGCATTGTTAGTAAACATGCTTTTAACATACTGCAAATTGTGGTTGTTGTGCTAGGGTTGTGATACATCAGACATATACCAATATTTTTACAATGTTACTATTGTACACACAAATTTTGCTGATTATATTGCAAATAATACCACTATTTCGGCTAATCTGTGTTCCCTCTGAATTTCTTGTATGTACCGTCCCTGACCCTGTCGCTGGTCGTGCCACTCTCTTCAACCTTCACTTGGGCTTACCAGGTATATCTCATTTTTTCCCTTTTCAGAATTGTTACACACATAATTTTTGCTTTACAATGATGATCTTCTACCCATGAGGGAAATGACTAGCTTTCAACATTTTTAGAAATACTACATGATATTGTTGCTCCTCAAGTTATTTGAAAAGTTCATTATTTCTTGGTATTGAAGTACTATGTATGTATCTTATTATTTATTGTTAAACCATACTAAAAGCATGATTTGGACATCCTTCACTTGGTAGACATGTAGAATTATGAATCATATTTGACTCATAAATCCTCTTTATTGAATAAGCATTAAATTGTTACATTGTCAATGATCTTATATTTAGCAACAATGTGTAAGTTAGTTTTAGTATTCAATAGTTACATTGATGAAATCCTATATATTATTAAGCATTCCTCTAAATTTATACATCCCATTGAGTAGGATGTCATATCACTTGCAATTTACTATTACATTGTGTGCCTTTACAGAAGTAATCCATGTACCTTAGTACCCTATAAGCAATAAATAGTGCCTCAGACAAGTTTAGAGGTATCAGAAATAACATACTTGACTTGGAACTTTTGTTGTTCTGGTTTGCAACCATGGATTGGGATAAAGTAATTGTCTATCACCTAATATGCTTCATATTCTTCAGGTTTGTAGAAACACAATAAACTTAAACATCATTATGTTAGTTAAAGGTGGCACTCATCTACCTTGTGAGGAAGTTCATTTGTTAGGTGTTGATCATGTTGTTTATATTACTTGTCCCCATTTAATGATTGAATCATAATACCAAAGCAAGCATCTGGCATCTGCTTGCCTAGACAACTTTGTTACTTAAATAGCCACATATTAGATTATTACTAAAATAAAAAACTGTTGTATAGTGGAATGTGTATTTCTAGCTACCCACCATATGATGGATATGCCACACTTGCTACTACTGACTCTTTCATTTCCCACTCCACTGTCATCTTGTCAAAGTGGTCAACTAAATGGGCTGACAAATGTGGTTGTATCCCTCTTTCTCCCACTTGAAATTAGTCTATATCCATCATGTTTATATTTTTCCCTTCTTGCTTATTTTAGGAAGCTTCAAGCAGCCATATTAGCTGCAACAGCTCTGTATATAAGCTGAACATAACCCTAAACTAATGAAAATTTTCTACTGAAATACAAAATTATCTAGTGCTGCTATTTAAGCACTGCTATCCTTAATCCCTTACTTAAGTCCAAAACTGCTGTGTAGTGGATTAGAGAATTTATATAAATCTGTTGATTTTGTCTTCTGCCTTCTATACAACCATTGCATATTCTTCCGTCTACCACCTATACAGTAAACAAATGGTTGGGAGGTTAAAAGTTCCATTTGTTAAAAGTAAAGAATAAGGTTTTGATAGAAAAATACAAACTGAAATATGATTCATCTTCTTGATCTGAGACATGTTTGGAAACATTAATTTGATACTTCAAATAACTTCTAAGTCTGTCCCTGTATTATTGAAATGTGACAGTGATACATGCTTATGGGGGCATAAAACGTAAAGCAAATATATAAATTTAATAAATTATTGGTTGATAATGTAAAATTGGTTAATTCAATATTTTAATTCTAAATTCTAATTGATATAAACTAAAATAGTTAATTTTTCAATATATCTACAGTTGAATTTCTTTTCTTAATTCTATCTTACTAGTTTTATTGTTTCATTAATAAAATGATTTTTTATTTTGTTCTTTTGAAAGTTTCTGAGCTAAATTCAGAATTCCTCTGAATGAAGAAAACTATACAAATGATCAAGATTAAACATTGACAAGAAGTCTTTGGATTAAGAAAAGATTTGACTCAATGAAAAGCTCGGTTAATTGCTATTAAAAGACCATACAACTGCAGTAAGGATGCTCTTGAATTGTTGAGAAATGATTTACAATCTTGTGGTACTCCATATCCTAGTTTAGATTATAATGATAACACACAATAACCATGTGATGATTATAAATATTCAGTAGAAGATGGTAGCACACAGTCAAGTTCTATGGTATTGTTTACTGATTAACACATTTTCTATTTGGTTTATTGATTATGCTCCCTATTGCTTGTTTTTATTGAATTTTTATGTTCAGTGATGTATAGGAGAAATATGAATTCATATATAGAGAAGAGTGTAAACTTGAATAAATTGAAAAGGTTGTTGACATGGACCTAAAATTGAAGGACAGTCTGTTAAATTTTTCTAAAAGTTGTTGATATGGACCTAAAATTGAGACAATGTATTACAATTTCAAAAACAACCTCCAAAACTGCTGCTGTATAGTGGATTACAGAATTTATATAAATCTGTTTTGTATATTAGTGGAACCTCAAATACCCATTATTGCCACATTTACATCTATGCATACAAGTATAACTTTCAAAATTATGCATATTCCCTTTTCAGATGGATATGCCACACTTGCTACTACTGACTCTTTCATTTCTAGCTACCCAACATATGATGGATATGCCACACTTGCTAATACTGACTCTTTCATTTCCCACTCCACTGTCATCTTGTCAAAGTGGTCAACTAAATGGGCTGAAAAATGTAGTTGTATCACTCTTTCTCCCACTTGAAACTATTCTCTATCCATCATGTTTATATTTTTCCCTTCTTGCTTATTTTAGGAAGCTTCAAGCAGCCATATTAGCTGCAACAGCTCTGTATATAAGCTGAATATAACCCTAAACTAATGAAAATTATCTACTGAAATAAAAAATTATCTACTGCTGCTATTATGTATATAACTTTCAAAATTATGTATATAACTTTCATTATTGCCACATTTACGTCTATGCCACATGTACATCTGCTGATTATATTGCAAATAATATCACTATTTCGGCTAATCTGTGTTCCCACTGAATTTCTTGTATGTACCGTCCCTGACCTTGTCGCTGGCCATGCAACTCTCTTCAACCTTCACTTGGGCTTACCAGGTATATCTCATGAGCAATACGAACACGTTGAATGTGAATGCCATGCTGAATGCTTGCTATTTATGTAGTTTTCCTGTAATGAACCTATTTGATGATGTGTTTGCTACAACCATTTCAAATTTAAGTACAATTTAAAATTTGTTGTACACATTTTGGATCTTATGACTGGTCCGGGTAATGGATCTTGTATTAGCCTACTTCAATACAAGTTATTGCTTTCAACTGCGTAGTCTCATACTAGGTTCGTATGACAGTTTCGTTTAAAACACCCACACTAAATTGATATATCGCAGTGTCATTGCTACTATGGCTGCACCCGACCCGAGGTTCCGTATTGTATGGTCGAAAGAGTTGGATGAGGCTCTGGTTGCGGCATTGAGGAGACAATATGACATGGGTAGGTGCGTCGATGGAATATTTACTAGGGACACGTGGAGGGAGACGCTACACGATTGGCATATCAGGATGGGGAGGAACGAGGGTACATTGGATCAGTTAAAAACTCGGTGGAAGAACCTCAGGAGAGACTATGCAAAGATAAAACTGGTAACTAACAAAAGTGGTGTTGGATGGGATGACAACAGGCACAAGCCAATATTTCCTGACACCCCAGAGTGGAGGGAGGCACTTGCGGTATGTCTAATAATATATACTCCCCTGACTATTATATATTAAATTAAACTTGTTACTTTTGACCTAATCAGTAGTTGTCCCCTATTTTAGGCAAACAGGGAACTAGCAAGACTGATCAACAGACCATTCTACCACTACCACAACGTCGAGCTGATGGGGGGGAGGAACATAGCTAGGGGCCATCATGCAATGTCCTCAACCGAAAGACAACCTCCTTCTGATGTTGCATCTGAAGATGATGTTGCTGTTGACCTAGATGCATCTGATTCATTTGTCAGCCCAGAACCAACCGGTCCAACCGGTTTCACTGAAGACGTGGTTAATTCTGGGACACAGTGAGGACACCAATGGCGGATCGCACAACCAAGGTGCTGCTGCAACGACTCCCACCACGATCAGACGTAGGAAGCGAGCATCAAGCTTACAGGACAGTTGTGTCCTGTCTAATGATGTTGTGTCTGAATTCACAAAGGTATTTTCCAAGGTACATGAGATTGGCAGCGGAATTGCTGCTAGGTGTAATGATAAAGACGAATACCAAATCATTTTGCACCACTTTCATGCAACCTACCCTGACGCCCCTGTCCCAATTTTTACCACTCTTGTGCATGCCATAAAAGATCCATCTAACCGTAATATTTACCTAAGCCTTATGGACACCCCACACAAAATTACCATTTGGTTGCAAGACTTGTGGGAAATGAAGAACACAGCTTCTGCAGCTTCTGCATCACAATCACCCTTCACGCCACAATCTACACCGTACTTTTGAGGTTGACTAATTTAATAAGTAAATCAGTATCCTACCTTTTATTTGATGAACTTTATCAGAAGTTGTTGTTGTACTATTTTATTCAGTTGTTGTTGTATTATTTTATTCTGTTGGGAACAAGCTCTGAACTATAGTACTATGTAATGGTTTTAATGGAACAAGCCATAATTTCATATCTGCAATATCTCGATATTTCCCTGATGCAGATAATTGCTTTTAATTATAGACGTTATGGCTGGTATGCATCAATATGAAACAACTGATGACATTCTACAACTACTGCATGTTATGTCTGCTCTGGCTTATGACATTGGTAACGCAATATCCTACCAAATAGCCCACCAAATTTCCCACAATATCATGGAAAATTCAGTCGCCTCAACCACACACCAACCAATACCGAGATCGGTTAGTATTAGGAGCGACCATCAAAAGGTTTTAGAAATAATAACCGGCCATGAAAGGAGGGCGTACAATCTGTATCGTATGCTACCCAACACGGTTTTAGCGTTTGTTGACAAACTTGAGGGCCGAGGTTTGTTGAAAAGTACAAGAGGTGTGTCATCAGTGGAGGCAGTTTGCTACTTCCTTCAGATGGTTGGCCATGGCCATACCAACCGTGTTCTTGCTGAGGACTACATTCACAGTGGTGAGACCATAAGTAGAAATTTTAACGAGGTGTTGGATGCAGTGTGTGCTTTGTGCAGTGAATATATTGTCATGCCAACTGCATCCACAACTCCGCACCGCCGCATCGGGGAGAGTCCAAGATTTTACCCTTACTTCAAGGTATGACCATCACTTAGTTGACCATTGTCCATTCCATTGTTAATATAACCACTATCGTCATCGTTGAGTTTGGTATTTACTTGCGTTTTTCTTATATACTTGTCTTAGGATGCCATTGGGGCAATTGACGGGACACACATCCCCGTTTTGGTGAAGCGTGAAAAGCAGAACCGATATAGAAATAGAAAAGGGAATGTTTCCATGAATGTCATGGCTGCAGTCGACTTCTCAATGGAGTTTACATATATCATGACTGGTTGGGAGGGATCTGCTGCTGACCAAAGGGTACTTCAGGCAGCTACAACCACAGGCGGGTTCAAAGTACCTGCTGGGAAGTACTATCTTGTTGATGCAGGGTACGCCAACACCAGGCAATTTCTTGCACCATATCGAAACGTTGCTTACCATATAGCAGAGTATCGGGGTAACAGAGGCTCATACACAAGAAAAAAGGAAATGTTCAACCACCGACATGCTCAACTACGTAACGTTGTCGAGTGAGCCTTTGGTGTGTTGAAGAAGAGGTTTTCGTACTTTCGTAAAGGAGCAACTTTTCCCGTGCAGTCTCAGTCTCGGATTGTAATGGCTTGTTGTATCATTCACAATTTTATCCGACACCAAAATGATGGAGATCCTATGATGGACGAAAACTTGGATGACCCTCATACTACCACTGATATCTCGAACGAATTGAGTTCTCTGCAACAAACAAGCCAGGTCGATGCTAGAGAGGGAGATGTCTTGCGCGAAACTGTTGCCAATTCTATGTGGGCAAATAAGTGATTTATACATTTCTTTTGTAACTTGCATATATTGAAACATGTTGTACAACATGTTTCACTTACTCCCTTATCTGTGTAACCTAACAGCCAACTTTTGTTCTCAAACTTTATTGTTCATCGTTTTATTTGCCTACTTATAAACAATGTGAAATTATGTCTCATTAGGTTTTCTGTCTAAAAATGGACAAAGACATGCCGTCGTGCCCATGTGGTCTGCAGTGCACCGTACGAGTGTACATGGATGCCACAAATGCGGCAAATGGACGGTTTGAAGACAACAATCCCCACAGGCCATATTTTACATGTGGTAGGGGTCTTGTACAAACCAGATGCCATATGAGGTTGCCCGCGCAGCAAGTACCACCTACAGTGGCTACGCTGACTGCAATTAGGGATGCAATGGTATCACAACTCGCATATGCACGTAGCGAACGTAAGTTCTGGTCAGAACATTGTGCCTTTGTCTGTTCAAGCAGAGCAGACACAGATAGGTTACAAGAAGAAATTTCAAGTATGTGGGAGAGGTGTCGATATCTTCGCCACCGACTTCAAATTACGAGCGATAATGACTCTTCATCAGAAGAAGATGGATACAATACGTCATAGATATACTATATTATGATATGTCTAAATGAACTCCACTTTTCTGTTGCAACAATTAGCTACTCGGTCTTCATATTATCTTTGAAAACTATGTCATCAACCCGATATTTTTCTATTAATCGTCAATTCTGTTTTATTAGATGTCGATGATTCCATCTGAGGTTCCGAGGTTTGATTGTGGGCTAAATGCAGCCTTACGGCTTAACACAGAGGATGCAGGGTTATATGACTTTGCCATTTTGAGTCAAAGGCCGGGCGAAATGTATTACATATGCCCTACTCGTGAGGTGTGATAGTACATCAATAAATAATATACTATCCTTGTCGAGGCTCCGCATTCTTTGCCATTAACTTGTACCTCGTACTACATTTTAGGGAAAAGACCGATGCATATACTTCCATTGGGCAGTCGATCTCCCCCCAACAATTGATTCATTGAAAGCGGAGATTATGTTACTAACTGTTGAGTGCAAGTCAGTGTGGGGTCAGGCGATGAACATGAAGGACTTTGTTGAAATTCATTACAACTACGATGAATTATACGCTACGAAAAAGTATGAGCATGAGGTTTTAGAACGCAACGTTGCCAGTCTTGAGGAAGATTGTCGTATGCTTCTCGACATCCCTTCACCTCAAATGACTCCATGACGTTGAATGGCAAATGCATTTACATTGTCTTCTCTGTTTAGAATGACTATCAATGGATGTTATGAACATCATACACTTGTTTAATTTATGCACTTTTATAAACGTCATATTACATTTTAAGCGGTATGAAATTTTTCTTCATGTTGATGAGTGTTTTAGTAATGATGTATATTATTATTCGAATTTTTTCTTCACGTTAGCTCTAACCAAATAATACAATTAATTGTGATATACACCCTTACTTTTTGAAAAATATATTACTTACAGAATCTGTGATATGGCTGGCCAACCGCCGACACCGTCTTTTATCTGGTCGCACGAGCTTGATATGGTTCTCAGGGGTTTGATGAGAACCCAATATCACGTGGGTAGATGTGTGAATGGAGTATACTCTACACAGGCTTGGATGGAGGCATGGCACCCGTTCGTATACATAACTGAAAGCCCTTACATTTCATTGCCTGAGTTGCAAATGCGATGGCAATACATCAAGAGAGAGTTTGTAAGAGACAATATGTTCATATTGGCAGATTTATTGCCTCCCCCCACATTGGCCGCGCAACAAGGCATTGAACGCAACTTCTTGACGACGCGTCGCACTTATTCACCAGGGAATTTTTTTAGCACTGACAATTGAAATAAACAAATGAACTTGTAACATTTGTGCTAAATGTAGTTGTATTTTTACGTCGAAACAATTTACATTGTCTACTTATGTGTTGCATTATTATATGTTGCTACCATAATGCGATCAAATTTCCTACTTCATTATTATCTTATTGCCACAGTTACTTTACGAATTATGTTATTTGTTCATACCTTTGTTTTTATTAATTATAGATGTCGACATCGCGTGCAAAGGAAAAGGCAACGACAAAATTTGAAAAACTTTTGAAGTCACCAGAAAAAATTCATAAATTTGTTGAACATATCCTTTTATGCAAAAAACCATGTTGCGAGCCTCCACGCGATGACGACCCAAATGAGAGAGACGAACAAGCCAAAGGAACAAGCCAAATGAGGGCCCAAATGTTGCGAGCCTTGTTTCCTCCTACTCACCATCTCCCGTTGTTGTTCGACTGGCCAAAAGACGCCAGCAAACAGGAAACAAATCAAGTGTTGGACGAACCCTGTCCTGTGTCGTGGGAAGAGTACGACGAGGCCATGAAGAACGACGAGGCATGAAGTTGCCTGCTTGATCACCAGCTTAGATTGTGTAAATATGTCGTTGTCTAGGTCCAGGGCAGACCTCTCGTTTCATTTTCTATGTTACATATGTATTTGCCCGAGAACCAACAATATATTATCTTTTAATTTATGTGGTATTACGTTCTGCTACAGACATGCTACACACCTTTGGTACTATTTAATTTAAATACATTAATTATATTATGTATTTGTTATTTAGTATATAATACACTTCAGCCAACTTCTGCTTAAGCGGCAACACAACTACACATACCTTATTCTTTGAAGATAACCTTGTATTCATAAATATACAAAATAACACCTACACAACACAAATAAAATATATTTTTAATATATTCTAAACTTACGTTGAAATGACATCACAAATACACATTCTGCGTACTTGTTCAAACACTGATGCAAGAACATGACAGAATAAGCAGATACTGACTACGCTGCCAAACAGAATCAGACTTCCAGCCAAAGTCTGTAATCAAACCAGTTGACCAGAATCAGAATGCGTTGTCAAACAAAGTCAGATTGCATCCTGACGACTGCCCCAGCATCGGAATCCAGACTAACCTGACTAACCCAGTCCACATTCCAGAATCCCAGTCCTGTGCCAAACGCAGGCTTAGAGACCAGCTCAACCGTCGTCCTGCTCTTCCTCCCATTGCTGCTCTCACCAAACCTCAAAATGCCGTCTTCATCCTCCTCCTACACCTCCACTGAAGACAGCTCAGACTCGACCTCCCAAGAAGACAACGGAAAGCACCACGGACAGCTGCAGCAGTGGTCCTTGGAGAAGAGGCCAAAGGTGCTATCTTTCTCCGTCGACTCCAATAAAGATGGTGCACACCCTCTCTCACCGCGCCAGCAAGTCCCTGTTCCTCCCGCCAAACTGAAGTTTCCAAAACCTGCAGCCGGCCGCGGGAAGAAGCAGCGTAAAGATGGTCGCGACTCTGATCATTCAGCGCCTGCATGCGCCAAGGAGCAGGGCAAGACTCCATTAACTGTCGCTTCAACCTCCCTTGATCCTTTCTTTTCGAAGCCTGCAGCTGGAGGCGGGAAGAAGCAGTGCGAAGTCGGTGACGCCTCTAATCACTCCGGCAAATCGAAAATGTTAAAGCCTGCCTCCGGTGGCGCCAAGGAGCAGCGCAAGACTCCTGCCGCTTCAGCTTCCCCCGGCCCCTCTGTCAAACAGACTACTGCAGGTGATAAATCGACTACTGCTGGTGGCGTAAAGAAAAAGCACAGGGCTGATACAAAACGTAAGCTACCACCTGATGCTGATCCTAAGACCATGGTGAATGACAGCGACAAGAAGCAAAAGCTTGCTGCGGCTGCTCCTGCTCCTCATGTGACCAACGACAAGGTTACCGTCGGACGTAATATTGACCCGATATGGTCCGCGAAAGATGAGCTGGATATACTCCGGGCTTTAGTTGATTTCAAGAATACAAACGGCAAAGATAGGGTCAGCGCTGCGGACATTGACAATATGTATGAGACCTTGAGAAGGTCATTCAGTAAGGATTTCAGCAGGACTCAGCTTAAGAACAAGCTGCATGCTCTGAAGAAAAAGTATGGTAAGCCTGGGAAGATTGAGAAATTGCATGCGAGGAAGAACAAGTCTCTGGAGGCCTTGAATCTAGCGGCTGAGATGTGGGGGAATAGAGGCAAGATGGAGGCGGATAAAGGTGTTGACGGGCAGACGAAACCTAGACCGATACGCCCAAAATCAGAGTTTGTTGAACGTCAATCTGGTGAGCCCTCATCTCTGAAGCAGTCACTATCATTTCCTAATGAACCTGCTATTGTTGATTTTCTAGCCAACCATTTTGATTATACTGATCGTGAGTCAATAAGAACAAACATTGCACACTTGAAGTCCGCTGACCGTGAATCCTTACAAAAGATGTGGAATTGTTTCAATCATAGAGAGATGGAATTTCAGATGGACCGCATCCAAACTGCCACAGGGATGATTGAAGTTGTGTTTAACAGACATCTGAAAGAAAAACATGATGACTCATCTCCGAAGCAGTCACTATCACTTCCTAATGAATCTGCTATTGTTGATTTTATTGCATACCACTATGATCATACTGATCGCGAGTCAATAAGAACAAGCATTGCACACTTGAACTCCGCCGACCGTGAATCCTTACAAAAGATGTGGAATTGTCTGAATCACGGAGAGATGGAATTTCAAACCTTCCGCATCCAGACTGCCGCAGGGATGATTGAAGTTGTGTTTAACAGACATCTGAAAGACAAACATGAGGAGCATTAGCAAACCTTTGTCAAGGTTTTTTTTGTAAAGGTCCGACCGATGCTATTTCTTATCTGACTAGACTTGTTAGTGCTGGAACTTTTCATAACCCCTCATCTTTTTTGGGTGCCAGTGGCAAGGGTGAAGGTTAATATTGTTTTTGTCTAGTTTGACCAATGTTATGTCTGGTCTTACTAAGCTAGTTACTGCTGAAACTGTTAGTGGCTGTCCTTTTTGTGTGACATTGACAAGGCTGAATGTCGGGGTTGTTTTTGTGAAGGTGCTGTAAACTTGTTTATCATGGTACTGAATAGCAGTACAAGTTAGTGTCTAACTACTTGATTTGAAGAAACATTGTTGGTTTGATTTTGTTTTGACAAAGTTCAAGTGACACCTCTTTAATTACACACTTCTGTATCCTATGCCTTAATTGTACAATGCCTCGACAAACTTCCTCAAATAATCTATTATGTTTGCCTTTGCCTTTTCAAGTTTCCATTAGCTCTTATCGTTTCCCCTTGTGATTAATGTTTGTGTATGCTTATAGTTAAAGCAGTTAAAATGCAGATGTGAAACCAGTTGAAAATTTTTCACCCTTGAGTCTCATGTTTGTACATATGATCTGCAATATACCATTACTAAGCATGTTTGTACATGAATATGCTTTCCTTTATGTTTTGAAGCATTGTTCCTCACTTCCCTGTAGCCATTTGAAGAACTGAATCCACACCTTTCGCAAAGTTGTTACATAATCCATAGGCACAAGATGAAGGATGCGGCTTCTCGACCATGTACTTTTGTTACCAATTACGTGGTTAGATTTGTGTGAGATGTATACCAACACTATCGATATGGATGTACATTATCGCATTATTTGCCAATTTTTTACTTGATCTTACTTGTTAGTGGACGACTAAGGCTCCTATTGGTTTGGTGTAAATCATGAGTCCCGTGGAACTCATTTTCTAGGAACTGTAGTTCAGTTTCTGGAACTTAAGTTTCATTCACTTCCATGTGATTGGTTTGTTGTAAGTGTAAATGTGGAAATTATTAAAAATATTATTAATTTTTATTATATAATACAAATAGTGAGGAGGGCAAAGGCATAAAAAATGGAATCATATCCGCAAAAAATCATAATATTCTTAAATCATAACAACCACAACAAGTGGTTATGATGCATATGTAGTTCCTTTAAAAATATTTTATTATAGTACAATTATAATTTTAATAAAAATATTATGATTAAAATCACATCACAATATTTTTATTTCACTTTGTGTATACAAAGTATTTTTACAATATCCGCATTTCATGTGCTTGTAAATATAAATTTTGGTTCATCATTGTTTAACGCAATGTAGAATATAAATTTTTACATTATTTCTGTAGGAAATTTTTACTATATTATTCGTGCATGGTTACAGTTAATTATCATTTTTCACATCACATTATTTAAACATAAAGAATAAAAATACATTACGTAAATCATATTGTTTTCACATGGTGTGGTGTTTTTTTCATGATGTTTGTATTTTTTATTTTGTAGATTTTGCTGATAATGGTTGTTATAGTGTTAAATATTTTACATAGTACGATTAGAGTGTATGATATTGTCATATGATGTAGTTTTAACAACGAACTATATCCTCATCGTTAATATTTCTAGTCATAAATATTTTAAATGTGTCACTTATAACGAATGAAGAATATAATTATATAAGAAATTTTGCTAGTTGTCCCGGAACTCATTTTCCGCTCTTTTTAAGAGGGAACTCAGGAACTGTGTTTTATGTGTAAGTCTGTAACTCCCTGAAAGTCATGGAACTCAAGTTTCAACACTTACTTTAAACCAATCATGAAAAACTGTTCAAGGAATTCCAATTCATGTGTTTTCCAGACCAGTTACGACAAACCAATCGGAGCCTAAAGGATATTCTTCTAGAAAATTGATTTAGCATATGGATTTCTTTCTTTTAATAATTGTGATGAAAATAAGTTTTATTTTGACGAGTTGCTACCTCTTTCATTTGTACCGATGACTTTTATATTGTTGTATCTCATCGGAGCTGTGGCACATGATTTTTTTCTCCATTAATGTATGGTATTTGAGTAAAAAGCCATTTGTTTCGCAAAGTTGTTACATAATCCATAGGCACAAGATGAAGGATGTGGCTTCTCAACCATGTACTTTTGTTACCAATTACGTGGTTAGATTTGTGTGAGACGCATAGCAACACCATGGATATGGATGTAAATTACCGCATTATCTGCCAATTTTTTACTTGATTTTACTTGTTAGTGGAAGACTAAAGGGTATTCTTCTAGGAAATTGATTTAGCATATGGATTTCTTTCATTTCCACCGATTGACTTTTATATTGTTGTATTTCATCGGAGCTGTGGCACATGATTTTTTTCTCCATGAATGTATGGCATTTCAGTAGAAAGCATTATCCACAATACAAATAAAATACAGTTTCTCCTTACATGGAAACGAAAGACAAGCGGGCAACAAGCTGCGCCGCTAGTCCTTACTGGTTATACCAGCTTGCATATCTTGTGCTGCTATCTACCAGCTAAGAGACAGATTTTGTTGAAAAAAGGTTATACTATGATGAGTATTTACAACTTTCTTTCATACCAATGACTTTTAATTTTACTTATTGCATTGGAATTGTGCTACATTATTTCTTTCCCCAGGAATATAAGATATTTCAGCAAAACATTATCCACTACTCATGTATGCTTCTACTTCTATCAACCGGCTAGGAGATAAATTGCGAACCATGTTGTCAACTTCATGGAGCTAAAGTTTCACATCTTCTCATCGGAAAAGATGGAGTTGTCCTTGCAAAAGGATCATAATTTTGTGGTATTGACTTGTACAAAGTTCAATGTGAGTTGCCAAATTTATGCACAATTTGATGTACAAACAATTTGATGACAGGGTGATAGACAAGAAAATTGAATTAAACCTGGTTGTAGGAATTCAATGTGCATAATGTTCTCTTTTCTATTTGGGGGTTTGTTCTACTGTTTGTTAGTACTAATAAATCTTATCTCTGATTTTCAATGTTTGTATGGTTCTGTTTAGACAATAGAAGTATGTTAACATAGAAAATGGTTTTCTATGTTAATGATTACGTATGCCTATAGTTAAAGCAGTTAAATTACACATGTGAAGCCAGTCAAACATTTCCCCTATTGAGTCGTGCTCTCTTTCATTGTATGAGTGGAAATTTTTGTGGACACCCATCACGACAATTAGCATGAGTATCATCCTTTTCATATGAACTAAAATATACCATTACATTGCATGTTATAATTCATATAGACCACTAGATAAGTGAATCAAAATCATCACAGAAGATAGCCCAAAATGACAAAGATAAAGAAACCCCAAATATATCAATGTTAAATAAGGCAAGGTTAAACAACATTACTGAGAGTGAGTTGCAGACTATGACTCCATATATTTGGCAAAACTAGTGGCGCTCTTCGTCACATTTCTACTTGAGATAGTCTAACATCAAATTCTAACTAAATTGAGAACCTTATAAGTTAATGATGCTAAATTTGAAAGACATATATATGTATACAATGAGGCTTTAGCTTCAACAACAAAAATTCTAGATGTATCTCCCATAAGATCCAATGACATCACTAAAAAGATAATCCATAATGATAGTCTTCATCTCAAAGCTTAAGCCCAACCATGTTATCATGGCCTACATGGATTCTCTTTACCATTTAGTTCTATTTTTTGTCATATTCTCATTGGTTTGTTATGGTGACCAAATATTTTAATCACTATCCTAGTTAACTTAGGTCTCTCTTTACCTCTATTAACGTTGTCATTTTGTCTGTAATCATTGTCCAAGTCAATGGCTTACTCAAATTGGTGCATGTACTGTCATCCCCAAGTCAAGATAGAAAAGGGTTGCCAGTAGGTTAACAACTTCCAAGAGTTTCACATCGCATGATAGCATTGGAGAATTTGTTTGATGTTGGTAATATGAAAGTATGGTATATAAAACATCACCAAATAAGATAAACCATTAAAATATATCCCCCCTAATGTAATATAATGATCGATAAATGCCACTTAACTTCAAAATTCCAGCTCAAACAGAAATACTATATAACTTTAAGTGGAACAGTCACTAAGAGATGACTTGTTGGCGTAAGGTTATCTGAATAGCTGGTACTCATGATTATATATGTCATTCTACTACCAACAACATTGCGTGTCATACTGCTACCTAAATTTTTTCCTATGATATAATAACAAGATGAAAAGTAGTAATTGTTATGTCAAATATAGGTATTGGCGTCATATGAAAATATCATAGAGACAAGTCAATCGGGAGAAATCAGAAGACTGCCCTAGTTAAAAGTAAATAATAGTAAGTGTTGGATACTAGTGGAAGTGATATGGCTGATACAATCTAAGTACGCACGAGAAGAAAAATAACGACCTCTGTCGATAGAGCCAATAACTACAAAACAATCAACTAACTAGAGAACAAAATTGGAAAAGAAGACCAAAAATATCTATTAAACAACTTCAAGAAGATTACAAGGATTGTCGCTCTCTCACAATCATGCATCTATAATAGATACCCGTAACCCACTCTCATTCTCTCCTTTTTGACTATTTTTTTGGCTTCACCCTTTGGCACACCCATAAAATATGTCTGGTACTCTAGTTATAGACTCGAAAGATAGACCAACCCAGATTACAAGTAGCACAAAAGGATATGACTACTCTATTAGGAAAGATTATGATAATACAATTCCAAGCTAAATAGGAAAGAGAATTGGACAAGGAAACAATGTCTCAAAAAGATTGGACTTTCCTATATTGTTAAGACAATATTCATTATCCTAATAGGATAAGAGACATTATCCCAACAATCTCCACTTTGGCTCTTATCTGCTGAAGTGCATCTGCTCCTTCAAGAAAGTGCTCTACCATGCACGCCTACATGGAGTGTGTCCGGGCATGGTTTTCTGAACCCATCACATAAGAGCTATTCAAGATGTATAATTTGATACACTGCATTGCCTCCACCTGTAGTTGGAAGAATCACATCCCTTGCAACTTTGACCCTCCATGCCATTTGTTTGTAAATGTTCTAAGCCACACCTGCTCGATGGTGTTGCGTGGTCATTCTTCCCACATTTTCCTTCTTCCAACAATTGACAACTTCGCGTATGCACCTGTTGAATTTTGTAGTTGATCTTGCAACCTCACACTAGATTGCACTTGAGATTGGTTCACATGAAGCAATGTCCAGGTTCATGACGCACACCTCACGTGCCAATGCTTCATCTATGCCTCCAATGTTGGTAGAACTCCTGTCAGATTCTCCTCTTTTGGTTAGAACATCTCCAACCAAATGATATACTCCACTAGACTAGGTATTCTTCATGACCACTTGCCCTTTAGAAGTACCTTGCACGACTCCACCTTGCTTTGGAATTTTACAACCAATGGATTCAAGTGTCCTTTCAGATATTAAGTTCCTCTTGAAACTTGAGACATATCAGACCCCTGATAATTTGAGACGTGCTCCATCATACATCTTGAACGCAACTGTTCCAATTCTAACAATTTGATAAAGCCTATCATCTTCCAGACAAACAGTTCCACTTGCTCAAAGTAGAGACCTTAATTAGATATTCTTCTCTCTAGACATATGATGAAGCGAGAACCTGAATCAAATATCCAACCATTATAAGTTCATGATTTTGTAACAACCAATGCATCAGAACTCCTTTCATCAACGAGCAAATTTCACCTTTCAATTCCTTCAACATTGGACACTCTTTTGATGTGTGACCCTCCTCATCACATATATAGCATGTATGTCTACCCTTGTCCTTTTGATTCTTCTTCCTGTAACCCTTACTTTTGTTGATGTCACTGTAACAACCAAAGCTTGACCGCCTGAAGAACGTTGAAACAACTTCTTTGAAGACTCCACCTACAAAAGATATAAAACCACCTCATTGAAATTGAATGTAGTAAACAATGAAAACTTCCTTATCTCTCTCACTAATTTTCTCCTACTAGCTAAAAAATTGTGTGACGAGCTTGTTGCAGATGTTGAGACGGTCAATGAATTATATCCAATCTTCCATGCACAACTTGTACAATTGTCTTGTGAGCACCCATCTGTTCGTTAGCGACTTTTCCTTGTACAATTCTTATAAAGCTTCTCATAATTTCTTAGATGAGTCTTCATTGATCATGTAACATCCCTGACCTGGGTTATGCTTTAACCCTAGGTGTTTTGTTTAAGAAAGATAATTATGAGCTTGATTTTATCTTTTGAAAAGCAATTAAGACCCAAGAGGAACTCATATTTCAATTTTAGTCCTTTTTTGAATAATGTTGAAAATAATGTTTTGCTTGTTATGGACTAAAGTGCAATTTACCCAAGTTGAGGGGTTAATTTACAAATGTTACATGATAATATGTTCCTCATGTGTTGAAGCATCATGAGAATGAAAATGATGCAGAGGTACAACTTGTGATAGCCTGAGTACCAAGAAAGAGCTGATAAAGCAATGTTTGTGCATTAAAACCTAGTTTTGGTGTAATGTGCAATTTACCCAAAACCCAGGGTTCAATATGCAAATTATCACTTCAACAAGGTCCCTAACATTTATTGGCATCATTTAGAGCAAAGAAAATGAGAGGGGCGTCTCATTTGAACCTCTTTGGAGGAGAGAGAATCTTGATATTAAAATAATCAAGATTTAAGCATAAATGGAACTTTATCTCAAATTAATGCAAAAATAAATATATTAATTGAAGGGCCTTCAACAAAAAACGAGATGGTTTGATTTGTTCAAGTGTGAACATCCTTGTGCCTTTTCTAGGCCACGAAAATATCTTAAGTGAGTGGAGAACCCACTCACATTAAGTTAATGAAAAGTAATATCCACTAAAAATGGGATATTAGTATAATATGATTAAGGTGCTTAATTTCTTTTCCCTTAATTCATGGATAATGGAAGGGAATTTGGAGATAAGGAAGATATATTTGCATGCACAGAATTGAGGAGGAAGAGGTGGCACAAATTTTGGAATTAAAAGATTTTTATAAGGCATCTTCTCTCTCATTGATTTTCTTATAAAAACACCCTTTACAACCCAAACCAAAGGCTTTTTCCAAATCCACTTCTTCTCTTTGCTTGCAAACCGACCAAGGAAGCTTTGTAGGATCAGGAGGACGACCCCCAACCTGTTGGTAAGCTTCTTGACCTTGGTTCACCTTGATTTCATGGTGGAAATCACAAATCAATGCATGATTTCTTCATATCTCGATCCCATCTTCACTTCTAACCATTCCTTTTCACTCAAAAGCTTGAGGAACGAACCTTGTGGTTTGAGAAAGCTCCTTCCACCATTGTTGATGTGAAGCTCCAAGCTTTGAAGCTCAATTGAAGGCGGGTTATATAACTTGAACCCCTATTCATTGTTATTGAATTCAATTTCCTCCATTCATTATGTTCAATTGCTATTCTTACAATTCCTTTGATTAGTTGATGCAACTACCATGATAATGGCAATGATTTTCGATGGAATAAGGCTTGATGATGATGACATCATCTTAGACACACATTCCAACAAGTTTCTTTTGCAAACGGTTTTAAGACTTTGGTCCAAACGATTTCACCAAACCGTTTGGAGACCAAACGGTTTGCAAACCGTTTGGAGGTTTGGATCCCAAACCGTTTAGAAGGGTTGACCGTTTGGATGGGTTGACCGTTTGAGGTCAGGTCCCTAGTACATATTGGATGATGATCCAATGGTTCCAATTGATTGATTCAACATATGGACCATTCTCCTATTAGAAACCCTAATCGGGTTAAGTGCTGAAATTCCAATTGGTTGATTTATAATTTTGGGTTGATTGACCCAAACGGTATCAAGACCGTTTGGAGGTCAACCAAGACCGTTTGGAGGTCTAGGGTTGAGTATGGTTGAGTAATTGAAGATCCAGAGATATCAAATTGAAATACAATCAATAGCTAATTTGATGATCAATCCAATGATGCAAACCCTAATTGATTTTCACATATTTTAATGATGGATGAGGCAAACGGTCTCAAGACTGTTTAGAGGTCAACCAAGACCATTTGAAGGTCATCCAAACGACCTCAAGACCGTTTGAGGTCAGGTCATATCATAAATTGATGATGATTCACTGATTTCAATTGAATCGACTCCACAATGTTAAGCATTGAAGGTTGCTCGAATTCAAAACCCTAATTGAAGGTTTCTTGATTATAAACCCTAGTTTAATTGGGTTCAAAACCCTAATTGATGGTAAAATTGAAGGATGATTTAATAGTTCAATTGATGAAGGAATCAAGGATCCAATTGATAATCGGTTCATTGGTTGAAACCTTGAATTGATTAAGTGTTGAAAGACCTTTTTGGTCCATTTGATTTTGAGAGGGTTTGAACCAAACGGTCTCAAGACCGTTTAAGTCCAAACGGTCTCAAGACCGTTTAAGTCCAAACGGTCTCAAGACCGTTTGGGTCCAAATGGTCTCAAACCGTTTGAAGACCCAATCCCATTCAGTTTCAACACATTATTGCTTAAACGGTTTCAAGGGCAATGTATCCAAACAGTTTCAAACTGTTTGAAGTCTGAGAGACCAAGACCGTTTAGGGTCTAAGTAATCAAAACCATTTGAGGTTCAACATGGTTAATCCTTTTGGATATCTAATGTAATTGAAGACTCAATTGGTTAATCCACTTGGACACCTATTGTAATTGAAGATTCAATTGGTTAATTCATTTGGATACCTCATGTATATGGAGGTCCAATGTGATCAAATCTTTTAGAGAATTAATATGATGATTGATCCATTGATCCAATGATGATTATTAATGTTAGGTACAAAGGTTGAAACCCTAAAGTACCTAGATGATTAGTACCTTTAGATTAATTAACCCTAAAAGGTTATGAAAGTAATTTCTAGTACACTATGTCAACCATAGTTGTACGTACTTGATTGAAGGGTTGATGTAACCTAATCAAGTTGAGAGGATGATAGAAAGGAATTCATACATGAGTATTAATCATGTGGTGATTAGGGTATTATCCTTATTGAATAGATCATGAAAACCCTAATTGAGAAAGTTAAATGAACCCTAACCCTACTTCAGGGCAATTCTGAGTGAAACCCTAATCTAGGGTAATAGTGAAACCCTAATTGAGGGTGATGACTTGAGTAATCCTAAGTTAGGGTTATGAAATGTAAAACCCTAATCTAGATGAATAGTAAACTCTAATTATGGGTAATTGAATATGAAACCCTAATTGGGATGAATAGTAAACTCTAATTGTGGGATATTGAATGTAAACCTTAATCTAGGGTGATATTATGTGGAACCCTAATTTAGGGTGATGTCATGTAAAACCTTGGTATATTAATGTGAGGTGGAACTCAAATCCAGGGTGATGCTATGTAATGCTATATGAGACCCTAATTTTGGGCAATATGGTGATAAACCATAACCCTGATCTGGGTAATGGGATGAGTACTCCCAATTGATATGAAATGGGAAACCCTAACCCTGGTAAGGGAATAGTGGTGTTACCCTTGAATAGTGATGTCATAATTGTTTTGCATGGTCTTGATATGAAAGTGATGTAACTGTTATCATCTGTACTAACCATGCAGGTATCATGAGGTGATGAACATAGTCAGGTATGAGCTATGATGTTTTTATTCATTAAAATTGTTATTGGGCCTTATGTGCCATAATATGCCTTATTGCCTAATAAGAGGTAATAAGAGAATTATTGGGCCTTAAGTGCCATGTGAGATGCTTGTGTAACAAGTATCATGTTTACCTTGGTCAGATGACCTGAAGCTGATAGTTACCTGGAAAAGTGATAACAATACTCAGTGATGAGTTAAGGGTTTGAATACCCAGAACCATATGTTTATGGAATTAAGTTGTGAAGGGATGAGTATTCCCAGCATTGAAATGAGGGACTGATATCCCAATGTCTTATAAAGACTGAGAAGTAACTGATGAATACAATATATGTTTCCTTTGTAGTATTTTGTCCTAATAAGTTATGTTTGAAAACTTGACTGATGCTAAAAGAATATGATAATGTACTTAATTAATCAAGTGAAAGCTATCCATGTAGTGCTCTGGCCATAGATCCATGATCGTCAGTAGTTGGTGATGGTGAAATAGGTTTTATTACGAGATCTCCTGGAGTTCGCATATTTTTGAATATGTGGGGTTTGATGGGCAAAAATATCCCTACGTCCAAATGGGGGAATTGATGGAAGGTAAACATTAAACCTCTCGATCCTTCATTATATGTTCCAGGATGGATGTATCACAAATCTCCCGATGTTGTTGATGTCGGATCGATGGAGGTAAACACGAAATATCTCGATTGCGAAGAGAGTGCAGTCGCCGCTGTAGCTCTATAGCAAAGATTCCACTATACCCTGGCAAGCTATATAGCAGAGACACAAGATGTCCTGCATGTGATCTCGCACCGACTGAGATGTG
Source organism: Alisma plantago-aquatica (assembly GCA_963693085.1). NCBI lineage: Eukaryota > Viridiplantae > Streptophyta > Magnoliopsida > Alismatales > Alismataceae > Alisma > Alisma plantago-aquatica. The sequence continues at coordinate 6,857,684 of OY856414.1, forward strand.
GGAAGTCATGGAAGCCGGCTCTTCCATTCGACTTTGTATGGTACCGATTTTGACTTTGCAATGGTTGGTTGGAGTCTGAGCAGTATACCTCATCTCCTCAGAGCTTAAGTATGTTTGTAAAATGTAATCAACTGTGTAGCGTATTTGCATAAGATTGAAATAAAAGAACCACTGGTTGATGTTATCTTGCTTAGCATGTCCTTAATACATAAATGTTACTTATGTTCTTTAATTCTGTATTGAATAAGAGACATGCTTCCTTATCAAGTTATAGCTGAGATACTTGAATAGAAATGTTGCTCTAATCTGCATAGATATTGATTTATCTGCTATCGAATTATGTGATTCCACTGTTCAGTTTATTTCTATTAAACTGCAATAATTATATTTTCGGAAGAGAGTTATATCTCTCGCTGGGGGAATTTTATAATTGTCTCACTCCCATGGGATCCAACATTTTTAGGTAGACGCAGACAAAGAGGCAGAAACCCTGTAGCAAGGGAAGAGCAGCAGCAGCAACAACAGGGACAACAAGGGGATACTAGCTGTCAAGCTTTGTATATAAAGTCCTATGTGTCGTCTCTGTACTCTCAGGTCCTAGGAGTCAGTGAATAGTGTTTTTATAATTGATATGAGATTTTGGTTTGAATGCCTCGAGGATGTTGTTACTTGTGCTTTTTAGTAAAGTAATGATGTATATATATTCCTCGAGAAGATATGGTACATGGAATGTACAATGTGGACCAGTATGTAAATATAATATTGTGGTTCTTGTTTAAAGAGTTTCTGGTAATGGATCTTTTTATAAAAGGTTTTAATTTTTAGTGATTTTTAGTAATTCCACTGTTAGTGATTGCTTCCGCATTAGTTAATTTAGTTAATCTTGTTTCCATGAGTTGGAGCCCACAAGTTTAGTGGTATCAGAGCTCTAGGTTCGCTGAGTCTATAGAGACATAGGATTAAGGTTGTTGAGTCTGTTCTAGTGTCTTCCAGTTTATCTGATAGTGTCTTCTGCTCATATAGGAGAAGAAGAACTTGAAGATGTCTGGATCACATGACGAACATGCTGTTGAGAGCAGCGTTGCTGTACCAGGAGGAGGTGTAAGAGATCAAGCTAGGGAGGAACCCGTACTTGAGATTCCTCAACTTGATCAAGCTGCATTAGAGAACCCAGCTTTCCATACCCTGTTCGGGCAGTTTATGGAGACTATGATGCATATGGTGGATAGGATGCCACCACTTGCACCGAGGGCACCAACCTACAATGAAGGACAAGGAGCTGGCAAGACTTTTGAACGGCTTCGCTGGGTGGGAGCCACAGAGTATGCTGGAACAGCTGACCCAACTAATGCAGATTTGTGGTTAACTGAGCTAGAGAAGGCTTTCAGGATCCTGAACATCCCTAAAACTGAGAAGGTGAGGCATGCTGTCTACCTTTTTAAGGGGAGTGCTGGTCATTGGTGGACCATTGAGGAAGACAAAAGGCCAGGAGTCGAAGTCGGATGGGATGAATTCTGATGTGAATTTGTTGCTAGATACTTTCCCAAGACGTATCTAGATGAGAAGATCTCTCAATTTGAGAGATTGAGGCAAGGATAGATGAACATTAGTGAGTATGAAGCTAGGTTCATGGAGCTGTTGCGGTTCTGTCCGCACATGGAAGCTACTGATGAAGAGAGGATTCGACATTTCGAGAAGGGGTTGAACGCTGAATTGACCACTCCTACGTTTGCTCTAGAGAACAGGGAGAGGTTTGCCACTTTTGTGGAATCCGTTAGGCGGATAGAGAGGTCTGCCATTGAAAAGTGACAGACCAGCAATAAGAAAGTGTATCCTCAATTTCAAGGACAAAGGTATGAGAGTTTCAAGAAGCTGAGGTTCTCTGCACCACCACCACCACCAAGGTTTAATACTCCGACACAGTGGACGTCGAGTAGGGGTAGGGGATGTAGTTTTCCTCCAAGTAGAGCCCCTAGTACAACATCAGCATCAGTGATAGGACCACCCAGGCAGAGTTTGGGAAGTTACAACTGTTACCAGTGTGGGAGGACATGACACTTGATGAGAGATTGTCCTGAGAAAGTCAGAACTGTAACTCAACCCCATAGGCAGAGTCAGCAAGGCTCACTGAGGCGACAGTTCAGTAATAATGCTCGATGACGTGGACAAGCATCCCAAGCTGGATCGTCGACACCCAACAACCGAGCACAGGGTCAACTACAAGCAACGACTAAATTCTATGCCATGAATCAACCCGAAGCAGTAGTCAACCCTCGGGTTGTGACAGGTCAGATGAAACTATTTTATTCTGATATGTCTTCATCTTGCTTTGTATCTGTGTTAATTGATCTGGGTTCTACACATTCCTTTATTACTCGAGAAGTGATTCATGACTGCAACATGACTGTCAGTCATAGAGCTGATATTTTGATGCTAGAAACCCCTTTGTTGGGATCTACAGTGTTGCGAGAGGTGTGTTCTCCCTACAATCTTTCCTTTTCTGATCATCCCATTCAAGTGGATCTTATACCACTTGAGATGAAGGGTTTTGATATAATCCTAGGGATGGACACCTTAGAGAAGTATAAGGTTGTCTTGGATTGCAGTTCCAAACAAGATGTCTTCACAGATGATGGTGACACATGGATCTTTCAGGGAGATAGAAAGATTCTTCCAACTTGTCTAGTGTCAGCTATGGCAGCTGAGAAGTTGATGAGACAGGAATGCTTTGCATTCTTGGCTCATGTGGTAGATACCATAATGGAAAGCCCTCATCCTTCTGAAGTTCCGGTTGTTAGGGAGTTTGAGGATGTATTTCCTGAAGAACTTCTAGGTGTTCCTCTGCCCCGAGAGATTGATTTTGAGATTAATCTAATCCTGGGCACACAACCAATAGCACAAACACTGTATAGAATGGCACCTGCTGAGATGGCAGAGCTCAAGAAACAACTGCAAGAGTTGCTTGAGAAGGGTTTTATCCGACCGAGTACTTCACCATGGGGTGCTCCGATCCTCTTTGTAAAGAAGAAGGATGGGTCTATGTGATTATGCATTGACTATATGCAGTTGAATAAAGTAACCATAAAGAATAAGTATTCTCTGCCAAGGATAGATGACCTATTTGATCAGTTGCATGGTGCAACTATCTTTTCTAAAATAGATCTGAGGTCGGCATACCATCAGTTGCATATTAAGGAGAGTGACATATCTAAATCTGCTTTTAGAACAAGATATGGTCACTATGAGTTCATAGTTATGTCGTTTGGACTAACTAATTGTTATGACCCATTTCAAAGATTATCTATAAGTGTCATGATTAGTGTATAATTAAGTTAATTGAGCTAACATAAGTGCTCATGTGATAATTTGTGCATTATTAACTCGATTTAGTTGAATCAAGCACATAAGATCAATCAATGCATAATTAAGATGATTAAGTTGAGTAAAGTGATTTTTGGATGCAATTGGAATTTTGAACCAGTAAAACAGTATAATTGGCATGTTTTTATGCCTTGGGGTTGTAGAGGATCTCGCACTTGAAAAGTTGCAAAAGAAATTATGTTATTTGGATCTACGTGGTGAAAGTTATGATCTTTTTAAATTGCAGGGTTGAATTTGCAAATTTTCCAAGTTTCCGCTTTATAATTCTTTTCTTTTCTTCCTTATCTACTTCCCGATTCATTCAAGCGACCGCTTGAAGCGGCGCACAGCAGCAGGGTGTGATCGATCAGTAGGAAGGGAGAAATCGAAGGGCGATCTTGGCCCCTTAGCTTCGCTCGAGCCGCACCTAGCTTCCCCTTCTCCTTCCTCTTCTTCAACCTTCCACCAACCTTGCCTATCTGCAGCCACAATTAGCAGCAGGTTGGCGCCCTAGCCGCAGCGCCGTACAGTAGCCACCCAGTGGTCGATCGCAGCAGATAGGTGAAGAAGAAGTAGAAGAAGGGGGCCGACTTTTGGTGTTCTTCACCTCCGACCAGCCGCACTCCACCTCCGCCCTCCTTCCACCTCCGTCTTTCCTCCTCATCTTGCTCCAGGGTGGCACCTCACCTGCAGCCTGACCTGCTGCATCTAGCAGCGCCCGACCAGCAAGTGTGGCCGCGACCTAGCAACAGCGCCCAACGGTCAGGAAGCAATAGCTACGAGCTAGCACGACGACGCCTTGCTTCCTCCATGCTTCCTCAACCTTGCTCTAGCCATGCCCAGACCTGCTAGGGCGGTTCCCCTAGCAGAAGCGGCCAGCAGCAGCCGCACAACTGGTGTGGCGCCACCACCAGCACGATCAGGAGCTGTTGGGCACAACAAAGCACCACCAATCGCCGCCTTGAGATCAGTCAAGAGCCTAGAGCTCGAATCCATCGCCAATAGCTACAGCTAGTAGCTGGTTCATCTTTCCATTCAACCTGTTCATGAAGTTAGAGGAAATTGTTAGAAACATGTCCAAATTGGAACTCGATTGGCGCACGAAAGATCAAGGTAAGACCAGCATAGAGTTCGGTTTTGATGATAGAACGCAAATCTGTAGCATATAGCGTTGATTTGGTATTTTATCGGGATTGTCCCTCTTTTGGCGCGTGAAACAGGTTCGCATCCAGGCTATTCCAAGGTAGAAGAACACCTGCGTGTGCCCAAAAACTGGTCTCTGGACGCGTTCCTAGAAGGATCCAGATGAATTCAGACATCCCGAATTAGGTGAGTAGGATCTCACTCATTTATCACTTTTAACTCAAAACAGGATGTTTTGGTTGAATCGACATTAGTTGCGGGTAACATCGTGTACCCGGGTGCCGGGCAGTGCCGGCACCGCTTGATTTTTAGGTTGCGCGTTTCAATTATTAATTTCTGCTCGACATTAGTTAGTTGATTAATATGCGCGAGGTAAATTAGTAAAATTGAATGATTTATTGAAACTCAACTTGTTCGACTAAATGTCAACCAGTAGCACACGACCAGAAACTAGATAGTTTGGGAATAAACTCGGGTTGTATGATTTTTAATAAATTAATTGAGCATGATTTCAAAGAAATGACGACGAGGTGAAAAATATCAAAGAAACCCTAGATGCACGCTCTAGGTTATGTCTAATGCGAATAGATTAATATTTTCTCAAATTGACACGCTTCTCAAGGATATCAGTAGAAATTTCTAATTATTAATAATAATTCATGTTATGATACGTAAGCAACTCTTAATTGAATTATGTGATGCACAAACCAGGATTAGAGTTCATGTGCACGTTCTTCGAGAAATTCTAGATAATAGATAAATACTACGGATGATTTCTTATTTGAGAAGTTAATTACTCTTATCAGTGCAATAAGATGTTCAATTACATGAATTCAGTATGTATATGCCAAATTGACATGAGTTTGGGTTATTTATGAATTTTAAATTTGCCTGCATGCATGGTATGAGAATTTCTCAGAAATTACAATGATTTGAAATATATTGCTCAGACAGTTTTAAAATGACAGTGTATTGTGATCTGATATGAAATCAGTAAATGTGATATTCCTGTTTAAATGGTTATATGATAAATCAGTTAATAGACTTAGGTGCCCTAACACCGTAGAACCCCTAAGAGGTATCTGCAACTTAGGGGTGAAACTCGTGTCCAACATCAACCGGTTGAGTAATTCTGGTGGCACGAGGGTTGATAGACAGTGTCCAACACCAACCGATTGAGTAATTTCGGTGGCACTGGGGTAAATAATAAGTAAAATAGAGGGTTATCCAACACCAACCGGTTGAGTAATTCTGGTGGTAACCCTGTGTTGACTCCCTGCGCCTGTGTACTCAGGTCAGGAGGAGTCTGGAGCACACGTGGTTGTGCAGCACACGTGGTTGTGCATTGAGGCCGTGGAGCCTGGGGTCCTGTAGCAGAACAGGGCTGGTGTCAGACTTAGCATTTCCCGGGTGTGTCGCTAAGTCTTGTACGGTGGGACCGTAGCATGAACTTGCTGCGGATCTTTATATGCAGAGTACACTGCATATATTTAGGGCATAATAATAATATGAATAAGTAATCATGTAGGATCACAGTAAATTTATATAACTGTTTATTTACCTGAATTATCTGTTGATGCTTAGAAATGTGATTAATATCTGTATATCTGCTATGTATTTAGAACTGCCTTGCTTAGTTCTGCATTTATGTTTAATTTCAATTTATAAACCTGATGAGTTGTTTAGTGATAGCTAAGTGAAATACTATTCACTGAGCGAGTAGGCTCATACCTCTACTCAAAACATTTTCAGGTTATCATCAGCAGCAGGAAATCAGAAGGATCGATTTATCCTTACGCCTAGTCGATAGAAGGTTCGTAGTTAGTAGTTAGAGGTCTCTTAGTCCTTTCCCCTCGATCTTTGGGACATGGTGTGGGTGAGAGAGAATGTGTATAAAGATGTAAAATAACTTTCATGCTTTAATTTATGTTGATCAATGTAATATGCTGTAGACTCTGTTTATATTGCTAGTCAGTTTAATAAAAATGCTTCCGCAGTTTGTTTAGATTTAGTTTACAGCATAAATTAGATTATCTTTTTAATGTCTTTAAAATGTTTTAAAATCTCAAAGTGGGTTGGCTTGCGTGTAATCCCTCCGTCGCGCCCTAATCTCGTGATTAGTGGGTAATGCGAGATCGGGGTGTGACAGCTTTGGTATCAGAGCATAGGTTGAGTATATGAATACTCTAAGTCAAGGTCAAGGGACGATAAGAGACCAATAGGATTAGGAATTAGGTGTCTTCATTCTAACTACAATTTTATAACAGGAAATGTTCTGTTATAGTATTGCAGATGGCAGGAAGAGGACGTGGTCACAAGAATCAAGTTGAGAATTTAAGCTGAGTTATCAGGGATCATTAAGATAAAAAGATAGAATTATAATTAAGATGGATAAGAAATGATGTGTCTTTAGCTCTGGGAGGTCTGAGTGTTTAGATACCCTGGGTGTCTGAATACTTAGATTGACCAGTATCAAGCTACTCTCTCTATTCTTCTCTGGATGCCCTGGCCAGGTATGCAGAGGAAGGATGGGCTAGAGAGAAACCCTAGAAATCTTAGGGTTAAGAAACTGGAAATTTATGCAAGAGTAAGAGATTAAACATAGGATGCGATGCAACTCTTGCTTTATATTGCTTATTTGATTGGAAATCATTAGAAATGCTCTTATATGTATGGATTTAGATTTTCAGTTTATAGAATAAATATGATTCTTTTATATTGTTGTGTGTCATGAAGTGATTTAGTTATTGTTTATATTCTTTGTATTAAGTATACCAGAAGTTATGTTTAAATGAGTCTGCCCTAAGTGGATATTCTTTCCACATGTTTGAGACTAATAGGAGTTGGTTAATCCTGAGTAGCTCTTGGCTTCAGGACTACAGGTTCGGCCTGGTCCGGCTGGCAGGATGCGTTACTGAGATCTAATGACTCCTATTAACAGTATAATAAGAGTAGACTCTGGATAATTTAGACTCACATCATAGTAAGAATGTACATACACTAAGACGTTGAGATGTAAAAGAAAGATTAGAACAGCTAAGAATTTGCTGGAAATGATATCAGAGGCCCAATGTTGGAACCTCATATGAGCAATCCTTAATTAGAAATAAAGGAACACAATAAGGTTCAGATTGAATTTAATGATAAGGTGAGAAATACCTTAATGGTACTAATCCATAATGCATAACAAATGCATGGATCCAATACATGATTAGTAAACCCTAGTGGAGGGTGTATCATTGTGAGCCCTGGTTGAGGGTGTATCCTTGTGAAACCCTAGTTGAGGGTGTATCATTGCGATTGTTTATATGAAACTTTATAATAAAGTTATGCCCTAAACTAAGATAAAGTTGGTTAACTCAAGAGGGTCTGAATTAATGAGAAATGGGGAACCCTAACCCTAATTTGGGGAAAAGGGAATGATAAGTCCTGTTTGATAGTGAACCCTAATTCCTGGTTAAGGAATGATGGTGTTACTATTGTATCACATGATGTGATGAATATCTTGTATGACTGTTATCATGCCTAATAACCAATCAGGTATGATGAGATGATGAATATAGCCAAGTTTGGGCTGTGACATTTATATAATAAATGTTGATTGGCTTTTTGAGTGTTGATGTTGTTGTTGCTTAATAAAAGTAATAATGTGTACGGATTTGTGAGCCATGTGAATAAGTTGTTGCCTAGTGAGAGGTGACAAGATGTGAATGGCCTTGTGAGCCATGTGAATAAGTTGTTGCCTAGTGAGAGGTGACAAGATATGAATGGCCTTGTGAGCCATGTGTGATGCTTGGGTAACAAGTATCATGTTTATTTGTAGCATATGTGTTAATAAGTTATGCTAGAGAACTTGGCTGATGTTACATTTCTGTTATATATCTATAGTTCATTGATGATTATTCATATTTGTTGTATTCATTACAAGTAGATGGATGAAATTATGAGATCTAAAGTTTGGATTTCAAACAAAGGAAGCAAAGTCATATCACAATAACGCTATGTTACTGATAAGGACCAAACCCTAGAATGTTTAAAGTTGTAGTAGTTCAAGGAATATCACTAGTGATTTGACCTTGAATACTAGTATCTTTATAAAACAAGATCATACGATTTGCACTATGAAAGGTAACCTAGCACTAATAAATCCAGGGTTTAAAGTTAGCTAATCTGGAAGGTAGATACACAATATGAAAATAACTTGGAGAAAAGAGTAAGATATGAATTTGAAATGTAACAATAAGTAGTAGCATAGAATGAGGAGTACTACGCGATACATGATCTGAAGTTAGTTGTTGTAGTTCATACTCTTATGACACATCGTCACTATCTTTATGATGTGACGATAGATTGTCACCTTGGGAAGGTGAATGTGGTAGTTGATGCCCTAAGTAGGAAGTCTAGTTCAACAGTGGATGTATTTTCCATGGCATGTTTCGAAAAGAGACCTGCTAGTGGAAATGTGAAAGTTGAACTTAGACTTAGGGGTGACATAGCTAAATGGTTTGATTGCACAGATGCAACTCAAGCCTACTTTTATGATCAGATCAAGGAACTACAGCAGGGTGACAGTGAATTACATCAGATCATGCATGACATGACAGGGGGAAAGAGACCAGAGTTTAGACTTCCAGATGATGATGTGTTGTATCAGCATGACAGGTTGCATGTACCTCGAGATAATTAATTGAAAGAATATATTCTTGAGGAAGAACATGCACCGATGTATGCTATGCATCCATGTAACACTAGGATGTACAAGAATCTCAAGGAGTTGTACTGGTGACCTGATATGACAAAGGATGTAGCTGAGTATGTGACTAGGTGCAGTGTGTGTCAGCAGGTTAAGGCTGAGCACCAGGAACCTACAGGTACTTTGCAATCTTTTCCTATACCAGTATGGAAATGGGAACATATCACAATGGATTTTTGTGGTGGGGTTACCCAGGACACCGAGAGGTTATGACTCGATATGAATGATTGTGGATAGACTAATTTAGTCTGCTCACTTTCTTCATATTAAGTCAACCTCTGATGTTCTGAAGTTTGCTAAGATATTCATGGATGAGATAGTCAGGTTGTATGGTATCCCAGTTTCAATTATAACATATAAAGATTCTAAGTTTACATCCAGATTTTGGAATTTGATGCATCGTGCTTTGGGATTCAGACTCTTGAGTACATGTTGAGAGCATGTATCTTGCATTTCTGTGGAGGTTGAGAAGAACACTTGAGCCTTATAGAGTTTGCATACAACAATAGTCACCATTCCAGGCTTGGTATGGCCCCGTATGAAGCTCTGTAAGGAAGAAAGTGTAGATCATCCATATGTTGGTATGAGGTAGGTGAAAAGTATATTCTTGGACCAGAGATGGTGGATTTGACTACCGAGAAGATTGTAGTTATTAGAGAACAATTACAAGCTGCACATGGCAGGTAGAAGAGTCACGCTGAAAATAGGTGTTGACCTCTTGAGTTTGAGGTTTGTGATGAAGTGTATCTGAAGGTTTCACCATGGAAGGGAGTGTTGAGGTTTGGTAGGATAGGCAAATTGACTCCTAGGTTTATGGACCCAAAACCTGCGCAGCTCAGATCATATTGTCCTATGTTGAGGGACCAATACAGATAGTTGATCGGAGGATCAAGAAACTCAAGAATCATGAGATACCATTAGTGAAAGTTTTGTGGAGGAATCATAACCTAGAAGAAACCATGTGGGAGTTTAAGTCAGTGACGCGTGATAAATTTCCTTTTCTCTTTTAGGAATTTCGGGACGAAATTCTTATAAGGGAGGGAGATTGTTATGACCCGTTTCAAAGATTATCTATAAGTGTCATGATTAGTGTATAATTAAGTTAATTGAGCTAACATAAGTGCTCATGTGATGGTTTGTGCATTATTAACTCGATTTAGTTGAATCAAGCACATAAGATCAATCAATGCATAATTAAGATGATTAAGTTGAGTAAAGTGATTTTTGGATGCAATTGGAATTTTGAACCAGTAAAACAGTATAATTGGCATGTTTTTATGCCTTGGGGTTGTAGAGGATCTCGCACTTGAAAAGTTGCAAAAGAAATTATGTTATTTGGATCTATGCGGTGAAAGTTATGATCTTTTTAAATTGCAGGGTTGAATTTGCAAAATTTCCAAGTTTCCGCTTTATAATCCTTTTCTTTTCTTCCTTATCTACTTCCCGATTCATTCAAGCGACCGCTTGAAGCGGCGCACAGCAGCAGGGTGTGATCGACCAGCAGGAAGGGAGAAATCGAAGGGCGATCTTGGCCCCTTAGCTTCGCTCGAGCCGCACCTAGCTTCCCCTTCTCCTTCCTCTTCTTCAACCTTCCACCAACCTTGCCTATCTGCAGCCACAATTAGCAGCAGGTCGGCGCCCTAGCCACAGCGCCGTACAGCAGCCACCCAGTGGTCGATCGCAGCAGATAGGTGAAGAAGAAGACGAAGAAGGGGGCCGACTTTTGGTGTTCTTCACCTCCGACCAGCCGCACTCCACCTCCGCCCTCCTTCCACCTCCGTCTTTCCTCCTCATCTTGCTCCAGGGTGGCACCTCACCTGCAGCCTGACCTGCTGCATCTAGCAGTGCCCGACCAGCAAGTGTGGCCGCGACGTAGCAGCAGCGCCCAACGGTCAGGAAGCAATAGCTACGAGCTAGCACGACGACGCCTTGCTTCCTCCATGCTTCCTCAACCTCGCTCTAGCCATGCCCAGACCTGCTAGGGCGGTTCCCCTAGCAGAAGCGGCCAGCAACAGCCACACAACTGGTGTGGCGCCACCACCAGCACGATCAGGAGCTGTTGGGCACAACAAAGCACCACCAATCGCCGCCTTGAGATCAGTCAAGAGCCTAGAGCTCGAATCCATCGCCAATAGCTACACCTAGTAGCTGGTTCATCTTTCCATTCAACCTGTTCATGAAGTTAGAGGAAATTGTTAGAAACAGGTCCAAATTGGAACTCGATTGGCGCACGAAAGATCAAGGTAAGACCAACACAGAGTTCGGTTTTGAAGATAGAACGCCAATCTGTAGAATATAGCGTTGATTTGGTATTTTATCGGGCTTGTCCCTCTTTTGGCGCGTGAAACAGGTTTGCATCCAGGCTATTCCAAGGTAGAAGAACACCTGCGTGTGCCCGAAAACTGGTCTCTGGACGCGTTCCTAGAAGGATCCAGACGAATTCAGACATCCCGAATTAGGTGAGCAGGATCTCACTCATTTATCACTTTTAACTCAAAACAGGATGTTTTGGTTGAATCGACATTAGTTGCGGGTAACATCGTGTACCCGGGTGCCGGGCAGTGCCGGCACCGCTTGATTTTTAGGTTGCGCGTTTCAATTATTAATTTCTGCTCGACATTAGTTAGTTGATTAATATGCGCGAGGTAAATTAGTAAAATTGAATGATTTATTGAAACTCAACTTGTTCGACTAAATGTCAACCAGTAGCACACGACTAGAAACTAGATAGTTTGGGAATAAACTCGGGTTGTATGATTTTTAATAAATTAATTGAGCATGATTTCAAAGAAATGATGACGAGGTGAAAAATATCAAAGAAACCCTAGATGCACGCTCTAGGTTATTTCTAATGCGAATAGATTAATATTTTCTCAAATTGACACGCTTCTCAAGGATATCAGTAGAAATTTCTAATTATTAATAATAATTCATGTTATGATACGTAAGCAACTCTTAATTGAATTATGTGATGCACAAACCAGGATTAGAGTTCATGTGCACGTTCTTCGAGAAATTCTAGATAATAGATAAATACTACGGATGATTTCTTATTTGAGAAGTTAATTACTCTTATCAGTGCAATAAGATGTTCAATTACATGAATTCAGTATGTATATGCCAAATTGACATGAGTTTGGGTTATTTATGAATTTTAAATCTGCCTGCATGCATGGTATGAGAATTTCTCAGAAATTACAATGATTTGAAATATATTGCTCAGACAGTTTTAAAATGACAGTGTATTGTGATCTGATATGAAATCAGTAAATGTGATATTCCTGTTTAAATGGTTATATGATAAATCAGTTAATAGACTTAGGTGCCCTAACACCGTAGAACCCCTAAGAGGTATCTGCAACTTAGGGGTGAAACTCGTGTCCAACATCAACCGGTTGAGTAATTCTGGTGGCACGAGGGTTGATAGACAGTGTCCAACACCAACCGATTGAGTAATTTCGGTGGCACTGGGGTAAATAATAAGTAAAATAGAGGGTTATCCAACACCAACCGGTTGAGTAATTCTGGTGGTAACCCTGTGTTGACTCCCTGCGCCTGTGTACTCAGGTCAGGAGGAGTCTGGAGCACACGTGGTTGTGCAGCACACGTGGTTGTGCATTGAGGCCGTGGAGCCTGGGGTCCTGTAGCAGAACAGGGCTGGTGTCAGACTTAGCATTTCCTGGGTGTGTCGCTAAGTCTTGTACGGTGGGACCGTAGCATGAACTTGCTGCGGATCTTTATATGCAGAGTACACTGCATATATTTAGGGCATAATAATAATATGAATAAGTAATCATGTAGGATCACAGTAAATTTATATAACAGTTTATTTACCTGAATTATCTGTTGATGCTTAGAAATGTGATTAATATCTGTATATCTGCTATGTATTTAGAACTGCCTTGCTTAGTTCTGCATTTATGTTTAATTTCAATTTATAAACCTGATGAGTTGTTTAGTGATAGCTAAGTGAAATACTATTCACTGAGCGAGTAGGCTCATACCTCTACTCAAAACATTTTCAGGTTATCATCAGCAGCAGGAAATCAGAAGGATCGATTTATCCTTACGCCTAGTCGATAGAAGGTTCGTAGTTAGTAGTTAGAGGTCTCTTAGTCCTTTCCCCTCGATCTTTGGGACATGGTGTGGGTGAGAGAGAATGTGTATAAAGATGTAAAATAACTTTCATGCTTTAATTTATGTTGATCAATGTAATATGCTGTAGACTCTGTTTATATTGCTAGTCAGTTTAATAAAAATGCTTCCGCAGTTTGTTTAGATTTAGTTTACAGCATAAATTAGATTATCTTTTTAATGTCTTTAAAATGTTTTAAAATCTCAAAGTGGGTTGGCTTGCGTGTAATCCCTCCGTCGCGCCCTAATCTCGTGATTAGTGGGTAATGCGAGATCGGGGTGTGACACTAATGCACCAGCTGCATTCATGGAACTCATGAATAGAATCTTTCGTCCTTTTCTTGATCAGTGTATAGTAGTCTTCATAGACGACATCTTGATCTATAGTAGAGATGCTCAACAGCATGAGCAACACCTCCGTTAGGCTTTGACTTTGCTAAGAGAGCATAAGTTATATGCTAAGTTTAGCAAATGTGAGTTCTGGCTACCAGAAGTTTCTTTTCTAGGATATGTAATATCTGCTTCAGGTATTCGTGTTGATCCTAATAAGGTAGAATCTATCCTGCAATGGGAACAACCAAAGACACTGACGGAGATACACAGTTTCCTAGGACTGGCAGGCTATTACAGGAGGTTCATTAAGAACTTCAGTTCTATAGCTTTACCCCTGACCAAGTTGACCAGAATGGAGGTTCCTTTTGTCTGGAATGAAAAGTGTCAACATTCTTTTTAGTTGTTGAAGGAAAGGTTGACAAGTGCACCTGTGCTGGTGTTACCTGAGCAAGGGAAGGGGTACATAGTCTTCTGTGATGCATCTAAGAACGGTCTAGGATATGTGTTGATGCAGGATAAACAAGTGATTTCTTTTACTTCTCGACAGCTTAAGAAACACGAGGAGAATTATCTGATACACTATCTAGAGCTAGCTAGCTACTGTGGTCCATGCTTTGAAGATTTGGAGAAATTTTCTCTATGGAGAAACATTCCAGATTTTCACAGACCATAAGAATCTAAAGTATATCTTCTCACAGCATGAGCTGAACATGAGACAATGTTGCTAGATGGAGTTAATCAAGGACTACGATTGTACAATTGATTACCATCCAGGGAAGGCCAATGTAGTGGCTGATGCACTGAGTAGAAAATCATCAACACTAGCCTTAGATAAAGCACAATTGAATTCCTTAGTATGCTGTAAGAGAGATATGCTTATCTCCTTGAGGCAAGACAATGTACATCTTAAAGTATCATTGTTAGCTGGGCTGTTAGCTGAGATGCAAGTAAAACCTACTCTGAGGAAGTAGATTAAGGAAGCACAACAAGATGATATTGTGATTCAGCAGATCAGATTAGAATATGGTAGTGAGAAATGAGATGGTTTCCATGATTCAGATGATCAGGTAGTCTGTTACCATGGTAGGATGGTAGTACCTGATGTCGATGATCTAAGGAAGTTAGTCTTGGAAGAGGATCATTCTTCAATGTATGCCATGCATCCAGGGAGCACCAAGATGTATCATAACTTGAAAGATATGTATTGGTGGTCTGGTTTGAAGAAAGATGTAGCTGAGTTTGTTATATGGTGTCCGGTGGGTCAGCAGGTTAAAGCTGAACATCAGAAGCCCGCAGGAACAATGCAACCATGGACTTTGTGTTTGGTTTGCCTAAAATAGCCAAAATTCATGATTCCATTTGGGTGATAGTTGATAGGTTGACAAAGACAACACATTTCCTTCCTGTCAAAACAACCTACATAGTTGAGAAGCTTGCACAGATATACATAGATGAGATAGTGCGTTTGCACGGGGTTCCAGCTACAATTGTATCTGAGAGGTCCCCAGTTTGCGAGTCATTTTTGGGAACGACTTCATAAAGCTTTGGGTACACAATTAAGGTTTAGTACAACCTTTCACCCACAGACAGATGGACAATCTGAGAGGACCATACAAACCTTGGAGGACTTGCTTAAGGCATGTGCCCTTCAGTTTGTAGGAAGTTGGGATCTACACCTGAGATTGATAGAATTTTCTTATAATAATAGCTATCAACAGTATTGATATGGCACCATATGAGGCATTATATGGTAGACATTGTAGATCTCCCTTATGTTGGTATGAAACAGGGGAATATCAACTTTTGGGTCCTGAGCTAGTACATCAAACAACTGAGAAGATTAAAGTAATACAACAACAGTTGAAAGCTGCCTAGGATAGACAGAAATCTTACACTGATAAGCATCGTAGACCTTTAGAATTCCAAGTTGGATACAGAGTATACCTCAAGGTCTCACCTTGGAAAGGTATCCTGAGATTTGGGAAGAAGGGGAAGTTAGCTCCTAGATTTATGGGGCCTTATCCGATCATTGAAAGGATGGGAAAGGTAGCTTATCAGCTGGAGTTACCACCTGAGTTGCATAGATTGCATCCAGTGTTTCATATCTCCATGTTGAGGAAGTGTCATCTTGACACAGAGTTAGTTTTGCAACCTGTGGAGGTAGAACTAAATGATGATATATCTTATGTTGAAGGACCTGTGTTGGTTCTTGACAGAAGAATTAAAAAGCTGAAAAAGAAAGACATTTGTCTTGTAAAAGTCCTCTGGCATCACCGTGGCATTGAAGAAGCTACATGAGAGCTAGAGGAAGAGATTAGGAGGAAGTATCCTTCTCTTTTCTCTTAATGTTTTCGTTGATGATTTCGGGGACGGAATCCTTGTAAGGGGTGGATAACATGTAACATCCCTGACCTGGGTTATGCTTTAACCCTAGGTTTTTTGTTTAAGAAAGATAATTATGTGCTTGATCTTATCTTTTGAAAAGCAATTAAGGCCCAAGAGGAACTCATATTTCAATTTTAGTCCTTTTTGAATAATGTTGAAAATAATGTTTTGCTTGTTATAGACTAAAGTGCAATTTACCCAAGTTGAGGGGTTAATTTGAAAATGTTACATGATAATATGTTCCTCATGTGTTGAAGCATCATGAGAATGAAAATGATGTAGAGGTATGGCTTGTGATAGCCTGAGTACCAAGAAAGAGCTGATAAAGCAATGTTTGTGCATTAAAACCTAGTTTTGGTGTAATGTGTAATTTACCCAAAACCCAGGGTTCAATATGCAAATTATCACTTCAACAAGGTCCCTAACATTTATTGGCATCATTTAGAGCAAAGAAAATGAGAGGGGCATCTCATTTGAACCTCTTTGGAGGAGAGAGAATCTTGATATTAAAATAATCAAGATTTAAGCATAAATGGAACTTTATCTCAAATTAATGCAAAAATAAATATATTAATTGAAGGGCCTTCAACCAAAAACGAGATGGTTTGATTTTTTCAAGTGTGAACATCTTTGTTCCTTTGCTAGGCCACGAAAATATCTTAAGTGAGTGGAGAACCCACTCACATTAAGTTAATGAAAAGTAATATCCACTAAAAATGGGATATTAGTATAATATGATTAAGGTGCTTAATTTCTTTTCCCTTAATTCATGAAAAATGGAAGGGAATTTGGAGATAAGGAATATAGGTTTGCATGCATGGAATTGAGGAGGAAGAGGTGGCACAAATTTTGGAATTAAAAGATTTTTATAAGGCATCTTCTCTCTCATTGATTTTCTTATAAAAACACCCTTTACAACCCAAACCAAAGGCTTTTTTCAAATCCACTTCTTCTCTTTGCTTGCAAACTGACCAAGGAAGCTTTGGAGGATCAGGAGGACGACCCCCAACCTGTTGGTAAGATTCTTGACCTTGGTTCACCTTGATTTCATGGTGGAAATCACAAATCAATGCATGATTTCTTCATATCCCGATCCCATCTTCACTTCTAACCATTTCGTTTCACTCAAAAGCTTGAGGAACGAACCTTGTGGTTTGAGAAAGCTCCTTCCACCATTGTTGACATGAAGCTCCAAGCTTTGAAGCTCAATTGAAGGTGGGTTATATAACTTGAACCCCTATTCATTGTTATTGAATTCAATTTCCTCCATTCATTATGTTCAATTGCTATTCTTACAATTCCTTTGATTAGTTGATGCAACTACCATGATAATGGCAGTGATTTTCTATGGCCTAAGGCTTGATGATGATGACATCATCTTAGACACACATTCCAACAAGTTTCTTTTGCAAATGGTTTTAAGACCTTGATCCAAATGGTTTCACCAAACCGTTTGGAGGTTTGGATCCCAAACCGTTTAGAAGGGTTGACTGTTTGGATGGGTTGACCGTTTGAGGTCAGGTCCCTAGTACATGTTGGATGATGATTGTTACGACCCCACCTCCCGATAACCCCCAATTAAGGGAGACCGAGAGGTCGAAGCCGCACCCATAACTTCCTAATCAAAGGTTTGACACTTAATCAAGAACAATTATTAAATTTCAACAATCTATACTGAAAAGTTGTAATAAAATTTTTCATACCTTTTGAAAATTTTGGATTTTTATCCATGTAAGCATTCTACTCTAACTAATCCTCCTTGCATTTTACTTCATGTATTTCGCAATATGATGATTTACTATTTGTCATTTTGGCTTGTACCTAAAACGCCGACAAATAAAACGTCGGTCAGCCGAAGCTGGTATGTAGGGGAAACAATAAACGTGCAACTATGATAACAATGTAATCATTCAATTAATCATTTAACAACCAAGATTACGTTTTAAATATAACTCTGTGATCCATGAGTACCCTATCCTCTGTGCTATCCCTACAGTGGACCTGGATACTACCTTCCGTATGGTAGATCCCCATTAAACCCCTCATGGTCCCACCTATAGGTGAACCAATTTCTAGGGTTGAGTCACATGGCACTACTCATAAGTAGCCCACTCCCTAACTCATGGCATGCTAACGGGTCTCATGGAACTACACTTGGTAGCCCAATTTCTAACCCACGATAACCTAGACCTTACTCTAGATTACCCCTTTTTAGCCTTTACCAGCCACAGAGGTGGTCCCGGATCTAGCCAGTTATACATGTATATTCATAGTGATAGTCATAGTCACTCTATAGTTGCATGAAATAAAAGCATCCAACAATTATTTTAAGCCATGAGGGAAACGTCGATAAAATCTCTGAAAAACTAGTCGGGATAATCATAAGCGTAACCACATACCTGATTTGATGATTTCACAAGTATTAAGCAAATCCAACCAAGAAATCAATCCAAGTAGGAAATTCAACAATCACATAATTCCTGAAAAGAATATGTACTCTATTTATTACACACTTTATCAAGAATCTACTTTATTGATTTGGATTCACTTTCTAGGGGTCTGTATCCATTTTAGGGTTTCATTTTGTAATTAGGGTTTCCCTTCATCTTTTACCATATTAAACCCTAATTTTATGCTATTACTCGTAAACCATAATTATCTCATCTATTCTTCAATATTAAGGTTATCTTAACAACATATAACCCTGTTTTCGGACTTAAAGGTACCATTAACCATTAATAAATTTCATTAAGCTTCTTTTACATTAAAGATAATATTTTTATCCTTTTAATTCATGACAAGATCATTATATGCCTTTATCATCAATTCAACATTCATTAGGATCTTATTAACATATGAACTTGTTTTGCCATCAATTCTACCTTTTATTCATGAGAAAACCCTAATCACTTCATTTAGGGTTTTCATCCATAATTAGGAACTTTAATGCTCAAAATAAATTAGAACCATCATTTAACAACGTATTTTCACATTTTCCAAATAATATATGATTGTATCCTCTTTTACCCTAAATTAGGGTTTCTAAATACATAATCGTTCTCATATGGAGTAAAAACCCTAAATCATGCAAATTTCATCTAGACCAGGTTTGAATCTAACATTATCATTCAAAAGGTTATTAATACTTCAATTAACCCATTAAGCATACTATATTCAACCTTTAATCACAAGTAGGGTTTTTAAGTTTATCTTTAATGCATTTTGCCTCAACTTATTGTACTTTTGCAATTAGGAACAGAATCAATTTTTAATATCATTTTTATTGGATTCCTCTCATTCTCCTATTAACTCCGCCTATGTTTTCATTTTTTTGTGTAAATGTAGCCGGTCCCAAGCCCGGGTAAAGGAGGAGGGTTGGTGGTAGGTTGACAACCAGCCTATAAAAACTTTGTCACTCTTTCTATGACATGGATCCTCTCATTCTCCTGATCAAAATACATAATGATTTGTATTTATCCGAGCTACGGTTTATGAGATATGATTTTTGCAAAGATTTACTTACTTGGCCAATCAGATTGTGCCAAGTGTTCCTTCCATGCAACGTGACTTGCAGATTTGGAAACATAACCAAATGTTACTTTTACCCCTCGCTTAAGTTGAGGTTTCTTCAGCCTGCAGAGGGTAGAATCGTCCAACACCAACTCACCTTCTTCAACCTCCAGAACAGCCACCGCAATAGCCCTAGCCGCGGCTTGCGGTCCTCCTCCTTCCTCTCTTGGACCCCTACGACCACAGGGAAGGGTCCCTCCACCTCCGGCGCTCCTTGGCGCACCCGTGGATGTCTAAAACCCGCGGAGAAAGCCACTAGCCTGCTCTGACCAGGTCTGCCTATGCGGCTGACCTTGCAGCACATCCCAAAGCTCTTGCGTCCAGGTTAGAGCAAGGAATTGTTCGCCAGGCTTCCCTCCGGCTGCGTGGGTACTTCGAGTCTCCAACAGGATCAAACCATAACCCTCTAACGTTCCAGGGATAGAGCTATACCCTCGACTAGGGTTTATACGTAAGGAACAAGGAGGAGAGCGTGGGATCTTTCTCT
The DNA here is from genome assembly GCA_963693085.1 of Alisma plantago-aquatica. Lineage (NCBI taxonomy): Eukaryota > Viridiplantae > Streptophyta > Magnoliopsida > Alismatales > Alismataceae > Alisma > Alisma plantago-aquatica. The sequence continues at coordinate 6,877,849 of OY856414.1, forward strand.
CTCTCTCGGGCTCGAACTAGGGCTTTACCCCTTTATATAGGGTGAGTATCCATTCCCTAAGACGACCACCTATGGTCAACTAGTTCTATTTCCAATAGGAATCAAATTCCTTCATGGAGAAGGAATTCTTCTCTCTCTTAATTACCTTCTTGATATTCCTTATTGCATGGATAATTAGAAATATGAAAATCCACTTTCTTATTCTCTTTAATCTTGCTTTTTAAACCATTGGCACAAATTTCTATATTTCCTTAAGTAGAAAATACTTTCTTCTTAACAAAACCACATACTTCATTAATTAAGTATCCCCATTATCCTTTTATTTTGTAATTTTGGTATTTTCTCTTTCTTTCCTCTTTATTGGGACTCCTTGGATCCCAAGGAACTCTATTATTTCGAAATTCTTTTTATTGGATACTCATTATCCTTCTAGATGCATCTAAATGCATTATTCTTTGTCATTTCTCATTATCTTGTTTATTTCTTATCAAAATAGCTCCTTTTGAGGATTTCTCTTTATTTCTCTTTTATTTTCCTCATTGGTATTCCTTTTATCATTAGGAATCCTTGGGATACAAAATTCCACTAAGGATACTCAATTGTACCTCTTTTTACTTATTTTCCACATTTTACCATTGTTTTCGATTTCTTTCTTAACAAAGAAATACTTAATTGATCTTTTCTTTTCTTATTGCACTCTTTATGCGACTTTGGACTCCTTGGAACCCAAGTAACCCAAGAGGCACGAAATCCCTCTTTGGATTTTCCTTCTAGAGGTTTCCACAATTTTCTTTTCTCAAATATTCAATTATTCATTCACTAATTGAATTTTCTCGTTATTTGGGCCCAATAGCCAATAAAGCCCACCACACAAACATCGAGGCTATTGTAAACAAAATCCATTTATTCCAAATACATTATATCATTATTTTTTTAAATATATTTAATATGAGAAATTACATTTCTCAGCAAATGAACCCAAAAATTGGGGTTGTAACAATGATCCAATGCTTCCAATTGATTGATTCAATATATGGAGCATTCTCCTATTAGAAACCCTAATCGGGTTAAGTGCTGAAATTCCAATTGGTTGATTAACCCAAATGGTCTCAAGACCGTTTGGAGATCACCCAAACGGTCTCAAGACCGTTTGGAGGTCAACCAAGACCGTTTGGAGGTCTAGGGTCGAGTATGGTTGAGTAATTGAAGATCCAGAGATATCAAATTGAAATACAATCAATAGCTAATTTGATGATCAATCCAATGATGCAAACCCTAATTGATTTTCACATATTTTAATGATGGATGAGGAAAACGGTCTCAAGACCATTTAGAGGTCAACCAAGACCATTTGGAGGTCATCCAAACGACCTCAAGACCGTTTGAGGTCAGGTCATATCATAAATTGATGATGATTCACTGATTTCAATTGAATCAATTCCACAATGTTAAGCATTGAAGGTTGCTCGAATTCAAAACCCTAATTGAAGGTTTCTTGATTATAAACCCCAGTTTAATTAGGTTCAAAACCCTAATTGATGGTCCAATTGAAGGATGATTTAATAGTTCAATTGATGAAGGAATCAAGGATCCAATTGATAATCGGTTCATTGGTTGAAACCTTGAATTGATTAAGTGTTGAAAGACCTTTTTAGTCCATTCGGTTTTGAGAGGGTTTGGACCAAATGGTCTTAAGACCATTTGGGTCCAAACGGTATCAAGACCGTTTGGGTCCAAATGGTATCAAACCATTTGAAGACCCAAGCTCATTCGGTTTCAACACATTCTTGCTTAAACAGTTTCAAGGGCAATGAGAGTAAATGGTTTCAAACCGTTTGAAGTCTGAGAGACCAAGACCGTTTAGGGTCTAAGTAATCAAAACCATTTGAGGTTCAACATGGTTAATCCTTTTGGATATCTAATGTAATTGAATACTAAATTGGTTAATCCACTTGGACACCTATTGTAATTGAAGATTCAATTGGTTAATTCATTTGGATACCTCATGTATATGGAGGTCCAATGCGATCAAATCTTTTGGAGAATTAAGATGATGATTGATCCATTGATCCAATGATGATTATTAATGTTAGGTACAAAGGTTGAAACCCTAAAGTACCTAGATGATTAGTACCTTTAGATTAATTAACCCTAAAAGGTTATGAAAGTAATGTCTTAGTACACTATGTCAACCATAGTTGTACGTACTTGATTGAAGGGTTGATGTAACCTAATCAAGTTGAGAGGATGATAGAAAGGAATTCATACATGAGTATTAATCATGTGGTGATTAGGGTATGATCCTTATTGAAGAGATCATGAAAACCCTAATCGAGAAAGTTAAATGAACCCTAACCCTACTTCAGGGCAATTATGAGTGAAACCCTAATCTAGGGTAATAGTGAAACCCTAATTGAGGGTGATGACTTGAGTAATCCTAAGTTATGGTTATGAAATGTAAAACCCTAATCTAGATGAATAGTAAACTCTAATTATGGGTAATTGAATTTGAAACCCTAATTGGGATGAATAGTAAACTCTAATTGTGGGATATTGAATGTAAACCTTAATCTAGGGTGATATTATGTGGAACCCTAATTTAGGGTGATGTCATGTAAAACCCTGGTATATTAATGTGAGGTGGAACTCAAATCTAGGGTGATGCTATGTAATTCTATATGAGACCCTAATCTTGGGCAATATGGTGATAAACCATAACCCTAATCTGGGTAATGGGATGAGTACTCCCAATTGATATGAAATGGGAAACCCTAACCCTGGTAAGGGAATAGTGGTGTTACCCTTGAATAGTGATGTCATAATTGTTTTGCATGGTCTTGATATGAAAGTGATGTAACGGTTATCATCTGAACTAACCATGCATGTATCATGAGATGATGAACATAGTCAGGTATGAGCTATGATGTTTTTATTTATTAAAATTATTATTGGGCCTTATGTGCCATAATATGCCTTATTGCCTAATAAGAGGTAATAAGAGAATTAATGGGCCTTAAGTGCCATGTGAGATGCTTCTGTAACAAGTATCATGTTTACCTTGGTCAGATGACCTGAAGGTGATAGGTACCTGGAAAAGTGATAACAATACTCAGTGATGAGTTAAGGGTTTGAATACCCAGAACCATATGTTTATGGCATTAAGTTGTGAAGGGATGAGTATTCCCAACATTGAAATGAGGGACTGAGATCCCAATGTCTTATAAAGACTGAGAAGTAACTGATGAATACAGTACATGTTTCCTTTGTAGCATTTTGTCCTAATAAGTTATGTTTGAAAACTTGACTGATGCTAAAAGAATATGATAATGTACTTAATTAATCAAGTGAAAGCTATCCATGTAGTGCTCTGGCCATAGATCCATGATCGTCAGTAGTTGGTGATGGTGAAACAGGTTTTCTTACGAGATCTCCTAGAGTTCGCATATTTTTGAATTTGTGGGAGTCATCATTATATGTTCTGGGATGGATGTATCACAAATCTCCCGATGTTGTTGATGCCAGATCGATGGAGGTAAACACGAAATCTCTCGATTGCGAAGAGAGTGCAGTCGCCGATGTATCTCTATAGCGAAGATGCCACTATACCCTGGCAAGCTATATAGCAGAGACACAAGATGTCCTGCATGTGATCTCGCACTGACCGAGATGTGGGAAGTCATGGAAGCCGGCTCTTCCATTTGACTTTGTATGGTACCGATTTCGACTTTGCAATGGTTGGTTGGAGTATGAGCAGTGTACCTCATCTCCTCAGAGCTTAATTATGTTTGTAAAATGTAATTATCCGTGTAGCATATTTGCATAAGATTGAAATACAAGAACCACTAGTTGATGTTATCTTGCTTAGCATGTTCTTAATACATAAATGTTACTTATGTTCTTTAATTCTGTATTGAATAAGAGACATGCTGCCTTATCAAGTTATAGCTGAGATACTTGAATAGAAATGTTTCTCTAATATGCATAGATATTGATTTATCTGCTATCAAATTATGTGATTCCACTGTTCAGTTTATTTCTATTAAACTGCAATAGTAATGTTTTCAGAGGAGAGTTATATCTCTCGCTGGAGCAATTTTATAATTGTCTCACCCCCGTGGGATCCAACGTTTTTAGGTAGACACAGACAAAGAGGCAGAAACCCTGTAGCAGGGGAAGAGCTGCAGCAGCAACAACAGGGACAACAGTGATATCCCAGGTGGGGATACTGGCTGTCAAGCTTTGTATATAAATTCCTATGTGTAGTCTCTATACTCTCATGTCCTAGGAGTCGGTGAATAGTATTTTTATAATTGATCTGAAATTTTGGTTTGAATGCCTCGAGGATGTTGTTACTTGTGCTTTTTAGTAAAGTAATGATGTATATATATTCCTCAAGAAGAGATGGTACATGGAATGTACAATGTGGACCAATATGTAAATATAATATTGTGGTTCTTGTTTAAAGAGTTTCTGGTAATGGATCTTTTTATAAAAGGTTTTGATTTTTAGTGATTTTCAGTAATTCCATATTAGTGATCGCTTCCACATTAGTTAATTTTGTTAATCTTGTTTCCATGAGTTGGAGCCCACAAATCACAAAATACTTTACCCTATGAGAAATACTCAGACAAATTGTACCGACTATTTTATGCTCCATTGTCCTCCAGTCTCCATCAGATATCTTTTCCAACTTCTCTCCTTCAAGCACTTTAATTAGCCCTTGTTGTACTACGTCATCTTTCACCGTTCTCTGCCACACACTAAATTTACTTTTTCCATCAAACTTTTCAATATGATGACTCCCCACAAAACATTTTGATTCCTCCATGCTTTATGTGCAATAGTTTCTCACTGATTGTTTCACTACAACCTTTCTTTGATACCACTTGAAGTAATATGCAGAAGCTTGAAGTCCAAGAAAACCCCATTATGCGAGATACAACCTGAACATGTACGAGAAGAACATTAACGTCCCCTGTTGATTGAGCCAATAGATGCCAAATGAACAACCAACAAGAGAACAAAGTTTGCGAAGAAGACTGCAAAATTCAATTAAGAAACTTCAAGAAGATTACAAGGATTGTTGTTGTCTCACAATCCTACGCCCACAATAGAATCACATAACTCACTCTCGCTCTCTCTCCTCTTTGGCTATCTCTTTGGCATCCCCTTTTTGTCACACACAAAACATATGTATGGTACTTGATTTATAAACTCGAATGATAGACCAACCCAAATTAGGATAAGGATAAGAGGATACGACTATTCTATTAGGAATGGATAATGCGAATACAATTTAAAACTAAATAGGAAAGAGAATTGGATAAGGAAATAATATATCAGACTCCAAGTCTAACACCAGTTACGATTTTCCTATATTGTTAAGATAATATTTATTGTACTAATAGGATAAGAGACATTATCCCAACTACTCCCTTGTGAAAGTGATAATTTAGATTGAAAAGTTACTGGAAAAATTGAGGGAGGATAAGTTATGATAGGGACAAAAATCACTAATATTGATGACGAATGTTATATGTAGTTAGATATTTAAGATATAAAAGACACCGGTTGTCATGACTCACAACGTTTGTAATAACTGTGATATATTCAGAATTGAGTAGTGAGATTCATAAACTTCATCAACTATGATAGTGCACTACCATCAAAGATCACAAAAACTCAACCTATATCAATCATGAAAATGAACATCTTGAAAATAAGTTATAGAAGTCTAATACAAATCTTTCAAATTTTACATTACCAAATGCGATACATGCCGACGCGCAAAGCCAATTGGGAGATACCATCAAGACAAGCCGGAAGGGTGTAGTGCCAATGGGAGTTTTGTAGGCAGTCCTATAGGCCCATAACACGTCATTTATTTTAGAGGCCCAATCTTTCCTAGTGCGGTTGACAGTTTTCTCTAAGATGGATCTGATTTGCCTATTTTAAACCTCTACTTGCCCACTGGTCTGAGGATGGTAGGGTGTGGAGACCTTGTGGTAGACTCATACTTTTTCAAAAGGGTTTCAAACCTTTTTTCTATAAAAATGAGATCCCCCGTCAGAAATAACAGTGCGTGGGGCCCCAAATCTCGAAAAAATGATATCTTCGAACATTTTTTTAACATGTTTGGAACCACAAGTCTTGGTGGGTATGGCTTCGACCCACTTGGTCACATAGTCAACGGCGACCAGGTTGTACTTGTACCCATAAGAGGAAGGGAAGGGGCCCATGTAGTCAATGCCCCAAACATCAAAATTTCTAGTTCTTGCCAAGAGGTTAGGGGCATTTGGTCGCGTTTAGAAATGTTTCTGGTTCTTTGACATTGATCGCAGCTAAGAACAAACTCGTAGGAATCTTTAAAGACAGTGGGCCAAAAGAACCCACACTGGAGGATTTTCCTAGCAGTTTTCTGGGAGCTCATGTGCCCCCCATAGGGGCTGGAATGGCATTGTTCCTGAATGTCAATGCTCTCTTCCTGGGAAACACAATGACGATAAAGACCATTAGCACAAAGCTTAAACAAATAAGGTTCATCCCAATAATAGTTTTTAACATCATGTAAAAACTTAGCTTTAGAATGTCCCTTGTATTCAGGGTGTAGTACACCAGCAGCTAAGTAATTTACATAATCCGCGAACCATGGAAATTGGGAATCTACCCTAAGTAATTGATCATCAGGAAGGGACTCATTTATGGGGGTATCATCAGGTTGAATATAGGTAAGGCGGCTTAGATGATCAGCTACAACATTTTCTGTCCCCTTTTGTCCAGAATTTCTAGGTCAAATTCCTACAATAGCAGGATCCATCTAATGAGTCTAGGCTTGGCATCTTTTTTAGTCATGAGGTAGTGGATATCCGCATGGTCAGTGTAGACAATGAATTTAGAGCCAACTAGGTATGAACAAAATTTGTCAATGGCATACACAATGACAAGCATCTCCTTTTCTGTGACAGTGTAATTGCGTTGTGCCTCATCTAGGGTCTTGGATGCGTAGTATATGACGTGATGTTTCTTGTCAACACATTGCCCTAGGATTGCTCCTATGGAAAAATCACTAGCATCACACATGATCTCGAAATGAAGTGACCAATCAGGTGCACGAATGATGGGGGTCGTGGTAAGGGCCTTTTTCAGACACAAAAAGCTCTCCATGCATTGTTCATTAAAAATGAAGGGTACCTCCTTTTGGAGGAGGTTGGTGAGAGGTTTGGTGATCTTGGAGAAGTCTCGGATGAAGCGCTGATATAAACCGGCATGCCCTAGGAAAGCACAAATGTCCTTGACTAAAGCTGGGGGTGGGATCTTGGAAATGACCTCAATTTTAGCCTTATTGACTTCTATTCCTTCACTGCTAACTTTATGGCCTAGGACGATTCCCTCCTTAACCATTAAGTGACACTTTTCACAATTAAGGATCAAGTGAGACTCCACACATCTATCAAGGATGAGGGAAAGGTTTTTGAGGCAAGAGTCGAAGTTGTTTCCATAGACGAAGAAGTCATCCATGAACACTTCCATGATTGTCTCAGTTAATCCTGCGAAAATGGCTGACATACATCTTTGGAAAGTGTCTGGTGCATTGCACAAGCCAAAGGGCATTCTCCTAAACGTGTATGTGCCAAAGGGACATATGAAGATGGTATTTTCTTGGTCGTCGAGATGGATGGGAATTTGGTAAAATCTTTAATAACCATCTAAGTAACAGAAGTATTGTTGATGGGCTAAGCACTCAAGGACTTGGTCTAGGAATGGGAGTGGGAAGTGATCTTTCCTAGTAGTTGTGTTGAGTTTCCTATAGTCAATGCACATTCGCCATCCTGTGACGGTGCGAGTGGGGATGAGTTTGTCCTTGCCATTTCTAACCACAATAGTACCTCCCTTCTTGGGAACAACTTGAACAGGGCTAACCCATGGTGAATCGGAAATGGGGTAAATGATCCCTGCAGTCAAAAGTTTGATAACTTCTAAGCGGACAACCTCCTTCATGTTTGGGTTCAGTTTCCATTGTGGATCACGAGAGGGTTTATGGTTTTCATTCATAGGGATTTTGTGGATGCAAATTGATTGGTTTATCCCATTAAGGTCAGTTATCTTGTAACCAAGGGATCCTTTTCTCTTCCTAAGTTCCGTCATAAGTTTGGTTTCTTGTTCAAGTGTAAGGTCATAATTTATGATGACAGGGCACACTTGTTCTTGGTCAAGGAAAACATACTTCAACCTTATGGGGAGGGGTTTCATTTCGGGGGCCTTAGGTGGTTCAAGGTTTTCTTCACCTATGGAGATCATTTTAAGTTCCTCAAATTCAGCATCAGACATCTCCTCAAAATCATCTAAATGAACTCTAATTTGGTCCAATTGCTCATCATCAATTTCACATTCATTTGGGACAGTAAGGGCTATGTCTAAAGGACCATCAACTAATTTCCATTCTTGTCTAAGTTGGGACAGCTTGTCAACACAGACAAGGAGGTAAACTTATTCCTGGAAACTAGGTCCTTTCATGCTTTGGAACACCCGAAACTCAAGGTTTTGTTTTCCTAGTCTCAACAAAATGGTTCCAGCCTCAACATCAATCAAGGCTCAGGCAGTGTCTAGGAAGGGACGACCGAAGATGAGTGGGTAGCGAAGATCTTCCTTTATGTCCATGATCACGAAATCACATGGCACATAGGAATCTTTCCCAACCCAGACAGGAACGTCTTCTATGATACCCATAGGTTTGGTCATGGAAGAATCAACTAATTGGATTGTCATGGCCGTGGGTGACATGTCGGTAAACCCTAATCTTTTACAGAGGCTGTAGGGCATGATGGAAACGCTAGATCCTAAGTCAGCTAGACCCTTTCTACATGCATTGTTACCTAAGTAGCACCCTATCCCAAAAGAACTGAGGTCTTTTTGTTTTTTAGGCATCTTACTTTGGATAATGCCTGAAGTGGTTCTAGCTAGCTTTACAGTCTCATATTCTTCAGTGGCATACTTCCTAGTCAAGAGAGATTGAATGTATTTGGACCAGGCAAGCATGTCGTCTATGGCATATAAGAAGGGTATGTCAACGTGTAATTTCTTCATGGCCTCCCTAAATTTCATGAATCAAGTGTCAAGCCTATTTTGTCTTAAACGAGCTTGGTAGGGAGGTCTAGGTTTGTAGACAAGTTCTTCCACTTCTTCTTGAGTAGGTGTAGGGATAGATGATTCTGGGATGGGTTCTGGTTCCACTACTACCATGTCTTTATCTTCAAAATTTAAGGATGTGAATGAAGGTTATTCTGGAGGAATGGGAGGGGAATGTGCTTTTCCTGAGCGCGTAGAGACAACTTTGAGTTGCTCAGGGTGTTTGGGGTTGTTTTTAGGCTGCCCAGCAAAAGTGCCGGCAGGAGGTTTTTGTTGGGCGAATAGGCGGGCAAACTGTGCATCAGTTTGTTTCTGATGTGCAATGATGAGTTGTTCTAGAGTGGCTATCCTATCATTTTCTGGAGGAGGGGGTGCATGATGTGTTTTATGAGGGGGTGGTTGATTGTGGAATTATTGATGGGTGGTTGATTGAGGTTTGGAGGTGGAAGGTTGAGGTTTTAGAATTGTTGTCCTTGGTAGGGTGGTCGATTTTGGTAGTTACCCCGGTTGTTCCCTTGATTCCCAAAATTTCTTTGGTTGTTGTATGGGAAGCCAGGTGGTGGTCTACTATGGGCTTGGGGGTATGGTGGTCTTTGTTGGGATAGGATTTGGTTTGAATTTTCAGCTCCTGCGGGGTTCCCATACTGAAGGCCAGGATGATTCCTAGCTTGGTTGGGATTGTAGCATCCTTGGCCTGGAATGGTATGGATGGAGTTAAGGTCTTCTAGCTGCGGTCCTAGATCTAATGGTGCAGGGGTGTTGAACAGGAATTGGCAATGAAGGGTGGTGTGGTCAAATCCTTGGCATATACCACACAGGGATTCTACAGCCTTAATTTGTTGGGGTGGCACTCTATAGGCTCCAAAGGTTGATTCTATCCTATCTTGTTTCAGGGAGATCAACTTAAGAGTGTTAGCAATGGCTTGAATGTCGGGATTGATTTCAGCTTTGGCTACCTTGAGGACCCCACCAGTTCCTCGTCTAGCTCTAGTTTCTGAGGCACGCTTGACTACCTCCCAGGCACTATCTAGGCTCTGATGCATGAAATTTCCTCCAGATGAGGAATCAAGAAAGAACTTGGTGTCATTATCAACATCACAGTAAAATATCTCTATCAATTGGGATTGGGAAATGTCGTGGTGGGGGCATTTTCTAAGGAGGTCTTTGAACCTCTCCCAAGCTTCTCCTAAGGATTCTCCTGGAGACATAGAAAAATGGGTGATTTGACCCCTAATTTCATAAATGAGTGATGGGGGTAAAATTTTTCAAGGAATTTATTTTGCAAATCATCCCAAGTGGTGACAATATCCGTACTCTCCATGGTGTTGTACCAGCTACTAGCTTGACCGACGAGGGAGTACTTGAAGAGTCTAAGGCGGATGGCATCTTCAGAGACACCAGGAATTTTGTTTAAGGAACAAATATCTATGAACCTTTGTAGGTGATCTTGGCAACTCTCTCCATTATTGCCAGAAAAAGGGTTGGCCTGGATCATGGTGATCCATTGTGTTCGGATTTGAAAATGGGGGGCTTGGATGGCGGGTGACACAACCGGATGTTGGGTGTTATCTATTTTAGGCATGGAAAAATCTTTTATTTGTTTTTGCCTTTCGGCTTCCCTCCTAGCAGCTTCTAAGGTTTCCTGTTCGGCCATGTAGGCTTCATGGATGGCGGCTTCTCTGGCCGCTTGTTCACCTAGGATGTGCTCTCTTTGAGCAGCTAAGGCTTGGTTTATCCTAGCGGTGACTTCCTCTTCATTCATCATTGTACGGTTTTGTCGGCTCAAACAGTGGAAGGTCCTATCTATTTCGGGGTTGAAATCGGGTGAGAACCCGACGTTTGAGCGTAGCAGTGAAAATCTAGAATTTGAATGTCGCATGAACAAAATAAATGACAGTTTATCGTGTGCAGAAAAAAACATACTTCCGGAATGGAAACTTGGTAGAAAGAGGAATAGCACTTCTGGAATGTTACTCGGAAGGCATAAAAAATGAAAATAAAGTTATAAAAAATTTTTGGGGTGCGAGAAAACTTTCCGTTGTCCCCGGCAACGTCGCCAAATTGATAATGCGTCATTTTGCACTCTCAATCACTAAGATAATTATCCTAGAATTTAACCTTTTTTACTCTCCAGTTAAGGGTAGCATAGAAGGGTTGGTCCCAAGGAACAACATGATTAAGAAAGGTTTCTCTAATCCCAAGCAGTTGATTATTATTTTTGTTATTTTCATTTTTAATGAACAGAAAGTAAAAAAAATAGTTGAAGGTTGGGTGTTTATCTAAGGAAAGAACCAAACAACAAGAATTAGAGTTACACTACAACAAGAATTAAATGCAAAAGTAAAGATTGCACATCCTACTAAAATGAAAAGAAGAAGAAGAATGTTACCACAATAAAGAAGATGAGTTACTCTTGGTTGTGAAGAAGATTGAATTCAGATTTAAAACATCAAGGCTTTAAGGGGTTTTCACCACCTTAGCCATGGCTAGAAATGAATCAACTTGATCGATAATTTAGATGACGGCATGTGGATTATAAATCCACAAAATATGAATTCCACATGAGCCCATTGGTCTTGGTGCTCATGCTTCCTAGTTCGTCATCCGAAAAGGGAAAAATCCACGGTCATTTCAAAATCCCTATGTAAATGATTTAATCGTTCTAAATCCGGATTTCCATGGTCATTTCCATCCGGATTAACATATGCATCTAGATAGCAATCACTTTGCTAGATCATCGATTATCTAAATCAAATGCCATCTAATAAAACTGATCAAGAAAAAATTGAATCAAAACCATGGATAAGGGGCTAGCCCTTGCCTCGATAAAGGACTACTCACTCATGCTTGAGGAGTAAAAGGAGGCAGAGGAAAAAGCATTTGAGCCATAGTCTAGTCTTAGAAGGGAGACGAATCCCTATGCTAGAGACAATTAAATGGATAGCGCTTAGTCCCTTGCTCCAGATCTAAAGAAGGGGGGTAAAGAAGAAGAACTAGACTATAGAGAGAAAAGGAAGAAGGCGGAGAAGGAGGCCTATGAAGAACTCCAATAGTAACTCGAATGATCTGAAGGAAGGAAGACCAACTTAAAGAAACTAAATCTGAAGAACACCAACAATGCTCCAAATCTTACTTTATTAAACTGAACTAAAAGATACAATATCCAGAATTTCCGTACAAAAAATGAGATGCACAAAGATGGAGAACCCCCCTCCTTTTATAGGAGAAGGAGAGGGTAGGATTCCCTCAAAAGAGGGAAAAAAAGAGGGAGAACCATCCGTTTGAATTTTTAGATCTAGTCAACAAAATCTTGATTGTCTTTCTTTAATGCATATTCTCATAGCAGCGATTTCGAGCGAATTTCCTCTGTCCATAGAATTTAAAGTGCGCCCGAAAATATGATTTTCCTGTAGGCCTTTGAATTCTCTTTCCAAATCATATTTGAACATTAAATTCTGTCTTGGGATGTGAGAGTTATGCCAATTTTGGTGCAAGATATGCATTTAAGTCAGCACTGCGGGAAACTGAATTGCCTCCTACCTTCATCTATTCTTATCTTCATTCATTCCTAAAAATTGAGAAAAATGTTATAAGAATTCAAAAAAATAATATTTAGAGGATCAAAGTACAATTTATTTATGATAGAGATAGGTAGACGTTATTTTATTACATGTCAGTCGATTAATAAAGAAAATCTATGAAATCAAGAGTGCAACATTATCCAAAATTAATGTCAGAATGACATGTATCAAACCTCCCCTGGTATAGGTTTAGATGCACTATGTTCCTCATTCCATCCATTGAACACTTTTCTCAACCTACAATATATGAAATTTTGTAAGAAACCTTCGATGACCAATATATACAGTCTTGCCACCATGTTTTAGTAGTATTAAATCAGTGTTATCTTCACATATAGGACACACTTTAGATCCTTTGACACTATATCCAGACAAATTCCCATATGTTGGAAAGTCATTAACAGTACAAAACAACATAGCGTGCAAACAAAATGTATCTCTTCATGAAGCGTCATAGGTTATCATACCTTCACCCTAGAGTTTCTTTAAGTCATCAATCAGAAGTTCAAGATAAACGTCGATATTATTTCCAGGTTGTTTAGGGCCTAATATCAACAATGGCAACATAACGTACGTATTTTTCATACACAACCAAGGAGGAAGATTGTATATAACAAGCATAACTGGCCAAGTGCTATGTTGGCTGCTCAATGTCCCGTATGGATTTATCCCATCTGTATAAAACCCAAGTCTTAGATTCCTGACTTTTTCACCAAATTTAGGGTACAATAAATCAATCTTCTTCCACTGTGGGGAATCAAACACATGTCGTAGGATCACAACATTATTTTTCTTAAAATCTCCATGCCACCTGAAATTTTTCACATCTATCAGTGTGGCAAACAAGCATTGAAACCGTGATATTATAGGTAGATACCACATCACCTTGGCAGGAGAACCAATTTTTGACTCCCCCCGTCGTCATTTTATATCTTGACGCACCAAATTTTGGACAATCTTTCAAATCCACATAGTCCTTTTGAAATAATACACAATCATTACGGCATGCGTGTATCTTCTTGGCCTCCATTCCCATTGGGCATAACAATTTCTTTAATTGGTATGTTGAGATTGGTAGCTCGTTTCCTTCAGGAAGAATTTCTTTCGACAAAGACAACAATGACGTGAAGCTTTTGGCACTCCATCTATTGTTAGCTTTTAGCTTATACAATCTCAACACTGTGCTAAGCTTCGTAAACTTAGTACAACCTTTGTATAACGGTATCTCAACATCATGCACAATGTTTCTAAACATGGGAGGTGGATCGGTGTGCTCTACCCCACAACTATCCAGCACCACATCAACGATGTCTACTGGAACTGGTTCGTTCACATCTACATCATCAGAGGCAATTTCTTCTTCCACACAAGCACTACTATCGACATCCACTGATTTCAAGTTTGAAATCTCTCCATGCCAGTGCCATTCTATATAGCCTTGTACAATCTCATTGCACATGGCATGGCTTTTGATTTTTCCACTAGTACTGACTTTCAGGTTGTTACCGCAATGCCTACATGGACAATAGAACCTATCTCCAGGTTGTTTCCTATGTTCCTCAGAAAATCTAATAAACTGATCAAGACCAGAAATAAACTCTCGGGTGCAGTGATTTGGAATGGACATCCATGATCTATCCATTCTATGATCAAAGAGAAAACAAGTATATATTAGGGTTTAGGGTTAAAAGATTAGGGTTTAGGATTAAAAGATTAGGGTTTATGGTTAAAAGTTTAGGGTTGAGGGTGTTATATATAATAAATGTGTACCACATCCCATTCTTGATCACCTAATCTCACTAGTAAGTGTATAATGTGTATTCGATTTTCAAGAAATTTCAGCAATATTTCCTCGCAGTTCTCTAAGTACACCGATGTACATGGGCAAATGCCCACCGACATATGTACTTAGAGAATAAACGAGGAAGTACTGACGAAACATCATGATAACCGAATACACATTATACACTTACATCCTAAGTGAGATTAAGTGTTCAAGAACAGTCCCAAACCGGGGACTATCCAAGATTTACTCCTAATGAGTAAATCTCGGACGGGTTTCTAAGACAAAAAAATACATGTATATATGTTGTCATTCATATACCTACAATCATAGTATCATCGTTCATATCCTAGGTTTTGTGTAACATCATTTAATTCAATACATTATTCCATTTGGATAAGTTCATTCATTCAACATTAGCCCAAATCAATCATAATCAACTACACAATTTTGAAGAACAATTATATATTGAAATAAGTTAAATCAAACACTAACAAGAGAGAAAGAAATCAATAACAATTTATTAAATCCATTCATTCATAATTAACCCTAGTTAATCATTATTAATCAACTACACAGTTTTGGAGAACAATTATATATTGAACTAAGTTCATTCATTCCTCGTTTAATCCTTATTAATCAATATTAATCAACCCTAATTAGTCAATAGTAATCTTACAGAAAACTCATCGCACTGGTGGAGCAGGCTGTGGTGGTGGCGGCCGGAGGTGGAGGTGGTCGTAGTTGTGGCCGGAGGTGGAGGTGGAGATGACTTAAGCTGCGGTGAAGCAGGTGGCAAGTGGTGGCAGGATGGTGGGCTATGGCTGTTGTCACTGGCGGAGATGACTAAGCAAATGAGCGGCGGCGGCGGTGACTAAACTGGAGCATCGTCGACGGTGACTGAACTGGAGCGGTGGCGGCGAGATCCTCTCCACAACGACAGTTGCGAACTCCTCTCCATAGCAGCAGCAGTGGCGGTGGCGAGCGGCAACATAGAATCACGAGACCTAGCTTGAGCGGCAACAGAGAATCAGGAATGAAATAGAGAAGGGGAAGAGTCTGGCTAACGCGGGTGCTATTCAGCTAATTATCGGCGTCGGTTATTGTGTACGACTGACACTTAACACCATCTACAACTTCAAACAAATACCGGGATGGGGGTGTTCATCGTCGGTTTCAACGTATAATAACCGACGTCTATCCACATATGCCGACACAAAATTTTTACTCTTGAGTTACAATCATAGTTGTCGATTTCGACCCTAACACCGATGCTGATTAGGCACATTGGGGGAATTTATTTTTCGCAAGGACAACACGTAAACAAACATCCTCATCGGTTCCTGTGCTACAACTGACGCCAAATAAGGTATGGATTTTTGCCTCGTGAGGGATATTTATATGTCAGTTATGTTCTAAACAACTGATGACATATGGGGGGAAAATTTTGCGGGGCTTGGCATGGAACATGAGTCGTTGGTGTTTATAAAACCAATGTCGAATTGATAATTTTGGAGACAAAATGTTTTTTTTTTCTCTAGAAAATTGTATTTTACGGGTGATATTTGATGTCGATTTTTATTTCAACCAGACAACGTTAAAGAAAAGCGATACCCGTGTATTTTTTAAAGCGGCCGACCTTCACATATAGGTGTCGGTTTTCGTGTTAAACCGACATCATAGTTTATCAGCGTCGGTGTTTTATTTCTATCTGACGCCAGCAAATGTGATGCTATAGGTCATTTCTGTACTAGTGATCTCTCCCCTCATCATGGAAATACTCCTCCTCATCCATATTGGTCTAGTTGTACCTCATGATATGACGCTTGCCACTATGGTTCATGGAGTCCAGGTAGCATACACTATACTTCATCCCTTTCTTTTTGAGTCCCCATGAAAAGAGGTCTCCTTAAGAGAATATGGGGTAGCGACACCATGGAGCTAGTGTCTGAACGAGTTGTGCAGTGTGGATGAGCAACCCTAGGAGTCGATCGGGTAGAGTGGTGGCCAATGCAGTTGGAAACACCTGCCCATGAGAAGAGGGAGTCTGGGTAATTGACCCCTTTTTGGAGATTCCATGTGTAGAGTGATGAACGTTGACGAAGGGTGAAAAATAGTGGACAAAACATATTCGTGTTATGTGGCAAAGATCATGAGGCCAAGAAACATGAAGAGAAAGAGAGAGGGAGTACGATGGGAAGAGGAAGGGTTGATGCATGCATGGGGCACTACAGTAGAAAGAGGGGCGAACCCTAGTGATTAGTGTCGTTAGCCACTCCGAGGTGGGAGCTAGACTTGACACTGACAATAGCGTTGGGTGCCTATGATGGTACTGAACCTCGTATAAAAATGTGGATGCGAGGGAGCAAAGCTACAAGCTAGGTTAGCCCTAGACTGGCCATATCATGCTCATCCCAACACCTGGGTTGTGTCCCACTTACAAAGATGAACCATGGATCCCATGTGGCATGGCCCAATAAGAGGCTTCCATATCACTAATGCCCAAAATATTTTGCATTTAATAATCTTTATCTTCTAAAAGACATGGAGGTTGCAAGGATTACCCAAATATAGAAAAACTATATATAAAATTGATTGGGAGAACGAGTAAAATCTAAATAAAGTAGTTCAAAAACTTGATTATGCTTCCCATACCAAAAGT